>CM065684.1:48591638-48641638 GCA_017654935.2 Phymorhynchus buccinoides | reverse complement strand
GAAGTACAACCAGGCCACTCCCACCTTCCACCAGTGGCGCGACAACCGCCAGGTATACGGCCTCAACTTCGCCAGCCGCGAGGAGGCAGAAAACTTCTCCCAAGCCATGCTCACCGCTCTGGAATCTCTAATGAGTAAGCAGACCTGTTTTACTCTACTCTTTTTGAGTAGTATTCTACTCAATTTGGACCTCTACTACTCTTCAGAATTGAAAATAATGCTCTAATTACTCATTTTCAGTGACCATTGTTTGATGGTGTAATGAATAAAACTGCACATTTTGAGCCAAAGCTACTCATTTCAGCTTTCCAGACTACTCAAGACTTGTGTAGGGGGTCAAATGAGCTAACAAATATGTAAACACTTTTGGGGGGGATAGAATTTACCACCCCATTGCGTTCTTCCAGTGCACTGGGGTATTTTTATTTGTGTGTGTTCCCTTCTTATTTTTTGTTGTTGTTTGTTTGGTCTGTTTGCGCAGTGTTTTTTTATGAATCAATGTTCAGAATCATTGTAAATTGTCGGTGTTGGTACATTACCGGAAGGTATTTTGTTTTGGTCTTGTTCTTGTTGACACTCTTGTATGTTGCTGTTCTTGTTGACACTCTTGTACATGTATGTTGCTGGTTTGTTTTGTTTCGTTTGCCCTGTTGTTGGTTTATTTCATGTAGTTATTAATATTAATTGTGTTGATTTGGAGTGTCTGACATGTGGTGCTATATTGTCATCCACCTTCTTGTGCCCCTTAACCCTTTCGCCGCCAGCCATTTTTCAGCAAAAAATGTCCATTAAGCTTACCTGGGTAGACAAAAAAGTCACCTGCAATATTGGGTTTTTCTCTATGACATGTATAACGTAAGACCTTTCCTTACCTCCCAAAATTAAGAAAATATGATCATTGATAACATGCCCTGATTTGATGCTTTTTAGTGACATGGGTGTTAAACCATTGTGGTGCCAAAATGCGACATTGGCGGTGAAAGGGTTAATCCCTTCTAAAAAAAATTTTTTTAAAGCTTACAAGACACAGAATACTGAAAAGTTTAAAATATACTTGGTGGGTTTAGAAGAAAACTCAATGTTTCTGGGCATAACCCCTTCGTCAGGTGACACATTTGTTGGATTTCCAAACCCACCAGGTTCATTTTAAATTTTCCTGAGACTGTGAAATCCTGCAGTTATTTACTTTTTATTACACAGAATACAGTTCATTTTATGAAGACCAATTGTGTTTATGAAAGTCAGCAGGAAAAGATAGAAAGTAGATAGGATTTTCTCTGAAATTCAAATGTGCATGCAAATGTATGGCATTGCTTAAGGGAAGTAAGCAAATCAAGGCTAATACAGCAAAGGGAACAGTTACATGTACATTTTATGTACACCACCCCTTCCTCCCCTTATGCTATATGGGCATATCATGTACAGGCATTTATTGATATACTTTTCTTTTTCTTCCCTCTAAAAAATGTGTAGGGGTGCATGTTTTGCAAACATGTATGCCTGTTGTCTGTATGTAATGGTATTAATATGACATGAAATGCGTACAACTGCTTTGGCAAGTCTGCAATCATAATCATCTCATTATGCTATAGAAAAAGTATCCATTTATCATTATGATTCTAGTGTTTGTCGTTGAAACGATGTAAGGAGATTAGGGAGAGCTGGACAGTGTTTCTTTGACACTGTTGCATTGATAACAACAACAAAATGTATCCTTATATCATGAGCGTTGCTGTTGTTGTTGGAACAAACACACTTGTGTTCTGCGTTTCTGCGCAGACATGTATCGAACCCCAGCTCCAGCCACTCCTGCCCCCCCACCTCCTCAGGGAGGAGGG
This sequence comes from Phymorhynchus buccinoides, assembly GCA_017654935.2. Lineage (NCBI taxonomy): Eukaryota > Metazoa > Mollusca > Gastropoda > Neogastropoda > Raphitomidae > Phymorhynchus > Phymorhynchus buccinoides. The sequence continues at coordinate 48,639,800 of CM065684.1, read as the reverse complement.
GTGTACGCTCAATCCACCGTCAGCAACGCACTTCAACAGGCCACAGTCAACAGTTCACAAGGACCCGTTGATACGAATAGGTCAGTCTGCCTGCCTAGTAAGAAACAAAACCAAACAAAAAAACACTTGGCCTTTCAATTCTTTTTCAATTTTTTTGTTTTGTTTTTTGTTGCTAACAGTGTGTCAAGATTTCCGTAATTTTTGGACTATAAGGCAATGCTTTTTCCCCCAGATTGAGACCCCTGCTCCTTATAATATGACTACTAATAATGATGGTAAGACAATATAATATTAACAAAATCTGATTTTTTGGTGAAAATTTGGGGGGTACACCTTATAGTCCGAAAAATAAGGTACTGCTCTTGCCTTATTTGACTCTAGGATCTGCTTATTGCATTAGTATCATGGCAGAATATATGAGTATGCTTGTCTCTGTGTGTGTGTGTCTATGTATACTCAAATGTGTGTGCATGGTTCCCCTTTTTTTTCTCTGGTTTCTCATTTTGAGCACACACGCACACACACACACACACACACACATACATACACACACACACACACACACACACACACACACACACACACACACACACACACATGAACTAAGGAGGGAAAATAAAGTAAGAAAAACACAAAGGGGTGGATAAACATTTTGGAAAACGGTTGTAAGGTTCTTTAAACATGCATATATTTACTTGTTTCTTAACCTGCATTGGCTCTCCTTTAGCTGTTTTTTCTGTTTATGGAGGAGAGGGGTGGATGTGTGGGGGGGGGTGGGGGGGGGGGGCAAGGAATGTAGTGGGAAAGCATGTTGGACTGTCCTTTTTTATGCCTGATCATATTGTAGTAATCCCAGAGCCATGTTGTCAGCCATTTTGTGATCTAATGCACACAGGTTTGGAGGATTGTGTACACCATACATTATATACATTCTCTCCAAAAAGATGTTAAAACTGCGTACGGTCACCCATTCTATTCATGCTTACTAATGCATAGGCACATCCACGTACATAATAAATAACCACACACGTGCATGCATGCATGCAAACACACACTCACATACACGCACATACACACACACACACATATATATAGATTCTTGCTAGTGATAATGGTGTTTTTTTCTTCTTTCTTTTTGCTATTGACTTTGATTCAGTATCAAGAAACAAATGTACATGGCAGAGACAAGTACGTCTCCATACATGCAATGCCCTGTTGGTGGGTGGTTAGTTAATTGATATTTCAATGTGGGCTTAACTGTCTCCCCCCATCAGGCTCCCATCACTTTGGTGGAGGTCAGAGGCATAGATCACTGGGCCTGGGGCAGAAGGCCTTTGACAGCAAGACATTTCTACATGTATTGTGATGGATCATGTAGGAAGGGCTGCTGTCAACCCTTGTCGCCTCACATGTGAAACTGATAGTCAGTGAGAAACGATTGATCTCTGAACTTTTCAAGCTTAATAGCCTTGCTTAGGGGATAGTGCCCAGTTTTGTTTGGGTGATTTATTTTTTCGATTTGTTGTTGTCGTTTAGACAGGGGAAAAAATGTATTATGGATGCATATTATTGGATCTTATTTCTTTTTCTTTGTACGTATCAAAACTGCACATTACAAATGAAATCAAGATTTCGGAGGAATCGATACATTTCCATATTAAATCATGACAGACATGTTACTTTAAAAGCGGCAAATCATGTATGGAGATGTTTTTGTCCCTGAGCAGTGATGACATATGTATTTCGCTAATCTGTGCTTGTCATCTCCCTAGCGCAGGCCTTGTTAATGTTTTGCTCCCCGAGGGCTTTTTCTCTTTTTATGTGTGATGTGAACTGAAGTCAATGGGAAGTGAAGTGGAAAAAAGAACTATGGACCAAAGCTTGCAACAAACCTACTATCTTTCTTCTTCTTTTTTCTTCAGCAAGAAATGACCTGAAAACAATTTTCAGTCATATATCATTCAGAAGCAAACTGAAACATCAGTTTTGCAGTTTGTGTGTGTGTGTGTGTGTGTCTGCGTGTGTGTGTGTGTGTGTGTGTATGTGTGCGTGCGCATGTGTGCGTGTGAACTATGGACCAAAGCTAACAACAAACCCACTATCTTCTTTTTTCTTCAGCAAGAAATGACCTGAAAACAATTTTCAGTCATATCATTCAGAATCAGAAGCAAGCTGAAACATCAGTTTTGCAGTGTGTGTGTGTCACTGCGTGTGTGTGTGTGTATGTGTGTGTGCGCATGTGTGCGTGTGAACTATGGACCAAAGCTAACAACAAACCCACTATCTTTCTTCTTCTTTTTTCTTCAGTAAGAAATGACCTGAAAACAATTTTTAGTCATATCATGTCATTCAGAATCAGAAGCAAGCTGAAACATCAGTTTTACAATGTGTTTGTGTGAGTGTGTCACTGTGTGTGTGTGTGTGTGTGTGTGTGTCATTATGTGTGTATGTGTGCGTGCGTGTGTGATTGTGTACATGTGTATACGCCAGCTCGCACTTTACGTTCAGTTTCTGACCCTCTTTCTCTCCAGATCCCTAGGTATAAGCTTTCAACTGTTGGTCGGCGCTCTTTTGCTGTCTCGGGACCGACCTCCTGGAACAAACTTCCGCTCTCCCTCCGTCAGCGACCGACTCTCTCTGCTTTCAAAGCTAACCTCAAAACCCACCTGTTCCCCCGTCATTAAAGCTCCTCTCTCTTTATCTTCTCTCTCTTGCCATTAGGTCTGTTTCTGCTATATTCCATTTATGTTATCTGTGTGTGTTCGCGTTGTATTGCGTTTGTGTTTGAATGCGCTTTGAATGCTAACGTGTGTGTGCGCTTTGATTTGATTTCTATCAAGATTCAGCGCCGTATAAATACTGTATAGTGTATGTTGTTGTTGTTGTTGTTGTATGTGTGTGTGTGTACATGTATGTACTGATTGTACCTTTCACCTTTGCTTTTTCTACAAAATTATAATCTTATTCTGACAGCTTATAAGTCATAAGTCATAAGTTTCTTTATTGTCCATTGGCATTGTACAGCGCACATGGAAACTTGTCTTCCACCGTGTAAAATAAAAATATTAAATAAAAGTATGAAACATAAATTTACATTAACAAATATGTAACTCTCACACCACACCCAATCATTCATCTGCTCTCCGCTTTCTTGCTCACTCATCATGCAACCCAATGATTCATCCGCTCTCCACTATCTTGCTCACTCATCATGCAACCCACCACCACTTCCGCCTTCATCTTTAGCCCTTTCTTTTCTTTTGTCCTTGCTTTCCTCCTTTTTTTCTTGTTCCTTTTCTCTCCCCCCCCCCCTCCTTTCCCCCCTTGTTTCCTACCCCTCCCCCCTTTCTTATTAAAATAAAAAATTTTAATTTAAAATTAGGTAGGCTTTTTCATGCTCTCTTTCATCCTATTGTCTGTGTGGCTGACTAAGATGAACATTACTAAGAGCCTTAAGTGTTGTTATTTGATGCAAATAACAAATAAGAGTTTAATTAGAAAATTACATTTAGTCATACATCTCAAGGCTGCGTGCAGATACATGTGCAAGTTCCGCATGGAAACCCATGTGCAATCCGCCAAAAACAAATCTGGAAGTAAGAAATATTAAAGAGTGCCCATTACATTGTATTTATATCTGCCATTTTTGTGTGAATTGCGTGTTTCAGTGTACATCATGAAGATCAACAAGGACACAGAAGGCAGGCCTCAGGAGGTGGAGGTCAGATTAACTGTCAATAGTCCTGTTTAACCCTTTCACCGCCAGCCATCTTTGAGCCAAAACATTCCGTAAACTTATTTGGCTACAGAAAAGATTCTGTATGCAATATTGTGGGAATTCTCTGTGATACATTTAGAATCCTTACTACCCAAATTTAGGAACACAATGTCATTGAATAACAGACCCTGATTTCAAGAGTTTTAATGGTATGGGTGTTAAATCATTGTGGTGCAAAAAAGCGACATTGGTGGTGAAAGGGTTAATGGGACAACAACAAATAAACCAACCAACAAACAAAATTTTGAATGTGTGTGTAGGGGGGGATTTAACATAACTGTCAAGAACGCTAGTATACTTTGTCGAGTTATCGAAAGTCACTTAAGTATTCACAAACATGCATGCACACACACAGACACACACACACATTATCTTTATCTTTCTCTCCCTCTCTCTCTCTCTCTCTCTCTCTCTCTCTCTCTCTCTCTCTCTCTCTCTCTCTCTCTCTCTCTCTCTCTCTCTCTCTCTCTCTCTCTCTCTCTCTCAGACATGCACACACTCTCTCTCTATCAGTATCTCTAACACACACACTTCACATCATTCTCTTTGTTTATTCACAAAGACAGTATTCACACACACACTCTCTCTCTCTCTCTCTCTCTCTCTCTCTCTCTCTCTCTCTCTCTCTCTCTCTCTCTCTCTCTCTGTCTTCTTCTCTCTCTATCGAACACACACACACACTCTCTGTCTCTCTCGCTAACACACACACACGTTTCAAATCATTCTGTTTGTTTATCCCCAGGGATGTTCGACCCTACCCCAGCACCCAAGCCTCAACCGGCTGCTCCCCCTGCCCCGGCCCCGGCCCCTCCTCCGGCTCCCCCCGCCGCACCCCCGGCCCCTCCCCAGGCCCCACCCGCCCCCCGCCGCCCCTCCTGCCCCCCCTGCCCCACCAACCCCGCCCGCACCCCCAGCCCCCCCTGCTCCTCCACCTCCCCCCGTTGTTGGTGCCCCGCCTCCAGCCCCCCCACCCCCTCCAGCCCCGCCTGCCGGTGGTGGTGGTTCCTCAGCCAACACTGGGGGACTGGCAGCCGCCTTGCAAGGGGCCAAGTTAAAGCGTGTGGAGAAGGTGGGTTCTGTGTGGAAATCCACATGGATGCAGTCAGCAAAGGGAGAGTTACAGGGGTGGGAGGCCTTCAGTATTATACCATATTTTACGGACTATAAGGTGCACCTGATTTTAAGGCGCACCCCCCCCAAAAAAAAATGTGACTCCAAATTCAGATTTTGTTACTCTATTTCCTTACTATATATTATTATAAGGCGCAGACATCTCAGTCTAGGTTTTTTTTAAAAAGGTATCGCCTTATAGTCTGTAAAATACGGTATATATACTGAATTCGGTATAGCAATTCTGCCTGATTAGAACATTATTTATTTAAGATATCCTTGCTTTCTTTTTTAAGTATTGCTGAGAATTTTTTCACTCTAGCTGAAATGTTCTGCTCCCACCCATGGAGTTATAGAGGCAGAAAAAGCAAGCTGAGGGGAATCATGATAAGAATGTGTCTGCATTGAATATCTACGGATGTTAACTCTCCTGGTTAAGTTTTCTCTGTCAAAGTTTTGATAATTCTTGCATTCTCAGAAATCACATCAAACACTCAACAAAGCACATTCAACTTCAAGCGAGAGTTACAGTCATTTGTTAATGTAAAATGAAAAGCACATACATTTTCGGTCAATAAGACCTCTTCCAATACAATACTTGCCTGAAGAATCAAACCCAGATGGTCATATTGATATAGTGTTTTGTTTTTGTCTTGTTTTCGCTAGTGAGAAAAGTTGAGTCCAGAGTTTTATTTACATGTTGGTTTTTTTGGTCGTTTTTTTTTTTCTAGCCTGAAGAGTCGAGTCCTGGGGTGGACTCGGGTACGATAGGTCGCGCCAGCAGTGGTGGAGGAGGAGGAGGTAGTGGTGGTGGCATGGTTGACATGATGAGTGAGATGCAGAAAAAGCTTGCTGCCCGGCGCGCCAAGGCTGAAAATGCAGGACAGGTGAGGAGAACTTATTTGCTTTCTGTGCGTGTGTGTGTTGTGTTTAATGTAATAAGACCTCTTCCAATACAATGTTTCAGTATACATGTGTGTATGCATATATCTTATATGATACCGTATCTTATATGATATGTATGTATGTTTTGAGAGCTGGCTGTTTAATATTAAATGAGAAGCGAGTAATGTTTTGTTTTATTTTTAAAGGCAGAATGTTGTGTGATTGGACAAGTACTGTTTTAAGAATGTATGGCAGCAATTTTCTGTTTTGAGATGATGCTGCTACAAAGTATATGTAATGCAAAAAGAACCCAACCCTGGCAGGCTTAAGTTTATCATTTGGGTAGCCTGCTTGTTTAATTTCATGATTGGATGTTTCTAGGCCTTCCCGTTTTAGAGCAATGTATACATTACTCAACAAAAGTTAAGAACAACTAACTGGGTCACAACCCCGAAAAACAAAAACAGTTCTGCATATTTGCTCTATATTTAAAAAAGGTTTTATCCAATTACTCCTAAACAAGAATATAAAATTTAATTACATCAATTCATTCGATTTGATATTTGAGGTTCTGGCATACAAACAATGGAATCTAATATGTGTAAAATATATAGACTTATTTGGTCGAGCTATCTTTGATTTGCGCGCTGATGAAGGAACCATCCTTAAATTTTGTTGAGTACATTGTACAGTATTTTACAGACCGTAAGACTTATAAGGTGCACCCCCCAATTTTTCTGACTATATTTTAAGTCATGTTGTAAGACAAAGGGGTCTCAGAATCAGAAAAGAAATGATCACCTTATAATCCGTAAAATATTGTAATGAAGAACACAATGGTATCTGTACATCACTGGACATTGCTTACAGGACGCTGATGCCCCTCCCGCTGCCCCTGCTGCCTCGGCCGCCCCGCTGGACGTGAAGCGGCCCTGGGATCGACAGAACACGCCCAGCCCAGCCCAGGTCAACGGCTCCCAGTCACAGTCCCCAAAGCCCAACAGAAAGTAAGTCTTTCACCTAAACCCAACGGAAAGTAAGTCAGCACCTAAACCCAACGGAAAGTAAGTCGGCACCTAAACCCAACAGAAAGTCAGTCAGCACCTAAACCCAACAGAAAGTAAGTCTTTCACCTAAACCAGTGATCGCTCTAGGAATTTTGTAAACCAGTCCAATCAGCGACAATGCCCCCCCAGCAACCGGTATCAAAACCTGTCCCAGGGAAACAAAAACCAGTGAAAACAGCAATTTTAAAGCCTCTGTTAGACAATTTATTAGTCCTAGCAAAAATGTATCAGTCCCTGGGACTGACAGGTCAAAGTTATTTCAGTATTTTGGTTTTGCAATCAGTATTTTACTGATAATTACCAGTAAAAGCGATCACTGGCCTAAATCCATCACAAAGTAAGTCAGCACCTAAACCCAACACAAAGTAAATCAGCACCTAAACCCAACACAAAGTAAATCAGCACGTAATCCCAACAGAAAGTCAGTCAACACCTAAACCCACCAAAAGTAAGTCGGTACCTAAACCCAACGGAAAGAAAGTCAGCACCTAAACCCAACAGAAAGTCTGTCAGCACCTAAACCCAACAGAAAGTCAGTCAGTACCTAAACCCAACAGAAAGAAAGTCAGCACCTAAACCCAACAGAAAGTCTGTCAGCACCTAAACCCAACAGAAAGTCAGTCAGTACCTAAACCCAACAGAAAGTAAGTCACCACCAAAGCCCAACAGAAAGTCAGTCAGCACCTAAACCCAACAGAAAGTAAGTCAGCACCTAAACCCAACAGAAAGTAAGTCACCACCAAAGCCCAACAGAAAGTAAGTCACCACCAAAGCCCAACAGAAAGTCAGTCAGCACCTAAACCAGTGATCGCTCTAGGAATTTTGTAAACCAGTCCAATCAGCGACAATGCCCCCCCCCCCCCCCCAGCAACCGGTATCAAAACCTGTCCCAGGGAAACAAAAACCAGTGAAAACAACAATTTTAAAGCCTCTGTTAGACAATTTATCAGTCCTAGCAAAAATGTATCACTCAGTCCCTGGGACTGACGGGTCAAATATATTTCAGTATTTTGGTTTTGCAATCAGTATTTTACTGATAATTACCAGTAAACGCGATCACTGACCTTAATCCATCACAAAGTAAGTCGGCACCTAAACCCAATGGAAAGTAAGTCAGTACATAAGCCCAACAGAAAGTAAGTCAGTACATAAGCCCAACAGAAAGTAAGTCAAAATCAACAGAAAGTAAGTGAACACATAAGCCCAACAGAAAGTCAGCACCTAAACCCAACGGAAAGAAAGTCAGCACCTAAACCCAACAGTAAGTCGGCACCTAAACCCAATGGAAAGTAAGTCAACACCTAAACCCAACAGAAAGTAAGTCGGCACCTAAACCCAACAGAAAGTAAGTCAGCATCTAAACCCAGCAGAAAGTAAGTCGGCACCTAAACCCAACGGAAAGTAAGTCAGCACCTAAACCCAACGGAAAGTAGGTCAGCACCTAAACCCAACGGAAAGTAAGTCAGCACCTAAACCCAACGGAAAGTAGGTCAGCACCTAAACCCAATGGAAAGTAAGTCAGCACCTAAACCCAACAGAAAGTAAGTCAGCACCTAAACCCAACAGAAAGTAAGTCAGCACCTAAACCCAACAGAAAGTAAGTCGGCACCTAAACCCAACAGAAAGTAAGTCAGCACCTAAACCCAACAGAAAGTAAGTCAGCACCTAAACCCAACGGAAAGTAGGTCAGCACCTAAACCCAACGGAAAGTAAGTCAGCACCTAAACCCAACGGAAAGTAGGTCAGCACCTAAACCCAACGGAAAGTAAGTCAGCACCTAAACCCAACAGAAAGTAAGTCAGCACCTAAACCCAACAGAAAGTCAGTCAGCACCTAAACCCAACAGAAAGTAAGTCAGCACCTAAACCCAACAGAAAGTCAGTCAGCACCTAAACCCAACAGAAAGTAAATCAACGCCTAAACACAACAGAAAGTCAGCACCTATGTACTATTCATTCGTAGTATCTTACTGTCAATATAATGGCCATTATCGATAGCTAAAGCATACAGATTTCACGCCATCATCGTTTGTTTTCAATGATGCTTTATTCTACTTCTTGCCAACACAGAAGAGCAATAAGTTTAGGCCTGAACTGCTCATGTCACCTTGCGACGAGTCAGGGGCAGATAATTTTCTGTGGTTATATACTACTACTTCATGACAGGCAAGAGCGATAATCTTAAGTAGGTGGTGTTCGCATATCAGGGCATGAGACAGGGGCAGAGAATGTTCAGTATAAAGCCTCATTGATGGAAACGGCTTACACGTCAAATGAAGGAATTCTAAACTGCTCGAACTTTCAACCCCCCATTGTCAGACAATGCGCATGCAAAGTCTGTAATGATTGGTCACTTTGATGAGGGATAAGGTCAAAGATTTAACATCATTCTGGATCACTGGTTACAAGCAAAAATCAAAAACTCTCAAAACCTATCCCAGCCCTGGTCAGGCTTATTCATCCTGTAAAACGTTTGTGCAGGTCAGGAGCCCGATACGGCTCATCCCTCCCAAGTAACTTTGTCTAAAGCGATATTCTATTTTTTTTTAAACTTTTGTTTGACAAGAGTTTGACAAGACAAAGAACACAAGTTAACAGCTCAGTCATGTTAATTTTAGCACCATTGCACTCATTGATGTCTTAGGAAAGTGGACAAATGATCAGCATCAACATGCAGTACTTGAATTGAGAGCAGGTGAGGGGGCACTTTTTCGTGTGAATGTTTTTTGGGTGGACTCCATGCTTTCATAGTGCCTTCACACACAGTCTTCAAATTTGGCATGTATGGTCAGGGTAATGTTCTGTATCAGTGTGCAAAATTTCAAGTAGATATCTTAATTAGTTCCTGAGAAACAAAAATAACAAAAAATGCGCTACGATTTGGTAGTGTGCCACCTTCATATTTTGGAGAGAAAAAAATTCCACTTTATTCACTGGTAGTTGATTATGTTGCATCATATCTGGTTGCTTAATAGAACTTTGCCACCAATTACTATTGTAGTGGATCTGAACATCTGTTTGTTAGTTCGATTTAAAACTTGTCCCAAAATACAATAATATGACTGATTATCAAAATATGTGTACTTTTTATATTACAATGCCTGAAAAAACTTTCAGGCGTGACCCCTCAGTGGCGGGGTCAGAGGCGGTGGGGCTGGTGAATGGTGGGGATCTCGACGGCTTGAAGCAAGAGATTCTGGGCGAGATGCGGCGGGAATTGCAGCGCATGAAAACTGAAATCATTGATGGTGAGTATCATCGAGGGGAAAACTAAGGGGGGAAATAGATGTGACCCCTTCACTGCCTTGTCTGTGTATTTAAGAAAAGAGCTAAGTGCATTTTCATGGATGCTCCTTGCAGGATGTCCTGAATTGCAGGATTTAGAGCCGGCATCTCTGGATTATGAGAATTTGAGGAGCAACTATTTTCTTACACACACACACACACACACACACACACACACACACACACACTTGTAAAATAAAATGGCCTATATAAGGGTCTAGAGGGGTAAAAAAGAGCAGTAAATGTGTGTGCGCTGCCCCTGCACTCCGCCAGGGCCGCCCCCTTGCAAAAATTTTTTACTTTCCCAGGAGCACCCATGCATTTTCCCTCCTATATATAAGCAGTGCTATTTCATCAACAATTTATGGTATTTCTAGAAAAAGAAGATGGTTCGGTAGAAAGGATTCTTTCCCCCTGTTTCACAGACTGTCACAAACGCGTGTGACTACCACCCTAGCAGTCCAGCTGAGCCAATCAGGAGTGTGATAGATGATTAACACATGTCAGTCAAACTCTGTAGCAATTGACAGTGTAAATGGCAGATGCCCATGGCCAGTTCTGGCGTAATTGTTTGGATGGGGATGCAAAGTGATTGACAGCTGCCTTGTCTAGAGCATGGGTGCAACTCTGAGTTTCACACTGATTTCAGTTTTACAGTCGACCCCCTCTTTTAAGACCTTCAAAAAATCGCGGAAAATCGGTCGTAAAAGAGGGGGGTCTTAAATCAGGGGTGACCAAAACAATGCACTCAGTGACTCACTACACCGTATATGACACACAGCATATGCATACACTAGAACTAAAACATGCTTTCTGAGTTTCTCCGTCATTCTTGAATGAAACATCGCGGTCTAGCTAATATACGAAAACAAGCGAAAACGGGCTAAAACAGAAAGTGTGCTCGCGGCCCGTGTTGCACTCAAACACAAACTACACATAACAACAATACAGACCTAATTTTCGCCATTTTACGCTCTGGCAGTTCATTTTCAATCACAGTTTGCACACACGGAACTTTTACCGCGCATACAACTCTGCTGACAAAATGGCGCCGCACACACCGCAAATACGAAATCACGGCAAATGCTAATGCGCCAGCTGCTTTCATTTATCGGATTTTGTGTGTTGTTTGCATTCAGTAAGTGTTTCAGTGCACGCACTAACGCCGATATCAGTTTGATAACGGAAAGGAGCTGCTTTTCAACTTATTTTTTGAAAAGTGAGACCATTCACTGAGTTCCAACTTATGGAGTGTGACCGATCACCTAGTTTCAACTTGGGAGTTGACTTCGCATTTAGGCCTACGTGTGCACAGAGCAGACCTGTTTACCCTTACGATTTTTCCGTAATTATTACGATTTTTTTTTTAAATTACGGAAACAGGAAAAAAATTACGAAAAATAAAAAATCCAACAACAGCAAAAATGTACAAGCGTTTGCGCCGGTTTTGAAACGGTGGATGTAGTCATTCTGGTTCTGGGTTCCCAGCATGCAACGCGTAAACGTTTGCAATACGTTCAAGATGGCGTCAAAGCGAGCCTGATCAGAAAGAAAAAAGAGCAAGAGTGTTGCAGAAATTCAAGGATAGTTACACGAAAACGCCTGGAATACAGCGTTCGACGTTGGGCGATGATCACGCATTCTGTGTGTACTGCCTGAGTGACATTAACATCAGTCACTCAGGTCAGTTCGATATCGAAACGCATTGCAAATCAAATCAAAACTTATTATTTTATTGCTATGAACAAACAAAAAATCGGCCGTGCGTTGGATTACAGATTTTTTTTCAAAATTACTAATTTTGAAATCAGAAATACTAATTTGCAAAACAGGGGTAAACAGGTCTGACAGAGTTCGTAAAGATCGACACGATCGCGACCGTTTCAGTTCAAACTTTGATCATAAACTGCTCAGTGATGACACATGTGCATAAAAGTGGTGACATTTAGTGGTCAGATCGTGATATCGCTGATTAAATTCTTCAATTTCGGCATGAGAACGGTTCGTTTTTACCGAGATTGACCTAACAACAGTGGTACCCCAGCTGTGCGTCGGCTCGAACTGAGGCCGAGAAGGATAGATATCATCGTTTTTGCGACTGATAATTGTCAGAATGTGTTGCATCGGTCGTAAAATCAACAAGATTTACGGTTGCAAAACGCGTTAGAGGGGGAGTCGTAAATGAGGAGGCAAGTTTAGAAGAAAAACGATCCGTCATTCATATTTCAGTCGTAAAAAAGGGGAGGTCGTAATTCAGAGGGCCGTTCGTGAGGGGATCGACTGTATTTAACTTTACCAGAATTAATTCATCCAGGGAAAGAAAATCGACCACAATCGATTTGGTGTGTTTTGAACTTGGTGGTTCTATCTCAGAAGTCTCTCGAAGAATCTTAAAAACAGCATGGTCAGTGATGTCCCGAGGCCCCAGTCATAGGCCATCGACCTATTAAAATTTAAAATGTCCTATCATGTCCTCCACTGTCAGGACAAATGTCTGATTACATTTTTAACACTGGCATGCTTACTCTTACTGATTTCTGCAACAGCCAGGACATTGTCCTGTTGATTTCTCTTGTTTCAGGACAGTATGTCCTGTAATATTTTCGATCATCGGTACATCACTGTACAGTGATGTCATATTGTTTTCAAAGGCAATGTAATCATTTTACAAGGCTTATTGGACTCATGTCTTTGTCCATCAATTTAGCTGTCTGTCTGTCTCGTTATCTCTCTCTCTTGCGTTGCCCCCCTGAATCCTCCAACAGGGCTCTGCCCCTGTACCCCTCTGAATCCTTCAACAGGGCTCTGCCCCTGTACTCCGCTGGGGCCCTGGGCAGCCCGTGGACCTTTGCCTTTCATTTTTATTTTATTTTGGGGAGTTACACCCATGCTAGAGGATTTCTGTGGTAATGACTTATGTGTGTGTGCGTGGAGGGGGGAAGGGGGATGACTTATGTGTGTGTGCATGGAGGGGGGAAGGGGGATGACTTATGTGTGTGTGCATGGAGGGGGGAAGGGGGATGACTTATGTGTGTGTGCATGGAGGGGGGAAGGGGGATGACTTATGTGTGTGTGCATGGAGGGGGGAAGGGGGATGACTTATGTGTGTGTGCATGGAGGGGGGAAGGGGGATGACTTATGTGTGTGTGTGTGGAGGGGGGAAGGGGGATGACTTATGTGTGTGTGCATGGAGGGGGAAGGGGGATGACTTATGTGTGTGTGCATGGAGGGGGGAAGGGGGATAACTTATGTGTGTGTGCGTGGATGGGGGAAGGGGGAGGGGAAACACAAGCTTTCACCTCATTCAGAGACCTACTTGACCTGAAAAGAAAAGTGGAAGTGGAAGTCACATAGGGTTGCTCCCACCTGGAGAGCGCATTGCAGCCAGAGGTGCGCCACCCGTTTTTTAAAACAAATTTTGCATGCAGTTTTTGTGTGACTGATGAGGAAGGGAAGGGGGTTGTGTGTGTTAAAGTTTGACCAAATGACAACTTTTCCGTTGCCACTGGGATTAACGTGTGCTAAGTGCATGGGCACACAGGACCTCAGTTTATCATCTCATCCGAAAGACTCCATGTTCAGACCGTAAGGCCTAGTGCAGAGTGAAAGGAAAAATCCCCTGTACTGTACCCAGGTTCGAACTCTGATTTACTTGACACAAGGCGAACACGTTACCTCTGTGCCAGTCTACACTTACAGTTACACCCTACATACTTAGGGGTAGTTTGCCATAATTATGCCAGTGGTGCTGATGCTTTGTCTTGGGTTGATTGTTGCAGCTATACGACAGGAGCTGGGTCACAGATAACTTGAAACCATCGGTGACTGAAGACCCCAAACAAGCTGAACAACAGCAAACACCACCAACAAGAACAGCTGGACTACTTGTGGAACAGGGAGATATGTGGACACGGGGGGGGGGGGAGGGAGGAAATGTCTCGGCTTCCATGGAGCTGCTTTCATGTGGACTGCGACGTTTGTTTGATGTTTATCTTTCACTCACGACCCCCTCCTCTCTTCTTCTGTCCCTGTCCTTTGCCTCACCCCCCCCCCCACCCCCACATCCATCCTCCCTTTTCTCCGGTTTGCGCCTCCTTTCATCAGACCAAAGTCAGCACTCAGCAGTTTGCGATGTTCTTTGCAACAAGCACGCGTCTTGCAGTTCACAACATCACCAGGTCCCGTCAGTGTTTCCAACGACTTGGGCTCTGTTTTGTGTGTGTTTTTTTAACTTTTTTTTTGTCTTTGTTGCCTGCGCCAACGCATGGAATTTTCAACAGGGACCATTTCATGCTAACCAAAGAAACGATGCTCTGTAAACTCGGAGCAGTGTTTTAGTTTTGAGCGTTTGATCTTTTGAAATGTGCTGAGCATAGTTAGCTGCACATTAGATAAAATCACACACGAAAAGAGTCCATGAAAGAAAACAAAAACATTTTTTTAAATTATTGAAAGGAATATGTGGTCAGTTTGAATTTGAGTGAGGAAAGTCTAATTTTCATAAGTACACATAAAGTAAAACGGCTAAGTTAAAGTTTGTTATTATCAACTGTTTTGGCTTTGTGCCGTATGCATATGCACCTGTTTCTTTTAATCCTGCTTTTCTTTGTAATATATCAGCTGAGATCTACTAGAATGATGCACGCACCAGCACAGTGTCATGTGAGGAGACAAGTTAATTCTTCCAGTCATCACTGTAGCACCAGTTAAAGCATAATGTTAAGCCAAGATAGATACATGTGTGAATGAATGAATAAGTGTGTGATTGCAAGTCGTCTTGATAGCAAGCTGTCACTGGCAAACACTTCACTAGAAACTTCTTCCCAGATCCAAATGCTACATAGCAAATGAAATTAAAATGAGAATGTATTAAAAAGCATTATTTGTTTTATAACAAGTAAAGATACGAAGGGATTATTTTTTTATACTTAATGAATATTTGACGATTTTAAAAAAAAATGGTTTAAAGAGGCCAATGAATGTTTGATTTTTGTTTTAAATGGTTTAATGAGCCATTTTTGCTAGACAATACATGGGGTTTTGTTTGTTTTTAATGTTTCTGTCTTCTCTTTCTGTGCTTCCAAAGTTTGTGGTGTTGTTCTTAACCGTTAATGTTGTCGCTCCGACTCTCCGCACTGATGTGTCGCAACCTCATCACCATAGGAGCAATGAACAACCGCCGTCATGAGGCTACAGGCCAGAGGAGTCGCTGCAGTGCTGTCGAGTCGATGATTGTACTTATAGACGTCATATGCACTCATATTTTTGTTTTGTGGGTTTTGTTTTAAATGCATGTCATTTTGCTGCTTGTGTTATTTCCTACTTAGGAGCTAATTTCATTTTTCTTTTTTTATTGCCAAAGTTTTAATGATTTCTTTATAGAAAGAAATCCAGAATTTTAACTGAAGCATTTGTAGATTTTTTTTATAGTAATTATCATATTGAAACATGAACTATTTATTGTTTTTCATTACTTTGTACTGTTTTTATCAAGAAATAGCCTACTCTGAACTGTACACTATTAGTATCAGGTACGCTTTGTTTATAGCTCAGATAGCTCGTTTTATTCACAATATTTTTATGTTTATATGATGTTGGGGGAAAAGATCTATAGTGGTTAATTTTTAGCTTTTATCAAACGTTTTATGAACGATGTTAGTTTGGGCAGCATAATGTTTAAAGCCATGTTTGATCAAAGGTACCGAACGCATTGTCAGGATAATGTAGATAATTTGAAGTTAGAGTGGTGTGGTTGATTAATGAGGCTTTACTATCTGTGTGGCCAATGTTTCTTTATATTTCAAAGATTTGTAATTTAGCGTAGCTACACACATTTAATTGCAGTAACCAAAAAGATAAGTAGAATCCTACTTTGTGGCAACATTTCTGCTATGGATTCTCAGTTGCAAACGAACATTAACGCGCGCTTTTCAAAATTTTGTTCTCTTTCTACATTAGTACATATCTGTTGAATTAAAGCTAGTGTTTAATATTTTTGCAATACAATTACAATTTTGTTGCTGTGGGTGGGTTTATTTTTAAATGTGTATTTGGATTACTCAATTTTAATGGTAATATTGGTATGCTTAATTATTTTATTGAATTTTGAAGCTAAATAAATTAAATATGCGTGAAACATGCATGTGCTCACATGCATGTATGTGTGTGTGTATGTATGTTTAACTCTTTTATTAGATTCTAAGGCAAATTTATATATGTGTGTATGTGTCTGTCTGTGCTTGCATGCATGCATTGTACATGTGTGTGTGTGTATGCGTCAAAAAGTGGTACCGTCAGTTATATTTTTTCATATTTAGGATTTTTTTGTGCTCTATTCTATTTCCTCCTTGATCCCATCTTTCGTGATCATTATTATAAAATCTATAAAAAATGAGTTATTGATTGTAATCATCATGGGATAATGAACACTAAGGCATCTCTCAAGTAAGAGCGTAATAATGATCAATCACAAGGCGACAAACAAATTGGGGGTTGGATCATGTAACAACAAATTTTAAACTTTATCATAGTGTGTGGGGTTTTTCCTTCTTTTGTTGTTGTTGTACCTCGTCTTCCTCGATTCTTGGTGTGTGTGAGAAAGTGAGCCCTAGGTTGAGGTTGCGCATTGTACTTACAAAAGCATTCTTTGATTACTATATTTTCCCAGTATGAAGTACCATATTTTTTGGACTATGAGGCGACACTTTTTCCCCAGATTCAGACCCCTGCGCCTTATAAAATGACTAACATAACAAAATGGTAACAAAATCTGAAATTTGGGTAAAATTTAGGGGTGCGCCTTATTCAAAGGTGCGCCTTATACAGACAAACCTCTATTTTAAGACTTCCAAAATGTCCGGAAAAATCGGTCGTAAATTGGAGGGGTCGTATGACGGAGGTTTTCACTGACAGCCGTAGAAAGAAAAAGTTCAGCACAGTTCATACTCTCTTCTTCATGCACACATACAATGACATATTAAAACTGGATTTGGGTCTTTCCAACTCCATCGGATTGTGCAATCGATGTATTACAGTTTCACTTCGCCGACTTCGTCCAAAGTCAGTGGTTTTCTTTTTCAAAGTCAGTGGTTTTCGTGCTTTTCCTATGCTTTCCGCCATCTTTTCTACAACAAGGGAAGCGACTCCGCTTTCAGGCCCTTGACCGTGGTTGTTTCCCTTTGCTCGAAGTCTATGCAGACGACAACAACGGTCGTAAAAACCAACAAAATGGTGGTCGTAAGTCGCATTTTAGAGGAAGTCGTTTAAGAGAGGTCGTTTACATAGTAAAATGCATCCGTGCCAACAAATCCGGTCTCAAATGAGAGGCGGTCGCTTAACAGAGGGTCGTAAAATAGGGGTTTGTTTGTAGTCTGAAAAATACGGTACACATTATGATGTACACACATGAATCCAGTGGATACATGCTTAGGTGTATGTCAGTGCTGCTTTCAAGTACCGTGTTTTACGGACTACAAGGCGCACATGATTGTAAGGTTCACCCCCAAACTTTTACACAAAATTCAGATTTTGTTATTATAGTTTCTTACTGTAACACATCTAAAAGCATCCTAGTCATGCCAATCATGAAAAAGAATACAAATAATCAGAAAGGACACATTAAGAGGACGCGAGGCCTAGTTGTCCTCATTCTCTGACCTGACCTGACCTGTATTAGCAGTCAGATTATAAGGTGCAGGGGTCTCAGTCTATGGAAAAACGTATCGCCTTATAGTCCGTAGAATACGGTACAAGCCAGATGTCTTCCCACCTGCATTCACACAACAGTTTTGTAACACTAGTCAACTTTGTTTAGGAGCCCAAAGATGAAAACAGTGCAAGATTTATGCGACTAATTTAATTGGCAGTGATTGTGTGGCATTTCCTCTTTTATTATTAATGTTTGTTGTTTTTTTACTCTTCACTCTGGTCTTAATTGTGTAAGCTCGCCATTTGTTTACGTTCGGGTTGAGAACCTGTTGTCATTTGAATGCTTCTGGAATGCTGAATGTAGTTTGGTGAAAGGATCGGTAATTTCGCAATTGACGGCATTCACTTACACTAACGTACCCTTATATTCTGATGTACTCTAATGCATGCACACCACACAATTGCGCACACACACACACAATACATACACTCATTTATGCATGCACATTCACACACGTATGCAAACACATACACACGCATTAACACACTGTAGCCCCTTTTTGCCAGTTGCTGATGTCGATTTGATGAAGCATTATGTCAAAGACATTCCACTGTGCTGCCGACGACAGATGCAGCAAAGATCTGAATAATCACATAACCTCTTTCACGCATATTTGATGTTTTTCAAGAACAACCTTTTTTTTTCCCCCTATGTATAACTGAGCTTTTGGTCTTTTTTTCTATAGATACATGCTCCGCGCATTGTTGTTTTTGTTTTATGGAAGCCTGGAGATGGGTGATAAAAGGTTCCTCAGGATTTCTGTTTGAGCGGATAAAGAGTGGAGCTTGATTCAGTGTGTGATGGTGCATAGTGCATCGCTAGGAGTGGCCCAGTGTGTAGTCTGTTCACCCCCGGGACCATGGTTTGTGTCTAGGCATGAGTTTCTGTGTGTGTGATGGTGCATAGTGCATCGCTAGGAGTGGCCCAGTGTGTAGTCTGTTCACCCCCAGGACCATGGTTTGTGTCTAGGCATGAGTTTCTGTGCAAGGGACCACTTCACAGTGGAAGCATTGAGTGTCAGGTCTGTTTGTTATGATATTTCCTATTTACGTTTTGAATGCAAACTTTATGCTTTTTGGTGATATTTGCTGAATTTACAGCTTTTTTTTTTTATGATTGTTGATTTCTGCACAGCTTAATGTACACACGAGTGTGTGTCAATACTGTCATGGTCAATTAAGTAATGATTCCACTTTTCACTTTCTTTCTCTTGTAAATATTTCAATACAAACCTGCACATCTTTGATTGCCTGCTTTTGTGCGATTTGAATGTTTAGTTCTTTGCCTGAAGTCCCTTTGATTTAGACTAGAGGTAGCCCTAATACAACCACTTTGCAGCATGCTTGGCACGCCAGGCTTTGATAATTAGCATCAATATATATAACTGATAGCTATCAATATCATCATCTGAAATTAGAAAATGGTACATAACATAACAAACTCACGAGCAGTGTCACTGATAGTTGTGTAAGACTTGATTTTTGGTCAAGAAAAGATCGTGATTGTAAGGTCGTTTGACTTTAACGGTGCTCGGTTTTAAACCAGATGACATGAAAGCTTTGCTCACTGGAGCATATTGATATATGTATTAGATGGATGGCAAGCGCATTGAGCTGTAAGGTAATGCGCCATAGAAATTTCCTAAATAAGTAAATAATATGGTCAAGTCTGCAAAAATATTGCACCAGCATCATTCCTGAGCTTCCAACATCAATCTGGAACTGTTGCACAAGCACATGTTAAGGGGAAAATATTGTAATTGTTATCCTGTTGAATCACAGAAATGAATGGGCGGCGCTGCACTGCGGCAACATGCTCTCCAGGGGGAAAGCAACACGAATGGGGCTTTATACTACATCTTCCGCCTTAGCATAAGGCTGTGTCAGACCAATTAACATAAGCTAGAGCGCCGAGGCTACATCAAAATGTTGTTCTGTTCTGCATTGCTATGCGGGGATTGTCTTTAGCCGTGGCAAGCTCTTAGCATAACATCATCAGTCCAAAATCCTCCGAAGTCGGAGTGTGGCTGAGGGGTAATTAAAAAACGGTTGTCCCTAGCTTAGTGCATTTGTACCATGGTGTTCAAGTGCTTTGGCTGTTGGGATGATCCCTGGAGTCTTTAAGCCAGGCTACAAAAAACAACAACATACTACCATAACTACGTCTTGGCGACACGATTAAGGGCGATAATTTTCAGACTGACTTGACCATGCCACCTAGTGACGAGTCAGGTGCAGATAATTTTCTGTGGCTATATACTACTAGTTCCTGACAGGCAAGGGAGATAATCTTAAGTAGGTGGCGTTCGCATCTCGGTGCACGAGACAGGGGCAGAGAATTTTCAGTATAAAGCCTAATTTTACAGAAACATGTCTCTGTGACTAGTAGCAATACCGAAAACAAAATTAAGCCGTGAGGATTTTAAACCAAGTCATTGGGATTCCTGTCCCTAATGAATAAAACTAAATTAAGCCGTGAGGATTTTAAACCAAATCATTGGGATTCCTGTCCCTAATGAATAAAACAAAATTAAGCAGTGAGGATTTTAAACCAAGTCATTGGGATTCCTGTCCCTAATGAATAAAACAAAATTAAGCAGTGGGGATTTTAAACCAAATCATTGGGATTCCTGTCCCTAATGAATAAAACAAAATTTTAAGCAGTGAGGATTTTAAACCAAATCATTGGGATTCCAGTCCCTAATGAACAAAAAAAAAAAAAAAAAAAGCAGCTCTTAACAACTCCCAGATTGCAGGTTTATTTATAACAACAACTAATGCTCTGCTTGATGTGGATGGTTCAGTGGTTTTAAATGGAGAAAATATGCATGCATATTAAACGAGTGTGTTTTGATCATGGTTTGCTTCGAGTGTCTGCACCAGTGTTCAACAGTGTACAAATCTAAAGCAAAGTGATGGACTATACTCCAAATTGGTTGAAAAAGTTTGCGGCACAGTGAGTGAGAGGGGTTTTATTTTTTCGGTTTGTTTGTGATTGAAATTTGCGTTTGCTCAACTGCTGTGAATCGATTTGCTTTGCTGTTTTTCTATGCTTTATTTAATATTTTGTCTTTATTTTTGCCTGTTTTATTTTCATGCTTTGTTATAAAATGGATTTTGTTTGCTTGCTCCATGTTTTAAAAAAACCGTTTTTGAGTGGGTTATGTGAAAGCAGGTATTATGTAATTATGCACCATTTTCCACAAGTTTCAAGGGAATGTTTTAAATATCATTTTTTTAAGTATGGTCAAACTCTTCAAGTGAAGCATTTTCTTAAATGCAATTTCTCATTTGCCGCTCTTTCACGGAATAGATTACATTTTGTAATATTTCAATGAAAGATAAGATACTAACTCATCAAACATCCTTAAAAATGAAATGATAAAACTGATATTTTGCCAACACACATGCAAGAAAAGCATGCATGCACCAAGACCCTTTTTGTGCATCAAGACCTACCCACTAATCTGAGAATAATTATATGTTCTACAGGATATGTGAACGTATGACTGACCTTGCTTCATCTGTTTGCAAAATTACTGGAAAATACCTTTTTTTTTTTATTGTTGTTTGCTTATTTCTCACATGACAGTTCATATCGGGGCAGGCTAGATGGAAGCAAATTAAAGCATTAATTTCAATGACAAGTATTGGTTGGGATGATTACTACAGTATAGACATGCAGAGAATATTTTTTGTTGGCTTCAGCAAATTGTGTTCATGCCTGACACAAGACAGACGACCGTTTTGAGAGATGCTTTACGAAAGAACATGTTCTACAAGTGTCCTGAGCACATTCAAAACTAGGGCAGGTTCCCATTTGTAAGTTTTCTTTCCATACAACTAGATTTCAAGGAAACGAAAATGTAGTAAATTGTCTTCCTTGACATAGATTTACGAATTTCTGGCATGCAAATTGATTATTCATTGCTTCATTTTCATATTTTGTATCCGTTGGGGCCGTTTCTTGAACAGTATACAACAGTCCCACCCCAGCGCATTATATCATTCTATTAGCTGCCCACAAAACCACGAAAACTGAGTCTGGGGTTTGACTGATCTGATTTTCCTTTTTCTGACTGGGTTTTATATGTGTCAAGAGTGGATTGAAAGCAAAAGGAGGGTGTTTTAATGCAGGGGCAAATGACATTGATTAGGTCGTTTCATCATTTGTGCTGCACATGTACTTTGTGTCATCCTCATCTTGCCCATCGTCGAAGGTATTGATTGTACGTATTTATCATCGATTTCTGGGGTTTATAATATGTATGACATTGAACATAACTGCACAAGTACAATGTCTTTGAAGTATTTATTGTTGGAGTTTTCTTTATGAATACTTGAGCCAAAAAGCAACAAAGGTTTGTAACATATCTGTCTAAAAACTGTCTCTAGAAATATATTTCTATAACAAACCTTTTTGTCCATGTATGGCTTTTCTGCATATATTTACTATCAGTTAGATATCAGAATTTTCATTCTAAATATTTCAATATAATTTTACATAATTGATTTATATGCATTCAGTTTATCAGCTTCCTGCTTGTGTTAAGACTAAAATAATGGTTTTTGTTAAGCACAACTTATTTTTTGGTAATTCAGAACTATTTTAATCTAGATATATTCATTTTATTGTAAATAATACCCTATTGTGATTATGGTATATTGCATGTCATCTCTTAATTGAATTGAATTAAACTAATTCCAAAAAAGTGAAAAGGAAGACTTGGATAGGAATAATTCGAAGTAATCTTTAGAAATTGTCCCTTACACGATGCTGAATTTTTACTATTAGCAGCATTGTTTTTCAATTAGTCAACTTTTGAAGTTATAAATTCAAAGTCTACTCCATCATGCAGTTACATCCCAGATAGTTAAAATGAGATTTTCCGTTTAAAGTATCTTTACATTTTAGATGTGAAATTATAGATTGTTGTTTATATTAATGAAAGGCATCTTGTATACTTATATGAAAATGAAGACTAGTGTAAGGGATTGTACTCTAAATGGTTTGAAATGATGGAAAGGAAACAGCAGTTCCACCTGACAAAAACCCCTAATATGGCATGCTTTTGGTGTGTTGGTGGTTTTGTTCAGTGTGTGAATCGGGCATAAATGGAGTTTAATTTTGGGGGAAAACACTATACAGTCTGCTTTTGTTACATTCGTTGGGATGCAACCCTTCATGAAGATGTTTTGTGTGCAAGTTCAGCCCATGAAAAGTTATTCCCTCTTCCCACTCGTTATGGGGCGAAATACACATTGTGTTTCCACCATCACGAAATAGACACATACCGGTACTAGATCTTTGCCAACAATTACCAATGTATGGAACACACACAAAAAGAGGGTCTTTTAATTTTCCCAGCCAGTTTTTTTTCTCAGTTGTATCAGCAACAGTGTACATAAAATGCAGAACAAACATCAATATTATAGCATATCTTTCTGTGCCTGAGATGAATTTTGCAGTTTTTAACTGAACAAATGGTCTGTGCAATGTTGTACGTAATCATTTTTGTAACTGGTACCAATGGGGGGTGGGGGGTTTGGGGACATTCATTTTGTGTGGTTTATTCTTTTCTTTAATTATTAGGTTCGTTGCTGGCAGACGTACATTGCTAAATGTGTACAGATTCCATTTTTATATCACTAAACATGTTTTACCTTTTTCTGTAAAATGTATGTGCCACTTTTTATTATTAATTCATTTTATGTAAAAGTTCCACCTGAATATTTTTTTCCCCCAAGTAATCATGAGCATTCCATTATTTTGTCGCAAACCTTGTTTTATCTTTTTATTACCCCCACTCCCCTTTTCTTTTCTTTGAATTTTTTTATATTTTTACATACAGCTATGACTATTATATAGACATTTCAAACACGATACTATATCAGTACAAAAATAGTTTTCCAGTAATAGTCACGAAGACGTAGAACATAATGTCCCCTGGACTGTCACATAATGTATCATGTAGAGGCTTTATGACACAACTATATCTATCTCCTGACCATTTGGGCAAATGGACTCTTCTTAACCATCTTATCCATTAAAAAAAAAAAATTCTCAAAACTGAAAATGTCTGTCACTCTGTGACTAATTAGCCAACTGTGTAGACATTCAGTTAATAAGTCACTGTTATGGCCGGAACTGATGGTTTCACGAATCAGCAGAACTAATTCATTGGTGTCAAATCCAAGTCACACACGAATTCTTCTTATGACCTATGCAGATTTGTTTGTTTCTTTTTCTCTCACTCTTTTTGTTGTTGTAAATCATGCAAGAAATAGTTTTCAACTCTCATCAGCAGCAGACAATGTTTTCTGATATCACTTTCAGTGAAACAGGGGTTAAATCGAAGTTCAACAACAACAATGCAGTTGTTTTGATTAGTCCTGTATTCATGGTAAGACATAATTTATAAAACAATCCCTTTCTGTTCAAAATAACCTAGTCAAAGGGGATGGGGGGCTGAACTAATGTATAAAACAGCTCCTTTCTGTGTAAAATAAATTAGGATGGGGGGGGGGGGGGGGGGGGATACTTTATAAAACAGCTTTCTGTTTAAAATGAGTCAGAGGTGGGGGTAAAATAATTTATAAAACAGTTCCTTTCTGTTTAACATAACTTGCTCAGAAAGGGGGTGGGGGTTGGGGGAATAATTTATAAAACAGCTCCTTTCTGTTTAAAATAAATTAGTCCACAATATAAAATAAAATCATAAGCAAACTGTCCTACAGATGGAATGCTACTTTTCTCCTCTTCTTCTCAACTAGTAAGCCCCACTCTCTACAGTTTACTGTTATTGTGGAAGTCTGGTGATTTGCATGTCAGATCTATTGTTACTCCAGAGGCATGAGAAACTTGCCTGTACGTTATGTCTGCTGCCTCACCACTGCCAGTTCAGCTCTACTTTCTCAAGAGCATGTCTACCCACATTAAAGCTCCACTTGCAGTCACATTTTGTGAATGATATTACAAGTACTTCTTCTATGTTCCAAGGGCATAACGGATAAGGTATGTGTCTGATTTTCAGTTTTCACTGGTCTCCCAGCTGCATACAGCCGACACATTCCAATTTCCGAGGAGCTCAAAGGATAAAGTTATTTGGATTTGTTTGTGTGGAAAAAAGGCAGGAGAATGGCCCAATAAGTCAGAAAGATAGCAGATGACAGAAAGCAAATCGAAAAGGCAGAGTCAAAGAAAGTGACGGATTAGAGGAAGTTACAAGCACAGAACTTTCAGAAGGTGGGGGGACTTTGTACCAAAGATCCCCTGGTATCCCCGCAAGGAGATTAACAAGTACTACATGGTGGGTTTTTTTATCTTCAGTCGCATTTGTTTAGTGGGGGAAATTATCAGTTATTTGGCCTGTGTTCTCTTTGAGGTTTCCCCCCCACCTATTTTGTATAATCATGGACAGAAACATTATCCAGTTGGATCGTCTCCCTTTGAACTAATAATAATCAGACTGAGTATTGTCTCCCCTAACATGCACAGTGCCAGTCACTGGTTTATTCTTTTTCTTCCAAGACATGATCTTTAATTTTTACAGAAAATGATACGATTCAAGGGAAACGTTTGGAACAAAAATGTCATTATTGATGCCGTGTATGCCATTGTGTGCTTGTACTTCATCTGTTCAACTTGAAAATAAATCGGTGTACTAGATGCTGGAGTCATGTCATTTGTGCTCACCTTCAAATCAAGTCACATTTCTGTCTAATTTGCAAACATTTAGGCCTGGTACGCAGTACATCCGGATTTTCCACGCAGAAATAATCAATAAAAGAAAGGACAAAATAAGCGCATGTGTCCATACTTCCCCTAATCCATATATTTGTTCCCTTCTTTCTTTTACTTATTGATGATTTCCGCGTGAAAATCTGGATGTACTGTGTACCAGGCCTTATTCATTAAATGAACATGTTGTAGATGAAAATAAGATGATTGATCAGTATCTGCAACTTTGCATTAAAAGAAAAAAAGTCCAAGACTGCCATAAATTGTGTTATAAGACTGCACTTTTTTTTTTACTCATACACATTTTTCTACCACAAAACAAGCCTTCAATTCTTCAAACCACGTCGTTCCTTTATTACATTAGAGTATGGTGTAACATTTACATGTGCGAGGTACACACATCACAGAGATCAATATCATGTTCTCTTTAATCTTGCTCCACACGAAATTTCACATTCAGCTTCAAAGTGTTCACAGAATGACATTGAATACCACAAACTTTGTTGCTTCAAGTATTTGAGCTCGGTTTTCTTTTTTCTTTTTTTTAGAACATAAATTGTAAGAGATATTACGAGGGTCTGGCATTTGTGGATTGAAAAGAAATTGTCATGGAATACAAAGCATACAGGTACCGGTACATGCATTCAACATGCAGAGTACAAGATACGGTCATACAGCCAGCCAGCTTGCTTATTGGTTACAAATATCACAGTGCAGTCTACCAGTGGTGACCGCAGAAAATATCGTATCAACCCTGTATATTGCAGAATTGTCACTCAAGACACAGATGTTTTAAAACAATCCGTACCCATTTCTATATCTTTGGCAACGGTGAGAATATTCATGCATACATACAGCCTATTCCTACGCTAACACACGTCCATGTTCTCCCAGGGCATGTGCGCATATACAGGGAAACCCATCCATGATCCGCAATCTTAATGCCTCATATTTGAACTGTGTGTGTGTGTGTTTTTTTGCCCTGTAACTCACGAACCAGTGTACAGAATCGCTTCAAATTTTGTGTGATGTATTATGGTGCAGGGAGGGTCCCATAGAAAATGTGTAACCATGGTGACCTTGACCTTGAAGTTTGACCTTGAAAACCGGTCAGAAGTAGGAATAGCAACTAAAGGGTAGTAATTAGGGAATGAGACTAAAGTGTAGTAATTAGGGAATGACTGGCTGGACTGCTTTACACTGGTTACTTCCCTTGCATCATAAACCAGAGTGAAAGGGGGGGGGGGGGGGAGGCGAAAGAGAGAGAGAGTGTGCGAAGCGTAGTGAGCAGGACTGCTAGTACTGCAACAATGAAAGAATATACGTGCACACACCTTCAAATTTTTTACTTCCACTTTTTTTGGGGGGAGGGGGACAGATTGCCGGTGGGATATGCAGATGAGTTTCAATCAATCAATATTTTGTATTGTCCATTTTACAGGAAATTCTTTTTGCGGCGATAAAACAAATCAACACAATAACAGACATGTGTAGAAAAGCCTGAACTATGTTTTTCAATGACTATGGTTTTCCATGTGTATGCGCACACGTCCTTAGTCAAACAGACAAGAAAAGGATGAATACACATTATTTGCATTTCATTTCATGTATTTCAAATCATTACCAAAAAACATATTGTCAAATTGTTGTTTCCTTTCATCAATACAGAGTTCTTTTTCTTTTTCAGAGGAAAAGGCAGAATAAAACGAGTAAATCTGCCCACAAAGAAAGCCTTTCCTGCAATAATCATAATGATTATGGATTTCAGTTTAGGTTTGCTAGCACCCTACATGATTCTTGGCAAGGTTAAAATTTTATAGCTACCGGTAACAGTTTTCTTTTTCTTTATCTTGTTACTAGCCTGAGCATTCACACAAATACACATCTTGGAGTATTATTTAAAGGAGCATTTTATCTTCCCCATCGCACCACCACCAGGTAATTGACAAAACAGACTAGAAGTGAAGATTTTCTGTTATTGTAAAGCCGAAGCCATAGTTTACTTGACTGAACCATTCTGACAAGAGCAGCAGGCTGCTTCCGGAATACAGAAATCTGAAAAACTCACGAGAGCACAAATGCTACAAGAGCGCATGGAGCTCAAACGTGGCACAGAAAATGAGAATGGGAAAAACAGCATGTTCACACCACTGGTCTTGATGAATTCCCTGAACCACTTCTTCCTACTCTGCACCATCCTGTCAAACTTTTCTCGACCTCCCCTTTCCTAACCCCCCCACCCTCCCTCCCTCACCCCAGTCTCCCCTTCCTATAAAAATGTTTTGCTTTCTCAGTAATCACTCACCCAACAAATCTCTACCCTTAGTGTCCCGAACTGTAATCACTGCCCATTTCTGCTGTCCCTTCTCACTGATACCTTCCTTCCTCCCCCCCTCCCCCTCGAATTGCCAACTGAACTGTGCTCACCTGAAAGAAATCAACTACAAATACTGCAACCAAGTCCTCTCAAGTCACACCGGAAGAAGAGTCTATGACTCGAAACGTCGTGTGTTTCCCTTTCCCCACCTTGTTAATTTTTTCCTGTTCTAAAAGGTACAGCAGTCACTCTTCTTCATTCTTTAGGGGAGAGCACTTCGTGAAAATTAGAGTTGTTTACCTCCATTACTCGGTCAAACGCCATAGCAACAATGGCGTCGAATGTTGAAACCGCAGGATGCCAGTCAGTGACTTGCAAACATTTGTTTAGAAAAATAAGCTGCTACAGTGATAGAACTTGCAAACTGTGACGTAAAAATATAAATTACATCAAATTAAGAATGACGCAGTGTTTTAAATGCTATGTGTTTCCTCAAGCACACGAGGTGACAGCTGGGGATCTACCTGAAGTTACTTCCCCTGTTTGACCAATTGAATTAGGCGAGATCACTCCCACACACCATGAAATTACTCCCCTTAATTATTTCCGAACAATTCCTATTGTACATCATACATAATTCAAGGATAGTGTTACAAGGTACTGGAATGCTCCCCCAAAAGGGAAAATAATAGAAAACAAAATTAATACTGTGTAATAAGGAGTGTTTAAAAACAAAAAGACTACTCTAATCACGTCATTGCCCCTTTTTGTTCAATCATACCAGACATGTAAACACTCAAGATTGAAACAATACGCTTTTTAAAAAAATTGACCCCTCAATCTATTGCAGATTGTTACTTAATTTAGATAGGTCAAATTCCTGTTTAATTCTTTAATGCATACATGTGTCAAACTGGCCCGCTAGATATTCCTTTCTCTTCACCAGTGGACTTGTAATTTCCGCAGCACAAGATTACGCGCACACACAACACAAACATAGTCAGTTTATTTTAATCAAGTTCATTCTTTCTGTGAAAAGAACACACTCTGACAGGTGGGACACTTTTACATATGAGATCAAGGCAGCAAAGCAAGCTCATTCCTGTTCAAAACTCCAGGATGTTACTTAAAAAGAGACAACAAAATAAACTTAGAAACGCAGTGAGTGACAATTGCACAACCGATAACTTTGTCCACTAAGATAAATGGACCCAAACTTACTATTTGAAAATACCTTCTGTACAGATTACAATTCCAAGAAACGCAACAAGCTCTCCTTAGAAAATTTAATGGGGCACCCAACTATCAAGCGTCACACAGTTACCACCTCACACATACATAAATATGCACACATTTCTTAACCACCTCAAAATATACATTACAAGAATTCTGAAATTTTTTTTTAAGGCAAGACTCAGCTGCCTCAGACACTTCATCATCGTTTCTTTCGTTCCGTAAAACACTCCTCTTGACATTCACTACACCATAAACAATTCATAATAATAAATAAATAGCTGGATTAAACGCAAACGACATGCACACACTATCAATCATACATGAATCCAACACCCAGTAGACAAAGAGCTGATCATTGCTCATCAGAAGTTTTTCTATCAGAAGACAAAGAGCTGATCATTGCTCATCAGAAGTTTTTCTATCAGAAGACAAAGAGCTGATCATTGCTGATTTGCTCATCAGAAGTTTTTCGATCAGAACATAGGGCTCAGGGGAACATGGTGTGTGGGGTGAGCCACAGATTACAGACAGGATCAGGCAATGCGGACAGGATCAGGCAATGCCGGGAAACATGATGTGTGCGGTGAACCACTGATTACAGACAGGATCAGGCGATGCGGACAGGATGAGGCGATGCGGACAGGATCAGGCGATGCGGACAGGATCAGGCGATGCGGAGGAACATGATAAGTGGTGAACCACTCATTACAGACAGGATCAGGGAATGCCGGGAAACATGTGTGGGGTGAGCCACTGATTACAGACAGGATGCGGACAGGATCAGGCAATGCGGAGGAACATGATGTGCGGTGAACCACTCATTACAGACAGGATCAGGGGATGCAGGGAAACATGATGTGTGGGGTGAGCCACTGATTACAGACAGGATGCGGACAGGATCAGGCAATGCGGAGGAACATGATGTGCGGTGAACCACTGATTATAGACAGGATCAGGGGATGCGGGGAAACATGATGTGTGGGGTGAGCCACTGATTACAGACAGGATGCGGACAGGATCAGGCGATGTGGAGGAACATGATGTCTGGTGAGCCACTGATTATAGACAGGATCAGGGGATGCGGGGAAACATGATGTGTGGGGTGAGCCACTGATTACAGACAGGATGCGGACAGGATCAGGCAATGCGGAGGAACATGATGTGCGGTGAACCACTGATTATAGACAGGATCAGGGGATGCGGGGAAACATGATGTGTGGGGTGAGCCACTGATTACAGACAGGATGCGGACAGGATCAGGCAATGCGGAGGAACATGATGTGCGGTGAACCACTGATTATAGACAGGATCAGGGGATGCGGGGAAACATGATGTGTGGGGTGAGCCACTGATTACAGACAGGATGCGGACAGGATCAGGCGATGTGGAGGAACATGATGTCTGGTGAGCCACTGATTATAGACAGGATCAGGGGATGCGGGGAAACATGATGTGTGGGGTGAGCCACTGATTACAGACAGGATGCGGACAGGATCAGGCGATGTGGAGGAACATGATGTCTGGTGAGCCACTGATTATAGACAGGATCAGGGGATGCGGGGAAACATGATGTGTGGGGTGAGCCACTGATTACAGACAGGATGCGGACAGGATCAGGCGATGCGGAGGAACATGATGTCTGGTGAACCACTGATTATAGACAGGATCAGGGGATGCGGGGAAACATGATGTGTGGGGAGAGCCACTGATTGCGGACAGGATCAGGCGATGCGGAGGAACATGATGTGCGGTGAACCACTGATTATAGACAGGATCAGGGGATGCGGGGAAACATGTGTGGGGTGAGCCACTGATTACAGACAGGATGCGGACAGGATCAGGCGATGCGGAGGAACATGATGTGCGGTGAACCACTGATTATAGACAGGATCAGGGGATGCGGGGAAACATGATGTGTGGGGAGAGCCACTGATTGCGGACAGGATCAGGCGATGCGGAGGAACATGATGTGCTGGTGAACCACTCATTATAGACGGGATCAGGGGATGCGGGGAAACATGATGTGTGGGGTGAGCCACTGATTACAGACAGGATGCGGACAGGAGCAGGCGATGTGGAGGAACATGATGTCTGGTGAGCCACAGATTATAGACAGGATCAGGGGATGCGGGGAAACATGATGTGTGGGGTGAGCCACTGATTACAGACAGGATGCGGACAGGATCAGGCGATGTGGAGGAACATGATGTCTGGTGAGCCACTGATTATAGACAGGATCAGGGGATGCGGGGAAACATGATGTGTGGGGTGAGCCACTGATTACAGACAGGATGCGGACAGGATCAGGCGATGTGGAGGAACATGATGTCTGGTGAGCCACAGATTATAGACAGGATCAGGGGATGCGGGGAAACATGATGTGTGGGGAGAGCCACTGATTGCGGACAGGATCAGGCGATGCGGAGGAACATGATGTGCAGTGAACCACTCATTATAGACGGGATCAGGGGATGCGGGGAAACATGATGTGTGGGGTGAGCCACTGATTACAGACAGGATGCGGACAGGAGCAGGCGATGTGGAGGAACATGATGTCTGGTGAGCCACAGATTATAGACAGGATCAGGGGATGCGGGGAAACATGATGTGTGGGGAGAGCCACTGATTGCGGACAGGATCAGGCGATGCGGAGGAACATGATGTGCAGTGAACCACTCATTATAGACGGGATCAGGGGATGCGGGGAAACATGATGTGTGGGGTGAGCCACTGATTACAGACAGGATGCGGACAGGATCAGGCGATGTGGAGGAACATGTCTGGTGAGCCACAGATTATAGACAGGATCAGGGGATGCGGGGAAACATGATGTGTGGGGAGAGCCACTGATTGCGGACAGGATCAGGCGATGCGGAGGAACATGATGTGCGGTGAACCACTCATTATAGACGGGATCAGGGGATGCGGGGAAACATGATGTGCAGTGAACCACTCATTATAGACGGGATCAGGGGATGCGGGGAAACATGATGTGTGGGGTGAGCCACTGATTACAGACAGGATGCGGACAGGAGCAGGCGATGTGGAGGAACATGATGTCTGGTGAGCCACAGATTATAGACAGGATCAGGGGATGCGGAAGAAATATGATGTGTGGGGAGAGCCACAGATTAGACAGGATCAGGCGATGCGGACAGGATCAGAGGATGCGGAAGAACATGATGTGCGGGGTGAGCCACAGATTACAGACAGGATCAGGCGATGCGGACAGGATTAGGCGATGCGGAAGAAACATGTGTGGGGTGAGCCACTGATTACACACAGGATCAGGTGATGCGGACAGGATCAAGGGATGCGGGGAAACGTGTGGGTTGAGCCACAGATTACAGACAGGATCAGGCGATGCGGACAGGATCAGGGGATGCGGGGAAACATGATGTGTGCGGTGAGCCACCACATGAGCACAGGCTGTACGCAGGCTATGGACAGGATGAGGTACAGGCTGCGCTTGGTGCCCCGGGCATAGCCGTCGCTGGCTGCATGGGGGAGCACTTTCTGACGTAGGGTTCGTATCTGTCACAGTGCAACACGATCTTGTTAGTAAAGATATTAATGACAGACCTGTTTACCCTCT
Source organism: Phymorhynchus buccinoides (assembly GCA_017654935.2). Lineage (NCBI taxonomy): Eukaryota > Metazoa > Mollusca > Gastropoda > Neogastropoda > Raphitomidae > Phymorhynchus > Phymorhynchus buccinoides. The sequence goes on along the minus strand of CM065684.1, from coordinate 48,607,080 downwards.
ACACAAGTCTTGAGGAGTCTGGATAGCTGAAATGAGTAGTTTTGGTGCAAAATGTGTAGTTTTATTCCTAATCCATCAAACAATGTTCACTGAAAATGGGTAGTAATCAAGAATTAAATAGCATTATTTTGAAGAGTAGTAGAGGTCCAAATTGAGTAGAATACTACTCGAAAAGAGCAGAGTAAACAGGTCTTCAATGACTAAAAGTCAATACTGAGACCCCTGCGCCTTATATGGCTAATAAAACTGAATGAAGGCACATAGCCTGAAGAGAAGCGCTGATAAGAACACAATACTCACCAAAAAGAAGGCGAGGGCAGCGCCACACCACAGCAGAATGAGGTAATAGCCCAGCCCCCTGAACAGCAGGCCAGCCACCAGACAGAAGATCATGCTGAAAGGCACACACAACACAATTTGAATTAAACACCTGTTTAAACTTTTCGCTTATGTCATTTCAGTCTTACCCTAGAAACACACACATACACACACATGTGTGCATGCACACACACACACACACACACACACACACACACACACACACACGTGTGTGTGCATGCACACACACACACACACACACACACATGCGCACACACACACCAGGGAAATCTACTTTACGGTTACAGTTAGCTGTAAAGTGTAATATTACTAATAATCAAACAGTTGGAAGCATTCAGTGGGTAGTAGCTTAAGGCTTAACATCTCTTCATACAATACAACTGTACAATCCAACACCTCTCATACACTTCCCCACTCTCACATAAAGATCATTATGGCCAATGAAAAGAAAAGCAAATGTATGCACAAGAATTAGGTAGCCATGGGTTATCTGATCCGCTAGATATAGACTCAGGTGATAAGCCAATCAGATTGCATGTCTTAAGCTGCCTTGAAACATGAAACAATGGCCAGGCATCAGAATAGTCTGAGGTCCAATCCTCTGAAAACCATGGTACAAGGGCTGTCAAGGCACAGGATTTAAAATGCATTTCTTTCAGAGTAGAAAGAACTTCTGTCTCAGACACCGGCTGGAGAGAGAGAAGGGAGACACGGGTGAACGATGGATCTGGAATGGTTGGTTGAAAAGGCATAGAGTTGATTTTTGATCACATACACACTCAGACAAAACTCTGCCACCACAAACAAATCCTCTGCCAGCAATTCTCAACTCACTCGGCACTGGCCAGTTGCTTCCCCTTACAACCGTTTTGGATGGGCCATTTGACTAGGTTCGAAAACACATCACCACAAAAAAGTTATGAAAAGTTATGGACTGATATTTTCCGATAAGATTACTAACACCATGGACTAAGCGATCGTAAAATATCAGATTCCATACCTTTGTTGTTTGTCTCCTATTGATGAAAACAGCTAACACGTAGAAAGAAGGAAAATTTCACATTCCGATCTTTGACCCCCCTCTACAACCAAACCTGAATGCAAAGTCTGCAATGATTGGTTGATTTCAAGAGAGGCAAGGTCAAATCAAACTAAAAGTAGGTTATGACGTCGCACTTGAAAGCTGGTTACCTCCAGAAATCAAAACCTGTTGAAAACTCTCATGAGTCGAATTCGGCTCATTCATCCCGAGTGGGTTAATCCTCTGAAATTTGCAAATCCTGAAGCCTGAATGGTGGTCTATTACTCTATATGTAAAGGACTGGTGACTTCTGTATGAATGATGGGAGTTCAACAAGCAAAATCAGGGGTACAATACCAAGAAATAATAAAAAGTATTAACTCATTTCAGGCGAAATCTAAGTGTACTCATAACATCAGGACTTAAGTCAGCGCTGACTTCAGAGTACACTTGTATCAGCGAGTCTAAAAACTTGTATGTGAAGGTGAGTAAATGTAGGCGTTGCTGTTTTGCTCACCCGACAAACTTGTATCCAGAGTAGGCCAGACAGTCGGTGTACTTGAGGTCTGAGTTGAGGTTCATGACATACAGGGTGAACATGATGGCTATCAGTTCAATGATCACCCAAACCAACGCTGTGCTGGCCTGAACGCCTATCTGTTCTGGGGTGAACCTGGGACAGAACACACACACACACGCGTATGCACACACACATGAACACACATGCACACACTCACACACAGAGTGAACATAACAGCTATCAGTTCAATGATCACCCACACAAGAGCTGTGCTTGGCTGAACACCTACATGTTCTGGGATGAACCTAGTCACAGAGATGAGATTCTCAAAAAAACAAAAAGGAGAAAAAAAGAAGCCAGGGGTCCGTGGCCCGGAGTAGGCTTCATAAGCAAAAGACTAACTTCCGATTTCAGTGTTGCCAACTGCAGAGTAAAGATAAATAGAGCAGTCTTGGCTGCCCCAAGCAGAAACTGGAAATGTTCATGTTGAGAATGAACCGATCAAGAACAAAATGTCTTGCCGCATTTACGATTCAACACAAAACCTAACACCCTTATCCCACCCACCACATTTTATCAATGGATTTACACTGATCTCAAAAATGACCTCTGGGGCCATCAAAAAAATCTCTGCTAGAACAGCATATCGCGCATGCACACAATCACACACACACACAGAGGCTAAACTTTCACACTTATACACCTCTCTCTCTCTCTCTCTTTCTCTGTCTCCCCTACACTCTGCCTATGCCTGTCTGTATATCTTTTTTCTTCTTGCTTTCTGTTTTTTTTCTATGTGAATGTTCCACATATGCCTAAGATGCATGAGTAGTTAACTTGATGTAAGCTTAGTCGTGAAATTTGTTCTCATTTGTTGATTGTCATGTTTGCATGCTTTTCTTGTTTTTACAGTTTATTTTTCTGTTCGCATGCTTTTCTAGCTTAGGTTGAGCACAGAATGCAAAAAAGCAATCAAAGCTTATTTCTTTATGCTCAATAAAAATCATTTTGACGACTTGACTTGACACACATACTCTCTCTCTCTCTCTCCTACATAAATGAATGCACACACATGCAATAAAAGATTAAATTGAAAAAAACACCTGCCAGAATTGGTTACTGCCAACCTATTCAAATGTAGATGCAGGAAGACAACACATAAGCCCTTAGAAGAGACTTTTGACTGTAATTGATAAGCTGGAAAAATCACATTGTAAATTGTTTTTCTTTTGTTAAGAGTTGACTCTTTTACACACACACACAACTCGTTCCCCAAAAGTGAAATATTGCCTGTAAAACTTGGCTTAAAAAAAAGTAAATGAAAATGTAACTAGGAAGAAATACACAACCGTGACAAAGAAAAACATACCTGTTTTGTGTTCCCATAACAACACCGGTAACCAGAATATATGTAACAAATGCCATAGCTGCAACAGACACACATATTAAAGGTTAAACAGTATCAATCGGAAAGAAAATAATGATAAAAATGTAAACAACGTAACTTCACATCATCAGGGGTTAAACCTGACGATTTTCAAAAAAAGGAAATAGGGCAGGGGTCCAGGGCCTGCCTAGGCCCTGGCGGGGTATAGGGGTAGAGCCCCTTATTGGGGTGTCAGGGGGGCGTTTCACCTCTTGAAACTCTTGGTCAACAGAAAAACATGCTAGCTACAGGGTTTACACTTGACAGGAGAGACAAAGTTGAAAATAGAAAGAGAAAGATAAGAGTTGAAAAAAGAAAGAGAAAGAGAAGAGATAGAAAAATACACAAAGGCTGAGAAAATAACGGAGAAGAGTATGGGAACATGTAGACTAGGTTAGAAAAACCAACTTGATACCTGGTATATAAAGATCTGGTGCGTTGATCTCATATCTGGGAGCTATTGGATCATCTTGGTTGTACTGTATTGACCAGTTCTGGAGAACAAACACATGATTTATATTGAGTTATCCAACTGCTTGAATTATTTCTGTTTTGTGTGTTGTTTGTAAGACCTGATCACAATGATTTCCTTAAATTAATTAAAGAGTCTTCAAACTTCACACACACACATACAAAGGGAGAGAGAGAGAGGGGGGGGGGGGGGGGGGGGGGGGAATGTAATGGATTATTAATGCAAACAGTATGGGCATACAATTGCCTGCAAATGTGTGACATATTGTTCTGTGTCATGTTGTGGTGTGGTGTGTTTGTTTGTGCGAGTTTGTGCATGAGAATATGTGCTTGTGTGTGTGTGTGTTCGTTCATTCTTTAGTTTAATGTCTATCCACCTTACAGTGATCTTAGACACACAAAAAGACAAACAAACAAGCAAAAAATACAAAAGGGGTCCGGGGGGGGGGGGGGGGGGGGGCGGGAGGTTGCATAAATGTATGTGTTATTTTAAATATGTGATTAAGAATGTGTGGAGTGTGGAAGTAATATAGTACGCTAAACTATGCATACATATGTTAATAAATTAATGAGATAAGAATAAGCGACCCTCAGTGTGTGTGTGTGTGTGTGTGTGTGTGTTTATGTGTATACATCTGTGTGTGCATGAGGGCAACTGCCTCTTTATATATATATATATATATACAAGCATACACAGCCATCCCAAACCATTCATTTAAAGCATGCAATGCAAACGACAGGACACTCACCGTATGTGTGTAGGGAAAGATGAGCAAACCCAGCTTCTTTCCTACATAGGCTGTGTCTACCGCAAAATAGTATTTGAGTTTTGACGTTGCCACATATTTCTCCAGCTGCAACAATCACATAAATAACTATTCCAGCTAAACTCATGTAAATGTTGAAAATCACAAACGTACACTTGGTTTGTTTTGTTTTTTGATCTGCCATTCTTTTTTGTCGTTAATCATACTAACCATAATTAACCCCTTGACTGCCAGAGAAAATTAGAGAAAAAAATCACTGGGCAAATCATGCCACGAAAAAAGACAATAGAGCCAATCTGTCAAAATGGTCTGGGGATATAACTCTCTTGACTGTGTTAGAGCCCAAACCGGCATATCAGGGTTATTCCTCTTCATCTGATGACATCATCAATGATGTCCTCAGGTCAGTACGTGATACGTTGGTGGCAGTCAAGGGGTTAAATATGCGTCAAGTTTTTTGTTAACCTAGTCCAAATTATATTACAACAGCTATATAAATATAAAATAAATAAATGTATATAAATATAATACAGCTATATAAATATAGAACACAATATGAAATACATGTATATCTTGTCATCATGAATTTGTTTTGCTTTAACCCTTTCGCTGCCAGCCATTTTTTCAGCCAAAAAATGCCATGAAATTTAACTGGGTAAGAAAACAAATTATCTGCAATATTGGCAATTCCTTTGTGACATGTATAACATTAGGTCTATCCTTACCTCCCAAAATAAAGAAAATGTCATCTTCAGATAACAGGCCCTGATGATGCCTTTTTTGTGACACGGGTGTTAAACCATTTTGGTGCATAAATGCGGCATTGGCGGCAAAAGGGTTAATTGAATATCCTTTACATTTGAGTTAGTCTGTAGATTTTTACGGTTTCAGTCTGTACGTAATGACTACACCAATTATCTTGATGATCAATCAAAAGGAAAATTCCTTAGATTAACACTTTTTCACTTGGATTATAATTATCAAAATCCATCCTGTTGTTGTTTTATTGTGTAATTGACACACAGAACCCAAACAAATTTACTCCACTTTCCACTTTCATGAACCGAGGGCAAATAAACAAACAAAAAAGCCAGCATGGTCAAGGGCAACTGACATTCTTATGGACGTATTCTTTGCCCTGGTCGGCCAGTGTGGTGCCGTACTGCACTGCCATGTTAGCCATGGGGTCCTGGAACAGCCGCTGCCCCGGGTACCCTGCAGCCACCTGCTGCTGCTGAGGAGGGGGGTAGCCAGGGGAGGAGGAGTCAAAGCCTGTGATATAACACATAACACACCATGTCAAAGTACAATGATGGGGGTACCCTGCCGCCCGATCCTGCTGAGGAGGGGGGTAGCCAGGGGAGGAGGAGTCAAAGCCTGTGACATAACACATAACACATCATGTCAAAGTACAATGATGGGGGTACCCTGCCGCCACCTGCTGCTGAGGAGGGGGGTAGCCAGGGGAGGAGTCAAAGCCTGTGACGTAACACATAACACACCATGTCAAACTACAATGATGGGGGTACCCTGCCGCCAACTCCTGCTGAGGAGGGGGGTAGCCAGGGGAGGAGGAGTCAAAGCCTGTGACATAACACATAACACATCATGTCAAAGTACAATGATGGGGGTACCCTGCCACCCTGCTGCTGAGGAGGGGGGTAGCCAGGGGAGGAGGAGTCAAAGCCTGTGATATAACACATAACACACCATGTCAAAGTACAATGATGGGGGTACCCTGCGCCCCCTGCTGCTGAGGAGGGGGGTAGCCAGGGGAGGAGGAGTCATAACACATAACACATCATGTCAAACTACAATGATGGGGGTACCCTGCCACCCTGCTGCTGAGGAGGGGGGTAGCCAGGGGAGGAGTCAAAGCCTGTGACATAACACATAACACATCATGTCAAACTACAATGATGGGGGTACCCTGCCACCCGCTGCTGAGGAGGGGGGTAGCCAGAGGAGGAGGAGTCATAACACATAACACATCATGTCAAACTACAATGATGGGGGTACCCTGCCGCCTGCTGCTGAGGAGGGGGGTAGCCAGGGGAGGAGTCAAAGCCTGTGACATAACACATAACACACCATGTCAAACTACAATGATGGGGGTACCCTGCCACCCGCTGCTGAGGAGGGGGGTAGCCAGGGGAGGAGGAGTCATAACACATAACACACCATGTCAAACTACAATGATGGGGGTACCCTGCCACCTGCTGCTGAGGAGGGGGGTAGCCAGGGGAGGAGGAGTCATAACACATAACACACCATGTCAAACTACAATGATGGGGGTACCCTGCCACCTGCTGCTGAGGAGGGGGGTAGCCAGGGGAGGAGGAGTCAAAGCCTGTAATAACACATAACACACCATGTCAAACTACAATGATGGGGGTACCCTGCCACCCGCTGCTGAGGAGGGGGGTAGCCAGGGGAGGAGGAGTCATAACACATAACACATCATGTCAAACTACAATGATGGGGGTACCCTGCCACCCTGCTGCTGAGGAGGGGGGTAGCCAGGGGAGGAGGAGTCAAAGCCTGTGACATAACACATAACACACCATGTCAAACTACAATGATGGGGGTACCCTGCCGCCTCCTGCTGAGGAGGGGGGTAGCCAGGGGAGGAGGAGTCATAATACATAACACACCATGTCAAACTACAATGATGGGGGTACCCTGCCGCCTGCTGCTGAGGAGGGGGGTAGCCAGGGGAGGAGGAGTCAAAGCCTGTGACATAACACACCATGTCAAACTACAATGATGGGGGTACCCTGCCGCCCCATCCTGCTGAGGAGGGGGGTAGCCAGGGGAGGAGGAGTCATAATACATAACACACCATGTCAAACTACAATGCTGCTAGGGTTAGCCCCATGCTGCTGAGGGGGGTGGGGGTAGTACCAGAGGATGAGTCAAAACCTGTGTCACGTGTGACATAACACATGTCAAACTACAAAAATCGCTGTTCCGTGAATACTTGTAATTAGGCCCAAACTGATGTTTTCCTGTTCTGCGTACACTTGGAATTCGTCAGGAATGAATTAAGACTTGTCACTTAGCATGCATTCTGATCGTAAGCCAAAGTCTAGTGGAGAGTGAGCACAAAAAGCTTCTGCTGCAGCCAAGAAACGAAGCCAGGTTGTGTTGCATATGAGGCAAGCATGTTACTCAAGAGCCACCTGTAATTACTTTGTTAACGGAATAAAGAAGCCTTAAAAACACACAAAAACTGTTCAAGTTCAAGTATACTTTAATATCTCCAAAAGATAAATTCAGGTTAGGTGCAACAACATGACAAAAATACAACATAACTGAAAGAACAGTAATCAAACGTGTGAAACGGAATTATACCAACCAAATAATTATTATTAAAATTCAATACATCAACATAGAAATGTGCACATTTAAAACACACAACACACACACACAAAACAACCCGCGCACATGCACATACACAGAGAGACAGACAGACAGACAATGAGAGAGTGAAAGAGAGAGAGAGAGAGAGAGAGAGAGAGAGAGAGAGAGAGAGAGAGAGAGAGAGAGAGAGAGAGAGAGAGAGAGAGAGAGAGAGAGAGAGAGAGAGAGAGAGAGAGAGAGAGAGAGAGAAGAGAGAGAGAGAGAGAGAGAGAGAGAGAGAGAGAGAGAGAGAGAGAGAGAGAGAGAGAGAGAGAGAGAGAGAGAGAGAGAGAGAGAGAGAGAGAGAGAGAGAGAGAGAGAGAGAGAGAGAGAGAGAGAGAATGTTCTCTTCACAGATGTTGTTTTTGGTCTTAAAAACTACTCTAGACATTTGTATGAAGCCTGAAGCCCGTTCTTAACTGAGCGAACTCTAGTTCGTCAACCCTGGTTCGCCGGACATGTGATTGTGTACGAATAGGAAGGTCAAACCATTACGATCATTACAGTCAAGTTCGGAGGTTTGGATGATTTGACAAACCTTGGTCCTGCTTCTTAATCAAATTATAATGAGATGCATACGTCACCACGAACTTAGCGGAAGTTGTCTTGGTCATGAAGGACCCCGGTATCCCCACAGGGCAGAAACATTAAGCTTGGAACAAAATCTTCAAATCGGCTAGAGTACAAATGGGGGCTGCGTACCCCTCAAAATGACGCAAACAATGACGTGAGAGAGAGAGAATCTCTACGATTTCAAGGAGGGTGGGGGATGGGGGGAGAGGGGTGGGGGGGGGGAGTACGCACGTACACAACCAACATGCAGACATGGTTAGTACTCTAGCTTTAGCGGTTATCTTTTCTTTTTCACTCTGCACTTTACCAAACTACTCTAGACATTTTGTATGAAGCCTGAAGCCCGTTCTTACTGTTGCTGAGTCCTGAAACTCTAGTCGTGACGTCAACCCTGGTTCGCCGGACATGTGATCTGTGTACGAATAGGAAGGTCAAACCATTACGATCATTACGGACAAGTTCGGAGGTTTGGATGATTTGACAAACCTTGGTCCTGCTTCTTAATCAAATTATAATGAGATGCATACGTCACCACGATGTAAAATATATAAATACACAGCGGAAGTTGTCTTGGTCATGAAGGACCCCGGTATCCCCACAGGGCAGAAACATTAAGCTTGGAACAAAATCTTGAAAATCGGCTAGAGTACAAATTGGGGGCTGCGTAGCCCTCAAAATGACGCAAACAACTGATCTTGTCTTTTTTCAAACTCAATGACATATATTATGTAATGTTCTTTATAAATCTCTACGATTTTAAAAAAGGGGGTGGGGGGGGTTACGCACGTACACAACCAACATGCAGACATGGTTAGTACTCTAGCTTTAGCGGTTATCTTTTCTTTTTCACTCTGCACTTTACCATAGTGCTGAGGCTGCCCATAGCTGTTGAGGCCATAGGCCTGGGAACCGGGTGGGGTCTGACTGTTGCTGGTGTCCTGAAAAAGCTGGGGTCGTGACGTCGCCCCTCCCCGCCCGCCTCTGCCCGGTCGCCTCTGCCCATCTGGAACCCATCCTTTACTTCATAAACACAATCATATTATAAACAAGCAAATACAAAATTACAAAAATTAACTTTCAGCACATTTACAAAACTGACCACTGACCAAGTTAGCAGTAAGTTCAAATCAATGTGAAATATATAAATACACATTAGGCAAATACACATGAACACATGGCACACAATATTGGGCATGTGTGCAAAATAAACACAAGAGTGCAAATGAGACACTTTTACCTTGGCTTTACTAGCAGATTTGACACAACTTCCTAATGAATTAATTTATGCAACATACTAAAGAAATCAAATTTATGCCTTTTACATTAGCAAGGCTTTACAAATTTATACAAAACACATACTAATCTTGTCTTAAATCCAAGAGTGCAAATACTGCAATGCCTTTTATGTTGGCTTTTATAGTATATGAACTACCTTTAATTAAAAATAAATCCAAGAGTGCAAATACTGCAATGCCTTTTACCTTGGCTTTACTAGTATATTTACCACCTTTAATTAAAAATAAATCCAAGAGTGCAAATACTGCAATGCCTTTTACCTTGGCTTTACTAGTATATTTACCACCTTTAATTAAAAATAAATCCAAGAGTGCAAATACTGCAATGCCTTTTACCTTGGCTTTACTAGTATATTTATACCTTTAATTAAAAATAAATCCAAGAGTGCAAATACTGCAATGCCTTTTACCTTGGCTTTACTAGTATATTTACCACCTTTAATTAAAAATAAATCCAAGAGTGCAAATACTGCAATGCCTTTTACCTTGGCTTTACTAGTATATTTACTACCTTTAATTAAAAATAAATCCAAGAGTGCAAATACTGCAATGCCTTTTACCTTGGCTTTACTAGTATATTTACTACCTTTAATTAAAAATAAATAAATAGGCTAGGTACTGCAACATGAAAATATCTTTAATTTTATTGAAGCCATCCATATTGATAAAAAAAAACTAAAATGTAAACGTGCAAGGTAATATGTGTACAGCTCCGGTACTGGGTAAAACTACAACTGACAGTGGGTTGAGAAATTGTTTTATTTCTTGCAGTACTTAATGTCGAAAGATATACAGTGGAATCCGCTTAATCGGCCACTTTTGGGACCAGGAAAAATATGGCCGATAAAGCGAATCGGCCGATAAAACGAACATCGAGATACTGCATGACGCAATTATGCAAGTCAAAAGCAATGACGTCAAAATTAAATGTTGCAGTTCAAATTCAAATTATTTCCCTTTTTGTGATGTGTGTGTGTGTGTGTGTGTGTGTGTGTGTTTATTAATCCTACAACTTGACAGAAGCACGAGTAAAAGACAATGATTTTGTTTTCTTGAGTGATTTTAACGCCATGCAGGGTCTTTCAATTGACAACAGCTCACCTTCCAACTTCACACTCAACCATGTAAACGTCAAAAGCGTGTTGTCAGTTTGTCTGCCTCTCAAAAAGGGGTAAAGAGGAAAAATTAGAGAGAAAAAGTGGCCAATAAAGCGAAATTGAAGATTTCAGCTTTGGCCGTAAAAACGAACAAAATAACACATGCTTAAGAAGAAAAAATTCCGTTCCAGAGGAAATTGTTTGGCCGATTATCCGATGGCCAATTAAACGGATTCCACTGTACAACAAACAAACAACTATGACAAGTGCAAAGTGACATTATTTTATTCACAAGAGACAAAACAAAACTACTGGATATTTCGGTGAATGCGCCTTTATCAACATAGACAAACAAGAAAACAGCAAACAGCAAATATATAGCAAAATGAGCAAAAAGCAGGCAACAAAATGAGCGGAAGATAAATGATTGAATCATTGAAACACATTGTCCTGTAAATAAGCCATTAGTTGGAAGCTAAGCCAACAGACACATGCATTCAAATATAAATTTCAATAATGATACTGAATAAAAGCAATACCAATCTCTGTCTTGATGGTATGTTTGTTCAACTGTGGTGTCCCAGAACGAGCAATGTGGTGTCCCAGTTACAGGGCTCCCAATCGTCCCGCAAAACAAGGGGTTCCAGGGACTCCTTCACAAGGATAGTATAGAGGGTCCTAGAGGCGGGATAGAGGGTCCCAGTGGCATTGCGAATGCTAAAAATAATTTGTCTAATGCATCCCTGGGACCCCCTGCACATTCTCTTAGAAGTTAGAGGGTCCTTTAGAATTTTAGTGCTTCATAATCATAGACCCCCAAATGGGGGTCCCTGGGAGCCCTGCAGTTATGAGCGGAAGATAAATTATTATCTAAAGATGATGCCACTCTGGACGTGACATCATGTTGGTGTCCCGCTGAACGGGTGCTGGCTGGCCAGGTCACTAAAATTAGAATAGGTTTTATTATTGTTTTGTTTTTTAAGATACATTGTCATTGCTATCCCTAAAGTTTTGTCGGTATAAATATAATGCCACTGTGTGGCGCTTTCGACTACTATCAAGATCAAGATAATTAAAAGTTTATATGAAACACATTGACTGTACAGTGTACTGTAAATCAGCTATTGGAACCTAAGCTAACACATCATCACATGCAATTTCCAATATATAAATTTCAATAATGATACTGAATAAAAGCAATATCTGAATATACCAATATCTGTCTTCACTGTGTGTTTGTTCGAATCTGGTGTCCCAGTGGGGTTATTACGCTGGTGACTGATCACTCACTGACTCAGTGAATGGAATGGATCACACACAGAGACTGGGTCACAGAGTCAGAGTGACTCAGTGATGAGTGAGAGACCAAACAAAGTCTACGTTCTGAGGTTCTGCAACACAATCTTTACAACAGCAGGCATCATGCAGTGAAGCGGCCATTTGCACAACAGCAGCACATCACACTGACGGACTTGACTACTCACAACAGCCATCATTACCTGGCTGCCCTGACTTACGCTGTCGAAAACCGGACGGTGTGTCCATCGTTTCAGTTTCGAAAGAAAACTCCGTTCTTAACCTGACAGGAAGTTCATTTACTTATCTGCTTCCGGGGTAATGTGAGGTCCAAAATGGGTCGTTTCACAAGGACTAACGTTGCGTAGCGTTTGCTCAAATCGGCAAAAACGGTCCTAAAGAAACACACTTGTTTGCCGATAGTTTGGCAAACATTTTATGGACCATTTGGTGAGTCTAGTTTCACTAGAGGACGCCAAAAGGGGTCTAAGCAGAGAGAAACTATGTGGTCTAAGAAACACCAAAACGTTTGCTAATGTCAGATAACTCTTTAAGCTTACTCTTCACTTTTGAGAGAGAGAAAAGAGTTGCTATCAAAAGGGAGATACATTATATATCTCTGTCGGTTTGTACAAAGATTTTTATTTCTATTTTTCTATTTGTCTATTTGTGGGCAGAAAAATAAATCTGGGTTGAGTTTCTCCTAGACGACGGTCGCCGCGCGCATACTGTTACGCCAACAGGGGTATAAGAAACACTTTAGAAAACGTTTGTGGAAAAAAAATTACAAGCTCTTGTCTGATTGGTCAAAAAACAGTATTATTTTAGCCAAACTTTAATGGACCAATCAACAACAAGACATGTATTAACCCCCTACAAGTCACGTCAGTGATAGTTCCGGATAGTTCGCCGCTTGCTCGGTGTTTGGCAAGAACAATCGGCAAACGAAGTGTGTTTCTTAGACAGTATTTGCCGATTTGAGCGAGCGCAACGTAACATTAACCCTTGTGAAACTCGGCGCCATGCACTATATTATGTCATCTAACATGATGAAAAATTAAGAAAGAACACTCAAAAACACTTGCGTTTGTTTATTCTGCTAAAATAATTCCGCATATTTTGATAGACTAAAAAAAAATTGTCTATGACAAGCTTGTTTACTTGGTCTTCCATATTGAAAGTAAAAGTCACATTCACGCGAGAAACTAATAAAAAGGCGGAAGTAATGTTCCCATGATGCAACTAATCGTTCGCCGTTAGCTACCACCAAAGGGTTCACAAAATTGCCAAAGTAACGGCAAACAAAGGTGTTTCATAGAACCGTTTTTTGCCGATTTGAGCTAACGCTACGTAACGTTAGCCCCTGTGAACCTTCAGGGTCTTATTTCTCTAGAGGACGGTCGCCGCGCGAATAACTGTTACGCCAAAAGCGGTCTATATAAGTAAAGAAAACGCTAATACTGGCTTACTCCATCTCTTCCAAAAGGTCTTCAGTTCGGTGTGCCCCAAGGTTCAGTCTTAGGCCCTATCCTTTTTGTTCTTTATACCCAACCTCTCTCCGCCATCATCAACCAGCATTCTATTCTACATCATAGCTTTTCTGATGACAATCAACTGTACATTTCTGCCCACCTGAGTCAATTAGATCAAATGATTTCTTCTTCTAAGTTGTGCATCTCTGCTGTTAAAACATGGATGTTTTACAACAAACTGCAACTGAATGCTGATAAGACAGAGATGATTCTTGTAGCCTCTAACCACACAATTAAAACTCAGGTTCTCCCAGGTTCTGTAGACATTGATGGCACTGAGATCAAGCTATCGGCATCCGTCCGCAATCTAGGTGTTACTTTGGACCAAACCCTTTCTTTCAAACAGCATGTTTCCAATGTTTGCAAGGCTTGCTATCTAGAACTTCGAAGAATTAGTTCCATCCGCCGTTTCCTCTCTCAGGATGCCCTGACGACTCTAGTATGTGCTTTTGTCCTGTCTCGCCTTGACTACTGTAACTCACTTCTTGCTGGCTGTCCATCAATTCTCATCTCTAAGCTCCAACGGGTCCAGAATAATGCTGCTCGTCTCATTTCTCGCTCCCCTAGGTACGATCACATCACTCCGGTTCTTCGTTCCCTACATTGGCTCCCAGTTCAATCACGTATTGACTACAAAATTCTCCTCCTTGCCTTCAAGTCACTGAATGATCAAGCTCCCCTGTATCTCTCTGATCTTCTTCATCTCTATGTCCCAGCTCGCCAACTACGTTCGTCTTCTGATTCTCGTCTCCTTTCCATTCCCTCCATCCGTCTCAAATCTGCTGGTCAACGTTCTTTTTTTTGTCAAGCACCATCTCTGTGGAATTCTCTGCCTTCTCCTCTCCGACACTCCAACTCAGTCTCCTCATTCAAAACCTCTCTTAAAACCCATCTTTTTCCTGCTGCGCCCTAAATATTTGATCAGTTGTCTATCGTTGTGTGCACGTGAGGGAAGATTGATTTAAGAGGTTTGTGCTGTGTTTTTGTGTGTGTGTGTGCGTGTGTGTGTGTGTGTGTGTGTGCGTGTGTGTGTGTGTGTGTGTGTGTGTGTGTGTGTGTGTGTGTGTGTGTGTGTGTGTGTGTGTGTGTGTGTGTGTGTGTGTGTGTGTGTGTGTGTGTGAGCATGAATGTGTGCTTGTGTGTATTTTGGTTTTGTGGGTTGTGTGTGCACGCATGTGTGTGTGTGTGTGTGTGTTTTGTGTGTCTGTCTGTCTGCGTGCGTACGTTGTGTGTGAGGGTGTTTGTGTATGTGTGTTGGTGTATGTGGTCAGTCCATGCGGCTCAGTTGCTGTGGCTTACCGAATGGGGTATGAACGAGTGTGGAGTCAATAATTGTGTGTTTATGTGTGTGTGTGTGTGTGTGTGTGTGTGTGTGTGTGTGTGTGTGTGTGTGTGTGTGTGTGTGTGTGTGTGTGTGTGTGTGTGTGTGTGTGTGTGTGTGTGTGTGTGTGCGTGTGCGTGTGCGTGTGTGTTAGAGAGAGAGAGAGAGAGAGAGAGAGAGAGAGAGAGAGAGAGAGAGAGAGAGAGAGAGAGAGAGAGAGAGAGAGTTGCTTTGCATATGCGCTGTTGGTGGTTGGTGTCACTCTTGAATGTTGTTTTTTGTTATCTGTTGATGAATAATTGATTGTAAAGCGCTCATCTGAGGTAAAGCGCTATATAAATGTACTGTTATTATTATTATTATTACTCTTCACATTCAGAGA
>CM065684.1:48581638-48586638 GCA_017654935.2 Phymorhynchus buccinoides | reverse complement strand
AAAACATAAAAGGTGATCAAGACAACATCACTCTCCATCCAACACCTGGAAAGGAA
Organism: Phymorhynchus buccinoides; assembly: GCA_017654935.2. NCBI lineage: Eukaryota > Metazoa > Mollusca > Gastropoda > Neogastropoda > Raphitomidae > Phymorhynchus > Phymorhynchus buccinoides. Next base: position 48,586,582 of record CM065684.1, on the reverse strand, counting down.
TGGTATCATAAAGTGCAAGATTGCGACCCATAGGTTTCCTACTAAAAATAGACAAAAGGGTTAAAGTCATAAACACACACACACAAATAATCAGTGCACATAAATAGAACAGAATGTTTACCACTTCTTTTCAATAACATATCTATCTACTCCTTATTCATCATTGAACATAGGATCTAGATCAAAACTAGGGTCAAACAAACCAGATCTCAATCACCAGCCATCAATAATACTTACTAGTGGGCTTATTATGACTGGTTGTGAGTGTTGCTCTAGCTACGTTTCAGCGTCTTGTGTGAAAACTTTTTCTCACTACTCCAATTATAGCCTTCACTTTCCAACAATGAAAGCCTGTCATTGGTTTATAGCAGTCGACACATCACAAGATGATGCTATAATTTTATGCATACTAGTACCGAATAATCACGCGCTGGTTACATTGTTATCACGTCATTCCTATCCTTCTCGTGCTCCGAAGGGAAGGGTTCAAAGGGGCCCGACCGTGGTTGTCACTTTCTCGTGATGGGTAGGTAGATCGGGCTTCAAAGAGATAACTGCCTTAATCGGCGTTCTTTTGATGGAGGATGGCAATTAAAGTGGCGGCCAGACCGAGAAATGAAAAGGAGAGAGGGTGGGGGGTGGGGGGGAGGGGGGGGGGTGTAGATAAGAAATAAAGAAAGCCGGTCGCGCGGGACACTTACGTCACAAGCCGTATAAATGCTGCCTCGTCGCTGGTTGATGTAGTAGACCTTACTTGATTTTTTAACTTTTTGTTGACTGCTTTAAAAAAAAAAGTGGTCCTGAAAATTTTAATCGGAATTAGCTCAGGGAGCAAATAAACGCTCAAATAAATGTTAATATAAACTTTTATAACTAAATCGAAGCTAGCTTGCTAGTTTTTAACAAGTCGATAGTCGAGCCATGGCATTAAAACAAAACTTTAAATAAATTTCACTAGAAAACCTAACTTTATAAAAACAAAATTCCCTTTTTTCTTCCCCATTAACTGTATCAATCAGTAATGTCCCATATGATTCTGCAAGAATCGAGAGGACGTAAAACATAAAGGTTGATGTAGCGTGTTCACGCTATCGTACCAGGGCTGTCTGTTTGTTTGTATCTATGTTGCCACAATATCGTTTGAACGGAGGGACCTAGCTAGGACCCACCGAGGTTTGATTTGAAAGTAGAGAGGGTCGGTCGCTGACGGACGGGGAGAGGAAGTTTGTTCCACGAGGTTAGCTTAGTCAGGAAACAGCAAAAGAGCGCCGACCAACAGTTGAAAGCTTATACCTACAGGGATCTGGAGAGATAGAGGGTCAGAAACTGAACGTAATGTGCGAGCGCGCTGGCGTAGGCCTATAAATGGAAATATTGTCGCCGAGGTAAGGTGGAGCAGCGTGCGTGCAAGCAAAGACAGACAGAACGACAGACAGACTCTCTCTCTCTCTCTCTCTCTCTCGCACACACACGCACACACACACGCACACGCACGCACACACACACACACACGTAGGCGTACACTCGCGCGCAAACACACACACACACACACATATATATACACGCACACGCACGCACACGCACACACACACACACACACACACACAACAACAACAACAACAACAACACAAGAACAACAACAGTATTTATACGGCGCTGAATCTTGATATAAATCAAATCAAAGCGCACACACACGTTAGCATTCAAAGTGCATTCAAACAAAAACGCAATACAAAGCGAACACACACGGATAACATAAATGGAATATAGCAGAAACAGACCTAATGGCAAGAGAGAGAAGAGAAAGAGAGCGGATCGTTAATGACGGGGGAACAGGTGGGTTTTGAGGTTAGCTTTGAAAGCAGAGAGAGTCGGTCGCTGACGGAGGGAGAGAGGAAGTTTGTTCCAGGAGGTCGGTCCTGAGACAGCAATTAAAAGAGCGCCGACCAACAGTTGAAAGCTTATACCTAGGGATCTGGAGTGAAAGAGGGTCAGAAACTGAACGTAAAATGCGAGCTGGCGTATAGATGGAAATATTGTCGCAGAGGTAAGATGGAGCAGCTTTATGAATAGATTTATAGCAAAGTGTGTTTAATTTATACTCAATTCTGTCTGCGACAGGAAGCCAGTGTAAAGAACGCAGAAGAGGGCTAACATGATCGAACTTTTTCTTCCTAAGGACAAGACGAGCAGCTGTGTTTTGAATACGCTGGAGACAAGATAGAGAAGAGACTGATAGGCCAGAAAGGAGAGCATTACAGTAGTCAATACGAGATAGGATGAGGGAAGTAACAAGCTTTGCTGTGGCTTCATCTGAGAAGTATTTACGAATATAGCCAATGCGACGAATTTGATAGTAGCAGGACTGACAGGTCTGAGTCAGGAAACTCTGCATGGAAAGAGTATTGTCCAAAGTGACACCTAAGTTTTTGACAGAGTCTGAGAGGGGAATGATATTGTTACCCAGTTGGATTGACTCTATGGAAACAGAGGCTAGTTTGTTTTTCGTCCCTACAAGCATTGCTTCGGTTTTTTTCACCATTTAATTGAAGTTTATTTTGAACCATCCAATTTTGAATATCAATATAGCAGTTGTTACTTTCTGTAAGAATGGAATCTAGATCTTCAGGGGTTGTACTGTTTTGGAGTTGTGAGTCATCTGCATAGAAGTGATGTTTCATGTTGTGCTGGTCGATGACATTGGCAAGAGGTGACGTATACAAAGTAAACAAGACAGGACCAAGCACAGACCCCTGGGGGACTCCACAAGAAAGCCTAACCTGTTCAGACTGACGACCATTGACCAGAACTGATTGAAAACGATCAGAAAGGTAAGAGGAAAACCAAAAAGAGCAGGGCCCTTAATTCCAAAAGTATGTTCAAGACGAGACAGAAGAATGGAATGGTCTATGGTATCAAAGGCAGCAGAGAGATCAAGAAGTGTCAAAAGAGAGATTTGACCAGCATCAGAAGCAAGTAAGAGGTCATTGACGATTTGAACAAGGGCTGTTTCAGTACTGTGGTTGGTTCTATAGGCAGACTGATAAGGATGATGAAGATTGTTTGAGGATAGATGATCGCTAAGTTGTTTCAGAAGTCTTCACGGCACGCACGCACGCACGCACCCCCCCCCCCCCCCCCACACACACACACACACACACACACGCACACGCACACGCACACATACTAAAATCGTCAGTAAAATTTCGTCCTAAGTGCAGGTTTATTGTCTGAATGGGCATTGAAATCCAATCATTGATGGCACGGAAATTGACACTGTAGGCCTACCACAAGTCCTCGGGTCAACATTGGACAAATATGTTTTTAGATACTACTTCATGTTTACCACATCCTCCGAAGTGGGAGTGTGACTGCCCACGTGGCGGGGTAATCAAAAACGGTCACACACGTAATGTTCTCACCCCTAGCTGGTGCATTTGTACCCTGATAGGGGAAGACGGGGTAAAAAGCGCATGGGCGGGTAAGAAGCCCACCCCAATTATCTCATGAAATGAAGCAAATTTCAGTCTCATTTTGCCCATGAGACGAGCGTTAATATCTAGCATTCGTCTCATGGGCAAATTTGACTGAAATTTTCTTTATTTCATGAGATAATTGGGGTGGGCTTCTTACCCGCCCATGCGCTTTTTACCCCGTCTTCCCCTAGTGTTCAAGTGTTTCGGCTGTTGGGATGATCTATGGAGTCTTTAAGCCAGGGTACGACAACAACAACCTGTTTACGACTCTCAATCTCAAAGTCTGGTTCTTTCAGTTTCATAACAATTCCCTAAGGCTGATCCTGACCCTATCGATTTCCAGAGAACAGCAGAATGATGTTTCTCAGTTTATAAAACAATTCCAATAGGAAAATGTGTGTGTGTGTGTGTGTGTGTGTGTGTGTGTGTGTGTGATTTTAAAAGCCAATACAAACAAATTGAATGGGAGGCATTAGTCACAATTCTAATGTAATCATCGTTATTTTATATTCCTACCACCACAACTATAAAGTATTTCATTCTAAAATTAACAGAGATGTACAGTCACTTTCTTCGGGTAAAGACAAATCACACGAAGCAAAGAATACACGCGGTGGGGTTTTTTGGGGTGTGTTTTTGTTGTTGTGTGGAGCAAACTACAGTAATAGATACACGAAAATAGCTGTGTTTAAATTAAAAACAAAACGGTTTTTTCACGGCAGAGAGAGAGAGAGAGAGAGAGAGAGAGAGAGAGAGAGAGAGAGAGAGAGAGAGAGAGAGAGAGAGAGAGAGAGAGGAGAGAGAGAGAGAGAGAGAGAGAGAGAGAGAGAGAGAGAGAGAGAGAGAGAGAGAGAGAGAGAGAGAGAGAGAGAGAGAGAGAGAGAGAGAGAGAGAGAGAGAGAGAGAGAGAGAGAGAGAGAGAGAGAGAGAGAGAGAGAGAGAGAGAGAGAGAGAGAGAGAGAGAGAGAGAGAGAGCAATACGCAATACAGTCATTAACTATTACAGGCCTATAACCACGCATTTTTTATTGTCAGTGATATTAGAATTCAAATCATAATTTAAATTTCAAATCAATTTTCATACAACACGTGCAATTTATTTACAATGACTAACGTATAACAAAAAATAGGCCTACCTTGAAAATAAAAAACAACAACGCCTACGAGTGAACCACTTGAATAATAGGCCTACAATAATTATTATATCAACACGAAAGCTGCACTACATGTTGCCAATAAGCTACAGGAAGGGAAAAGCAGTGCTTTGCTTTTCTTTACATATGAAACACCATATCCAGAAGACTGATTTATCTACTACCATCAAGGCACTATAAATATACACAAAGCAACAGGCGTTCTACATTGCTTGACATGCATGCAGGACACGCTAACAATACTTTCTATGTACACAATCATGGCATCTATGGTAATTACGCGTAAGTAGCACCAGTGTTGTTTTACATTGAAA
>CM065684.1:48539138-48571638 GCA_017654935.2 Phymorhynchus buccinoides | reverse complement strand
AGACACACAAACCGATCGCAAAACCCCGACCTCTGGCCGGGTAATTATCCTATTGTTCTTGTTCATCATTGTCCAAGGAGTGCAGTGTTTGCGCTTGTATTGAAAGAAGAGAGCGATATATATGTAATGGACGAAAGAGAGAAGGGATATCTGTATTGCTAAAAAATCGGGGCTTTCCTGGTGTTGCACTGCCTCCGGGCATTGCCTCCGGGATCGTTCCCACCATCTTTGTATCTACTGATGTCCATATGTGTCTGTTTCGGACCGGAGGACGTTAAACAGATTTTTCTTCTAGAGAAGGGATGTAAAACTAAAAGATTGAAAGTTGATTAAGGGAAGGTGGGTGGGGGGAACACGGGAGCTTGTTTCTCCCTCCACAAGAGAACAAAACAAAACGAAGGCCAAGTCATTAGCCTTAGTGCTGGCTAGTAAAACTTTTTTTTATTATTTTAATAATAATGGGGTTTTTTAACATTTTTTTTTCCATCTTTATTTCTTCCCTTTTTCTTCCCTCTCTCTCTCTCGCTCTCTCACTCTCAATCCGTTGTTGTTGCTCTTGTCCTCCGTTGCCGTTGCCGCTCTGGAACCTTGATTCTTTGGTCCAGTTTTTTTCCTTCTCCTTTTCATTCGCTCTCCCTCTCCATCTTCTCCTCTTCCTTTTCCCCCTTCTTCTTCTTATTTCTTTCTTTATTAATTTTTCATTTCTATCTTTTTTTTTCTTTCTTTTTTTTTCTTCTTTCTTCTATTCTTTCCTTTCTGTCTTCTTCTTCGTCTCAGTTTTTCCTTAGTTATTTCTCCCTTTTTTTCTTTATCGTTTTGTTTTGTTTGCTTCCTTTTTTTTCTCTTTTTCTCCCCCCCCCCCCTTTACTTTTTATTGTTTTTTTGGGTGTGTGTGTGATTTTTTGATGATGGATGATGATGATATGATAGTGAGTCCCGATGAAGATGATGCTAACTAGTAAAATATTTAAATTGTTTTCTTAAACAGCATCAATCCTTAATAAACATTAATTTTATTAATTTCAAACCACATTGACGTCATATCCTGTTCATTTAAAAAATAAGTAAATATTGAACACACCACTCAATCATGTGTCTTGACGTCATAGGTCCTAAATATAGAAACGTCCGTGAGCAGGCGCCAATTCCTGACACGCCAGTCCGTATTTTGGAGCAAAAAAACAACCTCGCAAGATATTAATTAGTAAAGCAGGTTTCCAGTAAATTATGCTATCCTTAAAACCTTTAAAAAATAATAATAAACGTGTGAATCTGGCGAAAATACGTCGTGCTGGAACCTTGTTTCATTTGGGTTTTTTTCTGGAATCGTTGTTCTTTTTTATCCCAAGTCTGATTCAAACCATCTGTGTGTTTGTCAGTAGGGCATTTTGCATGTCTAAAAAAAGTGTGTGTGTGTGTGTGTGTGTGTGTGTGTGCGTGTGCGTGCGCGTGTGTGTGTGTGTGTGTGTGTGTGTGTGTGTGTGTGTGTGTCGCGCGCGCGCAAGCACGTGCATAGCTGGAAAAGTAAAGTGCGCGAGTGCGGGTTCGTTTTTTATTTTATTTATCCCAAGTCTGATTCAAACCATCTGTGTGTTTGTCAGTAGGGCGTTTTACATATCTAAAAAGGTGTGTGTGTGTGTGTGTGTGTGTGTGTGTGTGTGTGTGTGTGTGTGTGTGTGTGTGTGTGTGTGTGTGTGTGTGTGTGTGTGTGTGTGTGTGTGTGTGTGTGTGTGTGTGTGTGTGTGTGTGTGTGTGTGTGTGTGTGTGTGTGTGTGTGTGTCGCGCGCGCACAAGCACGCGCATAGCTTACGCAGAGCTGGAAAAGTAGAGTGCGCGAGTGCGGATGTTTCAATCAATTCTTTTAATGACTGGAGGGAATGCAGAACGGAATCCTGGAGAAACCTACCCCCCCAGCTCCCCCCCCCCCCCCCCCCCCCTCCCCACACACGAAAAAAACACCCCTACACAATCATGTTCTTCTTGAAAGCAACTGGGGAGGACTATACACAGCAACACTCGCTAGGGATCACATGGTAAAGGCAGTCGAGTGAAGAAAAAGCGTCACACTTTTAACGTTACAAATAGGACCGCTTCTTTCCGTGATGAATCCAGTTCGGGTTTCGATGTGACAAACTGACTTTAGATGGTGTAATGACGGCTGAATGAACCGTTCTCTCCAAACATCATCGGTCAGCATGGCTGCTATTGTGGAAGGCAAAACTGATTTGCTTGTGCTGGAAAACAACACCATGTGAGCAGACAGATATTGGTACGAGATTCTCCACCCCATAGTCCATCCACACACGGGCATCTTTGGCGCGGACTTCATTTTCATGGATGACAATGGCCGCCATCATCGTGCGCGTCATGAAAGCTACCTGCAGGATGAGGGAAAGTATGAATGCAATGACTAGCGTGCTCTCTGGAATTGAATCCCATTGAACATGTCAGGGTCATTATCGGACAAGCCGTACAAGCACGAGAGCAACATCGTCGTACCGTCCATGAGCTCGGGGTGGCTATCCAGGAGGAGTGGGCCAGGATCCCCCAGCTGCGGACCAGAAACCTGATTTGCAGCAGGAGGTGGCGTTGTAGGGCAGTGATTGAGGCCCGTGGTGGTCACACTCGTTATTAACAGTTCATTACTTGTGGGTTTGAAACCAATGGCCACTGATTTCTTATGATGACTTTTTTCTCCCATGCCCTGTTTCAGGTGGATTTCAGGGGTAGTCTCAGTTGCCCGTTCATTGTCGTTCTTTACGGGATACAATTTTCTTAAACTGATTTTGTATGAATGAATTTATGTTCAAAGAACTTGATCTGACGGTTTCTGGGCGAATAAAAATATTTATCTTGTACGTCACACATCATACAGAAAATCTGATGCCTAGAGAGTGTTGCTATGTATATAGCTAGTTTGTAGTCTAGCGAGTTTGTAGGAATGTTTGAAACGTTATTTTACATAGACCTACATAAAAGTTTGTTTCCTTTATTTTGTGGCTCAGCTCAGTTTGCTCCATAATTTGTGCACTGAAGTTCGTGGTGGTGGTGGTGGGGTGGGGTGTGTGGGGTGGTTTGTTGGGGGGGGGGGGGGGGGGAGAAAAAGAGACTGGAGCAAGAGGGGTGACAACGGGAGGAACCATCATATAGAAGAGATAAAGGGATCACAACGAATTTTGTTACAAAAGGAGCTAAGATGAGAAACTGATATAAAATAAATATATGTACTCGCATCCACATGCCCCCCCCCCCCCCCTCCCCCGCGCACACCCACGGTAGGGCCGGACCTAAGTTTTTAAGGGGTGGGGGCTAATTCATCGAAGGTGTGAAGCACCAAGACCCCTAGGGTGGTCCGGGGCATACATTTTTCAATCCGAGAAGCAAAATAGTGCAATCTTGGCATGAAATAAAGGACTAATGCCATTACTGTTCATACCCCTATTGAAACATGTTTTGAACCATCAAGTGCGTATCCACTGGTGGTGCTGATGAGTGCTAGGCATAGCCCGCGAAGAAATTTAGCTGCCGCTCGGCGACATGAATTGTTTTGTTTTCTGTTTTTTAAAGGAAAAAGGGTGGGGGCTGAAGGTCCAGCTCTGACCCATCTCTCTCTCTCTCTCTCTCTCTCTCTCTCTCTCTCTCTCTCTCTCTCTCTCTCTCTCTCTCTCTCTCTCTCTCTCTCTCTCTCATAAACACACTCTCAACACTACGATAGAGTCCGACATGACAATTCTGATCAATCCGAAGCCTGTAAAGTTAGCCCTAATTTCAACGACACTAGAACAAAATACTGGTTTCTTTTACACCGCTATGTAGTAGGCCTATGTCAGAAATGGGCTGTGGGCATGCACATTGAACTGGCAGCACTGCTGGAAAAATATTCTGACATAAAAAAGAATGACCGGATCATTTTATTTAATTTTAAAACCCTTTCAACCCCAGCCATTTTTCAGCCAAAACTTTCCATTAAACTTACCTGGGAAGAGAAAAGATTCCGTCTGCAATATTGGGGATTCCTCTGTGACGTGCATAAAACAGGGCCTATCCTTGCCTCCCAAAATTAAGAACATAAGGTCATTGGATAACCGACACATATTTGATGCCGACACATATTTGATGGGTGCTAAATCATTGTGGTGCCAAGAGGCGACAGTGGCGATGAAAGGGTTTGTGACGACTGTTCACGGAGAGACACTGGGTGGCCCTAGCCCTGGTCTTGTCTCGTCTCGTCTCGTCTCATTTCGTCACCCATCTTTCTCTATGTCTCTGTCTATCTGTCTGTCTATCTGTCTGTCTGTCCGTTATTCACTCACTAACCCACTCTCTCTCTCTCTCTCTCTCTCTCCTCCCCCCCCCCCCCCCCTCTCTCTCTCTCTCTCTCTCTCTCACATTCCCATCTTATCTTATATTTATTTTCCTTTAAAAGTGCCATTATTCTGGGAAAGTTGTCATTTGTCTCATAACTGTTTTCCTTTCTTCGTAATTAATTCAAACCACCGAATCAAGTTCACCATTGTTCATTATTGTCCATCAATTTTGATTCGTTTTCAACCATTTCATATGCCAATCTTTGTCACTTTTGTTTCATTTTCTTGACTTGATTGTTTTTATGTCAAAGTTTCTTTCTTACCCTCAATAAAACATTCGTTTTTGTAGTCGTACTCTCTCTCTCTCTCTCTCTCTCTCTCTCTCTCTCTCTCTCGCTCTCTCTCTCTCTTTTTCTTTTTGTTTCACGAGCGAGGAGTTATTAGAGGACGGAATGATCACTATCTGAACTAGGCCTAGCTAATCAGGCAGATGGAGAAGGAGATCCCTACTGGTGCTGCCACATTGCCAAGGGCAGGAAGGTGCTCAGATCATCATTAGTAACCCGAACACGAACTCATGAGACTAAGGGATCTGTGGTCCCGAATGACCCGCGGCTATGAACGACCAGTCTCCCCCTAAACCTGCACCCCTCCCTCCACCCTCTCTCTCTCTCTCATCTCTCTCTCTCTCTCTCTCTCTCTCTCTCTCTCTCTCTCTCTCTCTCTCTCTCTCTCTCTGTTGTATGTCTCCCCAGCAGCGGATTATGATGTACATAAAGCGGGGTTTCTAGCAGATTTTAAAGTACTATATAGTTACGAAGATTTGTCATGGATGAACGATACGGTGTGTGTGTGTGTGTGCGTGTGCGTGCGTGCGCGTGTGTGTGTGTGTGTGTGTTCGTTCGTTCTTTGATTTAACGTCTATCCACCTTACAGTGATCTTAGACCAAAAAAACAATTTTAAAAAAAATGTATGTGTAGTATGATATGTATGGGTTTGATGGGTAAGGGTTATGCGGGTCTGAGTATATATGTGACTATAGGCCCTATGTTAGTGAAATGCTAGTGAAATACTTAAACTTAGAATTATGTCTAAACATTTAAAAGAAGCACACAATAAATGAACAATATTAAACTCCAAAAAAGAAAAGTAAAATAGATAACAAGCACATTAAAGCAAAGGTCCAATTGGGCTCCTAATAAGTCCCCGAACAACTTCTAGAATCTTTGATTCATCACAAATAATGTCTTTATAGGTTGTCATTGATGGTTCTGTGTCCAACAACCAAGCAGGTAAATAGTTTTTCATATTTTCACAAAGAAAAATAACATAATATGCTGGCCACAAATGCAAGTCACATGTTTACAGAATTTTGTTTTCAATGCATCAAGCCTGAATCTAAAAACTAAACTTTTCAGAATCCACCCTTGATGAAGACTTTGTCCTGTTTTATAATCTATTAGCTTTTTAAAGAACTTTCCTTTGTTGTTCTTTTTTTACAGAAGAGATATCTCTGTTTGTTTGCTAGACACAGAATCCCAGGATGCTTTTTCTAAAAGACTATAATTTTCATGTAGAGATAAAGGTATATCTATTTTTGCTAAACCGTTTTCAGTGGCTGCACTATTTGTTGCTAACCGGTCAACCCTTTCATTTGCAGATAATCCGCAATGTGATGGAATCCAACAAAAGTCTATAGAAGAACCACGTAAAGACAAAAAATGAATTAAATGATGAATGTCTGACATAAGTTCTCCTCTCACTCTTGTATGATAATATTTTAAGGATTGTAAGACAGATTTTGAATCAACACAAAATAATATCTGAGGATATGTGTGTGTGTGTGTGTGAGTGTGTGTGTGTGTGTGTGTGTGTGTGTGTGAGAGAGAGTGAGAGAGAGAGAGAGAGAGAGAGAGAGTGTGTGTGTGTGTGTGTGTGTGTGTGTGTGTGTGTGTGTGTGTGTGTGTGTGTGTGTGTGTGTGAAGTCATGTCAAGTCAAAATGATCTTTATTGACAAAGAAGCTAAGGGAAGCCAGACAAAGCTTGACTGTGTGTGTGTGTGTGTGTGTGTGTGTGTGTGTGTGTGTGTGTGTGTGTGGTGTGTATGTGCGCGCAAGTGCGTGCGCCTGCGCGTGTGTGTATGCATGTGTGCGTGTGTGTGCGCGCGCGCGCGCGTGTGTGTGTATGTGTGTGTGTATGTGACAGACAGAGAGAAAAGAAAGAAAAGAAAGAGAGAGAGAGAGAGAGAGAGAGAGAGAGAGAGAGAGAGAGAGAGAGAGAGAGAGAGAGAGAGAAAGAGAGATATTTTGCTTAGTTTAGTCTTAGGGCAGCCTGGGGGGGGGGGGGGGGGGGGGGGGTGCTGCAATCAGTGGGGGGGGAAAAAAACAATAATCCGCCCCAGCTCTCTGTCTCCCTCTCTCTCTCCGTGCGTCTGTCCGTCTTCCTCTGTGACTCTCTAGCTCTTCCTGTATAGTTCTGTCCGCCCTTCTCTCATAAGACCGTTCATGTGAGGACCATCAAATGTCAAAGTATCAGAATGTAAAATTGTCATCTCTCTTTCTCTCTCTCTGCTCTCTCTCTCTCTCTCGCTCGCTCTCTCTCTCTCTGCTCTCTCTCTGTGTGTACCTCTCTCTCACACTATCTCTCTCACTCGTCTCTCTCTGCCTCTCTCTCTCTCTCTCTCTCTGTGCCTCTCTACTCTCTCTCTCTCTCTCTCTCTCTCTCTCTCTCTCTCTCTCTCTCTCTCTCTCTCTCTCTCTCTCTCAATTATATCATAGATTGTAATTGTTTGCTAGCATATCCTTGTGTTCCAAAGCGATTTGTTGTCTTTTTCAATGGCTATTATCCACTGATGTATAAATGTTGATATTTATTGCCCCTTATTCGTTGGGGGCCTTGGCCTTTGAATGAATACACCATTCGACTTCGACCTCTCTCTCTCTCTCTCTCTCTCTCTCTCTCTGCCTCTCTCTCTCTCTCTCTCTCTCACACACACACACACGAAGGCACACACACAAAACACACACACACACACGCGCACGCACACGCACACGCGCGCGCACACGCACACACGCACGCACACGCACACGCACACGCACACACACACAGAGGCGTAACTTACTCTGGAATCTGGATACCTTCGTTTCAGGTTTTTTGCCCCCCCCACTCCCCGAGTAAAAGAGAAATCGAAGCCGAGGGGATAGTGTGTTTATGTGGGTGTGGGGTGTGGGTGGGGAGGGGGGTGGGTGGTTAGGAAGGTAGGGAGAGAAAGAAATGTGTGCCAATCTGCGTCAGGAGACGAGCTTTCAGAAAAACCCAATTTGCAGCCGAATTGAACTGGACGACGCTCTAATAGTCTTCCTGAGAGAGAGAGAGAGAGAGAGAGAGAGAGAGAGAGAAGAAGAAAAAAGAAGATAAAAATTAAAAAAAAAAGAGAGAGAGAGAGAGAAGAGAGAGAGAGAGAGAGAGAGAGAGAGAGAGAGAGAGAGAGACAGACAGAGAGAGATATATATATATAGTGTGTGACTAGAAAAAGCTGTAGAAACAGCGAAAATTTGTCTGCCTAAAAGGTTTTAATACAAGTTGTTTTACAAAGACATCACTGGTTTTGTTGTTATTCCTGAGAGAGAGAGAGAGAGAGAGAGAGAGAGAGAGAGAGAGAGAGAGAGAGAGAGAGAGAGAGAGAGAGAGAGAGAGAGAGAGAGAGAGAGAGAGAGGAGAGAGAGAGAGAGAGAGAGAGAGAGTGGAACAGACACATATGGGACATTATTTTGTAGATGCAAAGATGGTGGGAACAATACTGGAGGCAATGCCCGGAGGCAGTGCAACACCAGTAAAGTCCCCATTTTTTAACAATACAGATATGCGTAGCAGCAACCACGCCTCGGTTAAACCTCATCGGCTATGGTACCGCCACAGTAAGAGAGAATGGCAATGGCAATGGCAATGGCAATGGCAATGGCTTTTATTGTCAACAGCTGTGTAGCCCTAATGACATGAGGTTGCATCATTGATTTACATCATTTAGTTTTATATTAAAGCATCATATAATAAAAAGGCAAGTGTCTGTGTGTGTGTGTGTGTGTGTGTGTGTGTGTGTGTGTGTGTGTGTGTGTGTCTGTGTGTCTGAAACACAAAACGGGCCTTATAACTCCGCCGTATTTCGACCGAATCGCTTCAAATTTGCTATGAGCCCTAACGGGGCGATGGCAACGGCAACCGAGGCGGCCGTGTCATTTGCGCGGTTTGGCAAATGCGCGAAACGCGTATCCGCGGGCCTCTCGGCGCCCGTATCTCCGGTATTTCTGGACGGATTGCCTTCGAATTTCGAAGGTAGATGCCGAGGACAGTGACTATCTGTGTGCCAAACCGAAAGCGAATCGATTCAGAAACGCGCGCGATATACGCCGCTTCACCTTTTCACAAATAACTCTGCCATTTCTTAACCAAATCGCTGTCGCCGTGGCAAAGCCTCGCAGCAAATTTGAAGAGAATCGGGAGAGCGCGTCACTCTCAGAGAAGCGCCAACGGGAAACGGGGCCTTATAACTCCGCAGTTTCTTAACCGAATCGCTTCAAATTTGCTGTACTCAGTGTTACCAGTACTTGGCGTTACCGTTACTACGCGTTACCGTTACTATGGAGAGCGTATCACTCTCAGAGCAGCGCCAATGGGAAACGGGGCCTTATAACTCCGCCGTTTCTTCACCGAATCGCTTCAAATTTGCTGTACTCAGCGTTACCAGTACTTGGCGTTACCGTTACTGGGCGTTACCGTTACTAGGCGTTACCAGTACTCGGAGTTGTGCTAGTATATAGAAAGTAGAGAGAGAGAGAGAGAGAGAGAGAGAGAGAGAGAGAGAGAGAGAGAGAGAGAGAGAGAGAGAGAGAGAGAGAGAGAGAGAGAGAGAGAGTATGATGATCAAGTTTTTGAAATATCTTTGAAAAACAAATTGACTTGGACCTAGATTTTGACCACAAATAGTAGGGACTCGCTACATTTTCGGCAGCTTTTCCCCGGCACAGGTCTTTAGAATAGCAGTTGCCAGTACGAAATGTCTCCCATTGTAGGCCATGCTTACGGAACCCCCTCGGCTCTCACTCTCACTTCAAAATGCCTTCCATTGAATTCCCCTGTTAATGCTGATCATGAATATATATGGTTATAGTGGTCTAACGCCAATGGGTTTTAAATTATGAGCATTCGTTTTCAGAGCCCCCCCCCCCCCCCCCCCCCCCCCAACCGGCCTCAGCTCTCACTCTCACTGTGCTATCGGCCCCTTCAAAATGTATTCCAATGTATTCCCCAGTTAATGATGATCACAAATATATATGGTTGTAGTGGTCTAACGCCAACGGTTTTGAAACTATGAGCACTTGTTTTCGGAGCCACCTCAGCTCTCACTCTCACTGTGCTATTGGCTCCTACAAAATGTCTTCCACTGGGTTTCCGCTGTGATGCTGATCATGAATGCATAATTATGGTTATATGGGTCTAACGCCAACAGTTTTGAAATTATGGGCACTTTTATGCGGATAGGCCGTCATCATGTAACAGCTTCAAGGTCAAATGTAAAGATCAAGGTCAAGTGGCTTCTAAATGTCTCCAACGGCATTCCTTAGATCATGGTGATCAAGAATATATATGGTTTCGTGGGTGAAAACCCAAGATGTCCAAACTACAACCACAGGTAAAAAAGAGAAGTTCAAAAGTCAAGGTCAAGGTCATTAGGATAATCAATACTTTGCACCACACATGATCTTGAGGCAGTCTACAAACCTGCTAACTTTGAAGCCTATAACTTAAAAAATGTGAAAGACAAATAATAATAATAATAAGAAGAAGAAGAAGAAGAAGAAGAAGAAGAAGAAGAAGAAGAAGAAGAAGAAGAAGAAGAAGAAGAAGAAGAAGAAGAAGAAGAAGAAGAAGAAGAAGAAGAAGAAGAAGAAGAAGAAGAATTGATAGCATTTCTATAGCGCCTTTCTATAATTATTTTACACTCAAGGCGCTTCCATTCACTGATACACACGCAGTCACACAAAACATTATCACCCATTCATTCACCCAGGTACAAGATGTAAAAATTTACAAACCGAATGAGCTTTGAAAGTAGTGAGTCTTGAGTTTAGCTTTGAAACCAGAGAGAGTTGGTTCATGACGGAGATCGACTGGGAGGGAATTCCAAACAGTAGGGGCACTGAAACTGAAACTGCCATCACCAAATGATTTTAGACTTGTTTCTGGAACTTTCAGAAGTTTTGTGTTTGAGGACCTGAGTGAGCGGGAAGGAGTGTAGGTGTGAAGAGCACTGGAAAGGTAAGGCGGAAGGGTCTGTTCAAAGTGACGGAAAGATAGGACAACCAGCTTATACTGAAGGCGGAACTGCACAGGGAGCCAATGGACCTCCTTCAGAAGTGGCGTGACATAATCACGCTTGCGCTTACGCAGTATGAGGCGAGCTGCACTGTTTTGAACACGCTGTAGGCGAGTAATTTCTTCTGTTGGAAGGCCAAAGAGAATGGAATTGCAGAAATCTAGACGTGAAGAAATGAAAGCCATAACAAGGCGCTGGCATGTGGCCAAAAAACACAATCAGACCCCTCCAAGGTCTATGCCCTTGACCTTGACCTTAATCGCTATCCAATATTCCAAATCATCATTATTCAATGCACCCCTGTTCTAAGGTTAAAGATGGTAAGTCCAACAATATGGACGTTATGGTCTCAAGAAGAAATTTTGGTTTTCAAGGTCAAACTTCAAGGTCAAGTTCAGCATATTATATATTTTTCTATTGGACCATTCCTGCACTGTGATACACCACCAAGCAAAATGTGAAGCCAATCTGTCCACTGGGTCATGAGATACAGCTCGGACATTAAATATATAAAACATAATTATAAGGAAATTTCGGTTTTGTGAGTTTTCCTTGGCGGAGGTTTGCACTGGCGGTTCGAAATTCAGGATCTGAATAGGTTGTGACATGCTGATCAAGAATATAAATATGGTTGTAGGGGTCTATGGTCAACGGTTTGGGCACAATCGCCTGGACAGACAGACACACACACACACACACACACAGACAGACAGACAGACATACACACTGCAGATTTATTATATAGGTATAGATTAACACTGGTTCTTTTTCATGATTTTTTGTGCAAACAGTACAACGGCACTACTACTACTACTACTACTACTGAGGGAAAATCCGCGAGGAGAAAGAGAGTCAGTGGAAAGAATTCAGAGGTAAAGCCATGATTTCTGGAAACCCCTCTGCTATAACATCATCTTTTTCTTCTTTTTTTGTTTTTTGTTGACAACAAATGGGGTAGTCAAAAGGCTTCTCAGTTTGTAGGGCTTCATAAATGATTTGCTTGCCCTGGCTTTTCTTTTCTGAAAGAAGGAAATAACGTGTGAGCGGGATACTAACAAAGACTGTATAGGGGAAGATAAACATCCGGTCTCTTTTCCCTATAATTTATGAGTAGTGAGGACAGAAACACTGGTTATGTCCCTTTGAAACAGTACACATTTTGCACGTCGATAGGCCAGTTGAATTCTCCGTTCAAGTTCCAGTCTGAGTTTTTGGATAGCCTCCACTGTGAAAAGTGTACTGGCCCCACTAACGATAACTCTATCAGCCCGGTTCGCCGAGCTCTTAAGTAATCCATCTTACCCTTTTAGAATATCTTTGATACTAATAGTCTAGAAGCAGAACATTAAAAACAAAGCTTTGTTCAAGAAGCACAAAGGAGAAATACATTACAGGAATACATCGTACGGATTCTGCCTTGTGTCTCCAACCATTTCCTTTCAGCCGTTTTTTTCCACTGATACGCCGTGCTCCACGCGTCTGACCTCAGTCGTACAGCTACTCAACTGCGACGACATCTGTGTGAAATCCCACTGACACTTCTCTCCTCCAGATCCCTCGTTACTGCAACAGGACCCTTGGCGAACGTTCCTTCTCTTTCCAGTCCCCCTCCGCTTGGAATGAACTCACTTTACCTCTCCATTCTTCCAGCTCCCTTTCTTATTTTAAGTCTTCTCTCAAAACTACTTTGTTCAAATCATAGCCCGCTTCGTTTCTCTGTGTGTGTGTGTGTGTGTGTGTGTGTGTGTGTGTGTGTGTGTGTGTGTGTGTGTGTGTGTGTGCGTGTGCGTGCGTGTGCGTGCGTGCGTGTGCGTGTGCGTGTGTGTGTGTGTGTGTGTATGTGTGCGCGTGTACGTGTGCGTGTGTGTGTGTGAGCGCGTACGTGCGCGTGTGCATAAATATATTTTTGACGTTCATTTATTTGTTATTGCTTGCTTGTTTATTCATCAATTATTGTAAGCACTTAGGGCTTCTTTAAGATTAAGCGCTATAAATGCTCATTATTATTATTATTATCATCATCATCATCACCATCCTCAATATTGCTATGTTTTGTTTCATTCGCTCTATACATGTAGAACCCAGTACAAGACTCTGATGATCAGATTCGTGTAAAATACAAAATAAATAAAAAATCTGATTCGCGTATGGGGTCTCTACACGAATATTATACAGTGAACGATACTTGTTGGGTTTCATCAGACGGTAGTATGTTCAAAGATTCATACCTACCAGACGTCACAGTTAAATAGCCGTACCACTGAAGTTGGATGTATGGCGCACCCCACCTCCCCCTCCCCCATTTACTCTTTAGCGTTTCCCATTCGTGCAAGCTTTACAATCAGAAAACATTGGCAAAGACTGTACAGGGGAAGATAAACATCCGGTCTCTTTTCCCTATATGAGTAGTGAGGACAGAAACACTGGTTATGTCCCTTTGAAACGTGACACATTTTACACATCGATAGGCCAGTTGAATTCTCCGTTCAAGTTCTCCAGTCCGAGTTTTTGGATAGCCTCCACTGTGAATAGTGTACACGTCCGCACTAACGATAACTCTATCAGCCCGGTTCGCCGACCTTTTAAGTAATCCATCTTACCCTTTTAGAATATCTTTGACATTGGTAAGGGAAAAGGTGTCCCATAGCTTATCGGCCATAGGGGCAGTGAACTGTTAGAGGTTCACCGTGTCAAGGGCACGGCATCATGGAAGGCGGAGCCCATCCCTCTCCTTCCGCCGCCTTTTAACCTTCCCTGAACGAATCAATGACACGGTGAAAATCTTCGCCAAGGCAGCGTTGCATTAGAAATTTACGATAATATTAAATCATACAATAAATAAATAATTAATAATGCTTATATAGCGCATAATCTTGCAAAGCAACTCAATGCGCTTTTCACTCACCATTCGTACAGACATTTCTAACAAACTGGCCCACGCATCCTCACCGTACATCTCTATGAAAATGAATACATATTAGAGAATGCATTGCATATAATCATAACACAACACACTAACACCCACCTCCCTTCAACACCACCACGCCAACCATCCCCCCCCCCACCCCATCCCCACCCCTGCCCCCCTACTCCCCACCCCCACCCCATACACACACATGCGCACGCGTTATACTCAACGTCAATGAGCTGGAAGACAAGAGTGGGGAAAGGATCATAGACTTTGCAGAGAGAAAGCTTTCCTGAAGAAGTGGGTCTTTAGTTGGGACTTGAAGGAAGGAAGAGTGGACTGGTTACGGGTATGGTCAGGGAGAGAATTCCAAACGTTTGGTGCAACAAAACTAAACGCCCTCTCACCCGAAGATTTCAAGGACCGCTTAGGAACTTTAAGAAGTTTCTGCGAAGAAGAACGAAGAGTACGAGAGCTTTGGTAGGTGCAGAGAGAAGAAGAGAGGTACTGAGGAAGAGTTTTGTCAAAGTGACGAAAAGCGAGAGTAGCCATCTTGAACTGCCAGCGGAATTTGACAGGAAGCCAGTGGAGCTCAGCCAAAAGAGGTGTGATGATACAGGCATAGTTCGGTTTTCTAAATGGTTTTAAGGAATCATGCCAACAAACAAACAAACAACAACAACAAACAACAACAACAAACAACAACAACAACAACAACAACAACAACAACAACAACAACAACAACAATGGGATAAACAAAAACCGACAAAAGTCGATATTTACAATCAACTTACAGCAAATGTTTATGAGTGATACTCAAACATACCCAAAATGTCATCAATATTTATTTTTAATAAACCCATTCACAAAGAAACAGATGAACAAGAAAAAGTAAAAACACGGAAATCTCATAGACGGAACTTTTCCTGAGCTTTCTCTGTCCACTCTCTCCTCTCAAATCAGTCACAGACACTTTTGGTCACGAAGAGTTTGCAACTTTAAAGGGGCACCCTGACGGATGAGTTTTTGTAAGAAACACGTCGAGATCACCAGGAAAACACCTTTTACAGAGATCGCAACACCCACTTTGCTCTGGTTTCCTAGAAATCAAACCGTCAAATCGGCGATTCCTCCTTGACGGAGGTGCTGGAAGTCAAATTCTTTCACTGAAAGAGAAGGCGTGTGCCGTCTCTTTTGTAATAGCCGCCTGAGTTTAGACCAAATCGTTTGAACGAAATTTTCGCAATACAAGCCTTTTTTTCATTTCTTTTATTTTCCAATTTTATACAGTTTATCTAAAGGAGTTTCGCTCACAACAAAGGAAATAGCTCCTTTTTTATGTTGCACTACTAAAAAAGAAAAGGTTTCAACCACAATGAGTGTCCTCCACCCACCCTATCCAAAGTGGCTTCTCTCTCCGGCATCTCCGCCAAGGAGGAATCGCCGTTTTGACGGTTTAATTTTTAGGAAACCAGAACAAAGTGAGTGTTCCGATCCTTGAAAAGGCTGTCTTTCTGGTGTTCTCAATATGTTTATTGCAAAAACTCATCCGTCAGGGTCCACCTTTAAAAACAAAGTGGAAGTGTTAAGTGTCCTATTTGAATTATTCACACCTAATCATTGTCTCTGAAATTCTAAAACTGGATTTTTTTTAACAGAAATGAAAAAGCTTATAATGTTATTGTTATTTAATGTCTACTGTTATTTTGAAATCCTGCAGTTCATTCGTAATTTGTTTTTATCACAGGTTTATGTTTTTGCTATATCATTAATATAATGACAAAGGTCTTCTACAACCGTTTAATCGTTAAAGAAACGTATTCATACTGCTATAGCAACAAAACAACAAACAAGCAATATAAATAAATAAACAAATCAGCAAAGGGACAACACAAAAAACAACAACAACATAACTTACAAATAATGAAACCATCGCACTCTCCCCACACACGCGCGCGCCGGCGCGTGTGCACACAAGCACGCACTCACAGAGACACAAACAGACAAGACAGAAACACACAGACGCAGACACAGACATGTACGCGATTTAAAAGACCCAATGGTAATGACCATAAACCACTGTCTGTGTCAGTGTCTGTGTCAGTGTCAGTGTCTTACGTGCGCGCGGTGAAAAACAAACCACACCTGATTTTTAAAGCTAAGAAACCAGTGATGTCTCTGATTGTGTGAAATGCGGAGAAAAACAAATGACTAACGAAAATTTGCTTTCTACTGTTATGCAGTACAGACGTTAACTTAAGATAAAGACAACCTTTCTTTGATATGCGCTTAAAACAAAGACTCAAAATTTAGAGAAGTCTAATTCCATTATTTGGGCACCCAAATTTCACATTTCATTGCATTCGTGCAATAACTTCAATACAATAGCTCAACAAACAACAAACATCACCCCCCAATCTGACAATCACAAAAGCGTGGCTACTCAAACGGTGTCGTAATTGGGTATGTTCACTGTTGTTGGCAAGGCAAAGACATGAATATGTCTGGAAATGATGTCTCACGAACCAACTAATGTGTCAAGAAAGCCCTGAGGAACTGCTGCTTACACAGTTAAAGTTGCTGCAGCTTGGGTGAACACACCCAATTTTGACACGTTTTTGAGTGGCCGCGCTTGGTGCTCTTTAACTTGAAGTTGCGTTATTTGTGGAGCTATTTCTTTAACACTAACGCTACGAATGCAATGGAATTTTAGGTGCAGGTACCCAAGTAATCGAGTTAATGATATGTAAAATATCAAAGGATTTGATAATGTCATTTTTGTTCGGCGTTCTTGTGAAAAAGTGATTCTTAACTTTTGTTGATCTGTGCGCGCGTATCATAATTAGGTACGAAAATGAGCACGGATTATGACAGGATGTGTAGTTTTGACATACATTGCAATTTGCTTCTCTCGGTCATCCAAAATATTTTCTTTTACTGAGCAATATAATACACTGCATAGGGATTTGTTGGGCCAAAACATGGAGTTTTGGAATGCATTCAACATACCAGTTATTGGGAATACGCAGTGAAAACGTCCTTCTTCATAATTCAAAGTTAATGCATAAACAATGTTACAGCAATGTGATGTGCAAATTCATTAACTGTCCTGGACTCCTCCATGCGGATGACAATGAAGTTGAGCTTGGACGATTTTTTGCCTCAGTACTCGTCGTGCTGGCTCTGTCAATGACGTCTTGACACATCCATCCATCCATCCATCTATTTATCTGTCCATCCACCCATCTATCTATCTATCTATCTATCTATCCACTCATCCATCCTTCTATCCATAATATAAATACATACATACATACATAACTTACATCAGCCTCCGAAGTGTCGATAATCTGAAGATGCAGTGTTCTACCCCCAACTTTCACTCGACCTGCAACATACCACACACACAGACACATAAACATTATGTTAAAGTGTGTGTGTGTGTGCGTGTGTGTGCGTGCGTGCGTGCGCGTGTGCGTGCGTGCGCGCGCGCGCGCGTGTGTGTGTGTGCGTATGTGTGTGTGATAAGTTCAACCATCAATCAAAGTTCAATGCTTTCAAATTCACAAAAGGCAACCCCTCACCCTCACCCCACACACACGAAAACTAACGATCGAGATTTCATTTGATCAAGCCAATGAGATGAGAGAGAGAGAGAGAGAGAGAGAGAGAGAGAGAGAGAGAGAGAGAGAGAGAGAGAGAGAGAGAGAGAGAGCGAGAGAGAGAGAGAGAGAGAGAGAGAGAGAGAGAGAGAGAGAGAGAGAGAGAGAGAGAGAAACAACAAAGCACAAAGCCAACAAACGTGATTTGAACTGACAGTCAACTTTCCAGAAATCATTCAGGAGCCCTGGGATTGCAAATGGCCTAGGCAAAAAACACACACAACAAGTGCAACGCCGAGCGGCTGCAAAGTCCCCTCGCAGGATCGCCGAGCTACTCCGAAATCGGAATGTGTCGGCTGTACGCATACATAAAAACGCATCAAAGCAGCACGTAACTAACTACATAAAAACGCATCAAATGGCCCTAGGCAAAAACACAACGTAACTGAATAGGGTAAAAACGCATTTCAAAACAGCACGTAAGTGAATAGTATTTTATATATATAGCCTTGGGGTTCGGACCCGTGATTTGAGCGCGCGCGATCATGCGCACACGAGCGCACAGAAAAATTCATGACAACGGTGTTATAGACCATTCATCAAGAAATGTTGTGAACAAAACTGCATTGAAATACATGCACAACTTCGCGAGATATTAGCGATTATGTGTTTTGGGGTTTGAACCCCGTAACTGGCGCGACCTTGACCTTAATGTAAAACTAAATACATCAGTGGATAGCTTGCATCTTGGCAAACTAGTATACCAAATTTGATGATGATAGACTGAATAGTTTTTGAGAAAAACGGACGAATAGCCGGACGGACGGACGGACGGAGGCACGCCGGACGCCGGACGGACCAGACCAAAAACAATAGTTCCCCGAACCTTCGGCTCGGGGACTAAAAAACCCAAACAAAAAACAAAAACATTCCTCATCGATCTTTTAGTTGGAATCCATCTTTTCCTTTCTCTATCTCTCCCTACCCTCGTCTCTCAGCCCTACTATTATTCCCTCTTTTGTCTCCCTCCTCCTCTCACTATCCTTCCACCCACTCTCCCCTTTCTATGTCCTTTAAACTTACTCTGTTTCTAATGTTGTTTCTGCTTGGGAGGAGGGTATGCATAGCGGTGTGTGTGTGTGTGTGTGTGTGTGTGTGTGTGTGTGTGTGTGTGTGTGTGAGAGAGAGAGAGAGAGAGAGAGAGAGAGAGAGAGAGAGAGAGAGAGAGAGAGAGAGAGAGAGAGAGAGAGAGAAACATGAAAACTTGAACTTTATTTTTCAAGGATAAAGATATTAGGCAACGCCTACTCTTCCAATCTGTCCTTGGTACGTATACGAACATAGAATACAAACATGGCAAGGCATAATATTACACATACAGATTTGAACATAAAGGTAGCAAAGCAGGTGCTATTATGATAAAGGTTAGAGAGAGAGAGAGGGGGGGGGGGAGAGAGAGAGGAGAGAGAGAGAGAGAGAGAGAGAGAGAGAGAGAGAGAGAGAGAGAGAGAGAGAGAGAGAGAGAGAGAGAGAGAGAGAGAGAGAGAGAGAGAGAGAGAGAGAGAGAGAGAGAGAGAGAGAGAGAGAGAGAGAGAGAGAGAGAGAGAGTTGAAAACTCGAAAACTTTAACTTTATTTTTCAAGGATAAAGATATTAGGCAACGCCTAGTCTTCCAATCTGTCCTTGGTACGTATGCGAACATAGAATACAAACATGGCAAGGCATACTATTACACATACAGATTTGAACATAAAGGTAGCAAAGCAGGTGATATGATAAAGAGAGTGTGTGAGAGAGAGAGTGAGAGAGAGAGAGAGAGAGAGAGAGAGAGAGAGAGAGAGAGAGAGAGAGAGAGAGAGAGAGAGAGAGAGAGAGAGGGGGGGGGGGGGGGGTTGAAAAGTAAGTATCAAGGCTATTCTTTTGTCGCCCAGCAGTACAACATTGGACAAACTGTTTCTGGTCTTGCATAGTCATGAGTGCGAATTAGACAGTCAACACGGGGAATAGTATGTACATTAGACTAAACTCCCAAAACGATTGGCTGTTTAGCCTAATTTACATACTAATCCCCGTTTTGAATGTCCAAGACGCAGTCATGACTACAGGGCATAAAAACTATTTCGAAGCGAAGAACATTACCTCAAATCTGAAGAGAGGAAAAAAGGTAATAAAATGTAATCGTTTCACTAATTTGTTTTAGTAAAATTGATTAGAATAATCTCGTCAATATTTTGTTTTTGTCTAACAGTCCATATTATCGAGCCCACGACACGCAACAAACAAAACCAAATGCAAATAAAGGGTTGTATTTGATGGAATTGAACCCGGGACCGGGAAGTCCCACTTAGCTAGTCTGCCCGTGTGTATGCGTGTGTGTGTGTGTGTGTGTGCGTGTGCGTGTGCGTGCGTGCGCGTGCGTGCGTGTGTGTGTGTGTGTGTGTGTGTGTGTGTGTGTGTGTGTGTGAGAGAGAGATAGAGAGAGAGAGAGAGAGAGAGAGAGAGAGAGAGAGAGAGAGAGAGAGAGAGAGAGAGACAGAGAGAGAGAGACAGAGACAAGACAGAGAGGCAGACTGAGAGAGAGATTTACTGTAACCCAGTCTACAGCAAATCCCTGTCTTATAGGCTACCCATCGCGACCAGACGCCACTTTTCAATAAAATGGTTCAGGGAAAGTAAAAATGGAATCCCCAATATAAATCTACAGCCAATGAACGGAAGGAACCGAGGCGAGGCGCGAGATGGAAAATACAAGAGGAAGTGACGCAAAATCGAATTCCCTCCCAAAATCAGGAACACAACAACGAAGGCGGGAAGAAGGACGGCAACTCTAACTTACTCCGACGGGCGGCGCCAAATCACCAGCGTTACTTCCCTTTTCGCGGGCATTATGGCGGTGCCGGTGTCATGAGAAATAAGTAGCTCCCATGAAATATCTACCCTTCGCATGCGAACTATAACCATCCTAACCCTAACCCTAACCACGGAAAGAACCAAGAAATAGAGCAGGAGGGTGTAAATCTACACATTTGCCGAGAAATCGATGTACAAAGCCATGCCACTTAGTTTCGTAAAATTCACAATGGCGGACAAGCAAATACTTCGAATGAGGAATGCCTACTTATTTTATGAGGTAGAATATTCTCTTCACACCGAGCAGACGTAGCGGGGTGGGCTCAATTTGGGCCTATTTGGGCGAACATTTCAGTCAAGTTTGGCACAAGAGGATCGACTTTTACCTCACTGACTGGGGGCCCTGTCAAGGGAAGAAAAGAGCCATAAAAGACAGAGGGAGGAGGGAGGGTAAGAGGTAAGAGATCGATTGATTGGCTCAAGTGTCAGATTTGCTGGATATTTTGGTTTTTATATTTTTGAACCAGAACTCTTGTTACAATTTCCCTAAAGACGTCACCCGTTTCGATCGAAACGATTGACGTCAGCACGTCAGCAGGACACGACAGTAGAAAATAAACTATTTATGATAGAAAGGACTATTAACCCTTTCACCGCCAGCCATTTTTAAGCCAAAAAATACCATTAAACTTAACTGGGTAGAGTATTTTTGTATCTGCAATATTGGGAATTTCTCTGTGACATGTATAATATTAGGCCTATCCTTACCTCCCAAAATTAAGAAAATAGGGTCTTCAGATAACAGTCCCTGATTTGATGCCTTTTAGTGACATGGGTGCTAAACCATTGTGGTGCATAAATGCGACGTTGGCGGTGAAAGGGTTAAAAACAGCAACAGACTTACAGAGATGAAACGCACCTACCCTCATCCCCACCCCACAAACAACTAGCAATCAGATTGATAAATTACAACTTCAATTAAAAAACAACCCACAACAACTGCAATGACAAATATAAACTTCTCCCTCTACTCTTCAACATCAACAAACATACAAACGAGATTAACAAAAACAATCATTGAAAGAACGCATAGTAATCATCATCATCATCACCATCGTCCATCTCCTCTTCCTCCTCCTTCTCATGAGAAGAAGAAGAGGAGGAGAGAGAAAACCCAAGATGGCAAACGCCATGTAAACATTGTGCCAGTTATTAGCAACACCCCCCCCCCACCCACACACACACACACAATTTCATACCCTCCCCCCCCCCCCCCCCCCCCCCCCCCCCCCCCCCCCCACCAATGCAACCCGCGGCTGTAACATCGCAACAGCAATGTGCAAGCGTACTTCCAACCCCATGGTCAGTTGTTGTTTTGCATTCAACCAATCAAATGTACTGTTACTGACTTGGTAACTGTGTCAGGTGACGTAGAAAAGGTCGGATGGAAGTTCAGTTTAACGTCGCGTATCGGCTTTCGCCATGTACGACGGGCTGAACAAACCAACCAGAGTATAAACAAAAATTTATGTTCCTGAATCACTGTCTTAGCCAAAAGGCCGAGAAGCGATCAGAATTCTTAGTTAAAAAAAAAGGTCAATGCTATCCTCTTATACATAGGCCTACTGTTGGTTTAAAATTCTATTAACACAAACAAAAAACAACAAAACTAGACCACAGTTAATTTTAGAGGAGTCTCCTCTTGTATCTTCCAAATAATGGTGTGTTTTAGTGGTTACAAGATGTCATACTCGTTCAATATTATACGCACATTCATGAATGAAACCCCATCCATTGTTATTGAAATAATCAATGTCTTTGTAATATTCACTGGAATTGCGTTGATATGGCTTGCCATTTGGTACATCTGTCACCACGGGGCAGCATCTAGGCAGCCTCATGAGCCATTCTAACAAGTTTTGTGAAGATTGATTTAATGGTTTTGGCGCGATGAAGTGAAACATTTTTTTGTATCAAACACAGGCGCGCGTACGTACGTACAGACAGAGAAACGCACACATGCGGACAGACAGAGAAACGCACAGGCCATCTGAGAGAGAGAGAGAGAGAGAGAGAGAGAGAGAGAGAGAGAGAGAGAGAGAGAGAGAGAGAGAGAGAGAGAGAGAGAGAGAGAGAGAGAGAGAGAGAGAGAGAGGAGAGAGAGAGAGAGAGAGAGAGAGAGAGAGAGAGAGAGAGAGAGAGAGAGAGAGAGAGAGAGAGAGAGAGAGAGAGAGAGATTGTGAGCACGTATTTTGCATACACGTGCGTACATACGTGTGTGTAGTGTGTTTGGGAAACATTTTCAATATTTGTTTGTGTGCAAAAGCGCAACACATAACAACTCAATAGTCGTCTTCAGTTGTTTCCCTAACTTATTGCTCTATAATCTCAATATTATGCATATAAGATTAGCAGTAGTTTTAAGATCAGTCTGCTAGCTTCCAGGAAGAGTTGGTTCATCGAACCAAGGCTTGATGATAATTTAACCCTTTCACCGCCATCCATCTTTGAGCCAAGCATCTCCATTAAACTTACTTGGCTACAGGAAAGATTTCGTCTGCAATATTGTGGGATTTCTCTGTGAGACATTTAGAATAGGATCAATCCTTACTGCCCAAACATAGGAACACAATATCATTGAATAACAGACCCTGATTTCAAGAGTTTTAATGACTTGGGTTTAAAAATCATAGTGGTGCAAAAACGCGACATTGGCGGTGAAAGGGTTAAGTTTGTCAGTTTCTGTTTCAATCAGTCATTAGGCCAAACGGTTTGTGTCAATGGTTCCTTTCCCCCATCCTTTCCATATTCCCATCCAATGTCTTGCGGTTTCCTGTCTTCTTGTCTCGTTCCTTTCTAGTCCATAATAGGCCTGGTTATGTCATGCGATTTATAGGGAGGAGGGGGGGGGTCGCAAAAATACAAATAACATATGAATAATCAGCAAAGAAAAGGAATTCAGTATATTATCGAAAAAACAAAAAGAGTTTTCCTAAAATCAAAGAGGAAAGAAAATGCGATGAAGAGAGCAGGGGCGAGGTGGGGGTAATGTAACTAAGGTAAACAGAAAAAGAGCGTGCTAAGAGGGTGGGGGTAGGGGTGGGGGTACTGAGGAAATAAAATGTAAAAAAGAGACGAGTGATGCTGGAATCTGCTTGGCAACTCCATTAACAGATGCAATGACGTCATTATCGTAAAACAAATCACAACGAAAGAACGGCAACAAACAGCATAATTCACATCAGTCTGTACACGCTCGTACGCGCCCGCGCGCACACACACACACACACACACAAGCATTGAACACAAGCACATGTATGCATGCATACATGCGCGCATGCAAACACCCACATCCACACACGCGCGCACACACATACACCCTTCCTTTCTCTCTCTCTCTCTCTCTCTCTCTCTCTCGTTTGTTTGATTTTTCTGTTTGCATGTGGGTTTTTTTTAATCTTTTAATATGTTTTACTTTTCTGTTTACATGCTTCTCTAGTTTCAGTTTTATTTCATGAGCACAGAATGTAAAAAACAAAAGCTGTCAAAGCTTATTTCTTTATGCTCAATAAATATCATTTTGACTTGACTTCACACACACACACACACAACACACACATACACGCGCACGCGCACACACACGCTTTCCGGCTTTGAACCAATTTAGTTGTGTTCCCACCAACATCACCATCCCCATTCCTATTATTGTCCTCGTCATTTTTGTTGTTCTCCCCATCTTCCTCTTCATAATCATTATTACTAGTAATAGAGTGACTGAATGAACGTGCTAATGTGAATGCCTACTTTCGCGCGTGCTTGCGCGTGTGTGTGCGTGCGCACATGTCTGCGCGAATGCGTGCATGAGTGTGTGCATATATGAGCGCGTTCGTGTATGAGTGCACGTGCGCGCGTGTTTGCTATGTGTGTGTGTAAACACATATGCGCGTGCGTGTGCCTCTGGTGTGTATATATATGAGACTGTTTGCAAGTGAGGAGGCGTATTTGCGCGTGCCCATGTAGGCCTACATATCTACACCTTTCGTACTATATAAAGTTAAAATAATTAGATACTTCAAAAGCACAAGGTCCAGATGGGGTACCATCTAGAGTATTAAAAGAATTGGCTAATGAATTATCTTTACCTCTTACCATACTATTCAATAAATCACTAGAATCAGGTCAAATTCCTTCAGAGTGGAAACAAGCAAATGTCACAGCTATTTTTAAAAAGGAATCAAGGTCTGATGCAGGCAATTATAGACCTGTTAGCTTAACGAGTATCACTTGCAAAATCTTAGAGTCTTTTATTAGAGATGCCATCACTAACCATATGAACGATAATAACCTGTATGTTGATTGTCAGCATGGTTTTAGAAGTAAAAGATAATGTACATCACAGCTTTAGGAAGTTATGGAGGAAATAACAGAATTACTAGATAATAATGATTGTGTTGATATTATATACTTAGACTTTAGGAAAGCTTTTGATAGCGTACCACATGAAAGACTTTTGATGAAATTAAGATCTTATGGGATAGTTGGAAATCTATATGTATGGATTAAAGATGTTTTATCTGGACGAACTCAAAAAGTTACAATTGGAAATAAGTATTCAGCCGAGGCAAAGGTTCTTAGTGGAATCCCCCAGGGGAGTATCCTAGGTCCCACTTTGTTTACCATTTTTTATTAATGACCTACCCGATTGTGTACATTCGTCATGCAAAATCTTTGCTGATGACACCAAAGTTTATAATAAATCATGTAATAGTAACTTACTACAAAATGACTTAAATAATATGCAAGAATGGACAGAAAAATGGAATCTTTATTTTAACGCAGGTAAATGCAAGATTATGCATGTGGGTAAAAGAAATCCAAATGTTGATTATACTATGATGAATGACAAATGTGGCGTGTCCAGTAACAAAATGTGAAAATGAAAAAGACTTAGGGGTAACTTTCGATAAGGATTTATCATTTGACAAACATATTCAGAACTGTATTAATACTGCTAATAAGATGATTGGTTTAATTAAAAGAACCTTTGTAGATATTGATCAGGAGATATTTATTAAATTATTCAAGGCATTAATAAGACCCCACTTAGAATATGGAAACATCATATGGTTCCCGAAATATAAATACCAGTCATCAGCAATTGAAAAAGTGCAACGCAGAGCAACAAAACTTGTCAAGGGATGTAAAAATATGGATTATTATAGTAGACTTAAATACCTAAACCTGTTTTCTCTCAAAGGAAGAAGAATTAGGGGGGATCTCATTGAGGCCTATAAAATATTCAATGGTCTAGTTGACTTGTCTTGGAAGAAATTCTTTGATTCTCCTCAATATAATCTGACAAGGAATGCATATGGTAAAGTTTTTATTAAAAGGTTCAATACTAAAATAAGAAAAAATTGTTTCAGCATCCGTGTTGCTAACTTGTGGAATGAGTTACCTATTAATCTTCTAAAATGTGCACCTGATACTAACACATTCAAAAATCGCTTGGATGATTCTCCAAAATATTAAAATATGTTTAGAAGCTTTGATAATTGATATTAATTAGGAAAATTGACCGTAATGCACCATGACCACATTTTCATTGTAATACTTTATGTATACGATGGGACTAGACAAAAAGCTTAACAGCTTATTTTGTCCCTACCACTACTACTACTACTACTATAGCTTTGCACAAATCGCATATTGCATAAACGCGTTATTTCATATCTCCCTATTATTTTTCATAGGCCCTGAAATTGCCTATTTCATGAAAATTAATGGGCAAAATGCTTTGCCCAATTTATGAAATGGACAATGTATATCACAGTTTTGAATCCCCATTCACACAGGTATTGATTAAGATTGATTCAACGGTATCACACTTTTCTACATTGTATTTGCACCCCTATCCTGCCCCTCAACTCGACCAGATGCTAAGCTGGGGCATGCCTGAGCCACATGTTGAATCAAACGTTTTATCAAATTAAGTCTGAATACAATAATTTTAACTCATCTACAGATGAGATTTCTCATTCGTTTGAACCAATTGTTGATCTATGTGTGCAAATGAACAAAAAACATTTGTCATTCATATTGCTTTTCGCAATTGCAAGTCATAAATTGGCTATTTCACGAACTAGGCAAACCATTTTCATGGATTGGGCGTAACATATATGCACCATACCTTTCCCTCTTTCCCCACCCCCTTCTCCCACCCCACCCCTCCCAGTTTGCTTCCGCTCTTTTCCCCTTTCTATCTTTCTTCCAATACAATTTTCTTACCCCATCTAGCAATCTGTTCAAGAACATCCCACACAACCCCCCCCCCCCCCCCTCCCACCACCACCACCTCCACCACCCCGAGAGAGAAAAAAGTGTGACAGGCGTGGGCGAAAAAAAAGAAAAAGAAAGAGAAAAAGATAGTAGGATTGATCGAGGTGGAAGAGTAGGCTTTAAAGACCCACCACGTCATGTGTCAAAATCACGGTTTTCACGTATTTTCCCTCTCCTAGCTGGTAGGAAATCTTAATAAATCTTCCAAGCATAAGAGGGAATGTGACAAGGGAATGAATTGTCTGTAATTTCACCTAACGTGATAATAAAGTATTTTTGACTTTTGACTTTGGACACGTGACGTGGGGGGTCTTTAACCGTGTGAGGGAGGAGAAGGAAAATATAGAACTACATATGGGGCCGGGGTGGTGGTGAGGTGAGTGGGGTGGTATATGTGAGTGTGTGTAGGGAGGGTGGGGGGCGGTGTGCTGCGCGTGTGTGTGTGGTGTGTGGTTGGGGGGGGGGGGGGGGGGGGGGGGGGGGGGGAGTGTTAGGCAAGCACAAGACTGATTGCAGAAGGAGAAAGACGAATTAATTGAGGGTCTACCCTTTGGAAGAAAAATAAATATTTTTTCTTCTTCTAATCTTGCTATAAAAAGAAAATGCTGTTGCTGCTGCTACTGTTGCTGTTGCTTTTACCGACACGTAGAACCCTAACACGAATTATACTAATATACCTACTACACAATTATCTTGCGTACAAGCACACATATTTATGGAATAGTTAACTATTAAGCGCACAAATGCTTTAATAAAAGGTACTATACAAAATTACAAATTATACATCAAAGGCGTTTTCGTGATTCATAGTACGTTATAATACATGTTTGTTCTTTAGCTTTGTTCATCTAATTAAAAACAACAACAGATATACAGTTATGCACTTTTAGTCCTACAGTTTCCTTGTTACTGTATGCATCAATTATGACTGGCAGACATGCAAGCTCTCTTTTAAAGGAATTTAATTTGTGATTAATTGACCTGGATTTGAATTTATTTGCCTCTGATTTTGCGCGAAGTGTTAACCAATAAAAAGGATTCTAAATTTTGACAACACTTGCTAATCGGAATTTCATACATACATAAAATATGAATTTACATAAAATATGAATTTACATAAAACATGAATCTACATAAAATATGAATTTACATGGTGAATTTACATAAAATATGAATTTAAAATCAATTATCAAAAGGAAAACTGAATGTCTACCGGGTGGATTGAGAGTGGATAAAAGACAGATGGAAATTAACAAAGGTATTTTTTTTAAAGATGCGTCTTCAGACCAGTTTTGAAGGATGGGGTGTAGGGGGCTCTGAGTAGAGGTAGCACCTCATCTCACCTCCCACATCTCTCACGTGCTGGCTCCACGTGCCACACCCTGGCAAACCGCCTTCACTGGTGTTTTATTGAGGGTAAAAAGATAAGCTACGATAGCTTCTTTGCACCTTGCCCTCTCACTCACACACTCACACCATGCATCAGGCAAAGAAAAATGGACATAAAAACAATCAAGTCCAGAAAATGAAACAAACATTGGCACATGAAATAATTGACAGAGAATCAAATTGGGGAAAAAAGCAAGCATGGATAATAATGAACAATGCTGAACTTGAATTGGTGGTTTGAATTGATCACGAAAAAAGAAGACAATTCTGAGACAAATGACAATTTTTCAGAATAATAGCACTTTTATGAGAGAGAGAGAGAGAGAGAGAGAGAGAGAGAGAGAGAGAGAGAGAGAGAGAGAGAGAGAGAGAGAGAGAGAGAGAGAGAGAGAGAGAGAGAGAGAGAGAGAGAGAGAGAGAGAGAGAGGGGGGGAAGGGGAATGAGTCATTCATACAGATATACAGAGAGACATAAAAGATTTACAAGAATCTTGGCATAAGTTGATGTTTAAGTAGTAAAGCTCATTAACATAACTGATGAACAAGATTGTCCATTATGTACTTGTGATAAGATTTGCGAAAGGAAGATACACGGAGGACCACCAGCACTCCTGACCTGGACTTCGTTACTGACGACATCCATAGCATAGCCCACAGGGAGGTGTCACATCAACTGGGAGGCACGAGATTTCCGCGTCTAATGCGTGGAACAGTATAACACGACAGTATAACTGCCTTCTATTAATAGGGGCGATTCGTACTGGGAGACACTATTATACATCAAAGTGAGGGTTAAAAAAATGTTCAAAAGCGTTCCCGAGACTTTCGCTCCATAATTACAAATACATAACGCGCTTATGCCCTTGTCCAGGACTTATTTTGTGTAATCGTATTGGAATTGTAAAATACAGCTGACTCAAAGAATTGTGAATCCTCTTTGCCCGAATCTGTCTCTGCCTCTGTCTCTCTCACATGACATGTGTCTTTTTGGGGTCTGTTTTATTATCCTTATCGATTTATGGAAATGCCAATCTCTTTTTCCAACTCCTCATATGCATTGTGGCCTAAGGCCAATGCGCATTAAAGCATGTCCAGTTCAATTCCGTTCTCTCTATCTCTTTCTTTTTGTGTCTGTCTGTCTTTCTGTCTCTTAAAGAGAGAAAGAGAGAAACAGACAGGCAGACGGACAGAAGAGAGAGAGAGAGAGAGAGAGAGAGAGAGAGAGAGAGAGAGAGAGAGAGAGAGAGAGAGAGAGAGAGAGAGAGAGAGATGAGAGAGAGAGAGAGAGAGAGAGAGAGCAAGAGAGCTGAGAGAGAGAGAGAGAGAGAGAGAGAGAGAGAGAGAGAGAGAGAGAGAGAGAGAGAGAGAGAGACAGGCACACAGACAAGCAACGATGGAGAGTGACTTGGGGGTGACAGTGAGAGAGAGAGAGACAGAGAGAGAGAGAGAGAGAGAGAGAGAGAGAGAGAGAGAGAGAGAGACAGAGAGAGAGGGCAACAAAAAAGACATAGCAAGAAGAAGGAGAGAGAGGGACCTACACGCACACACTCACGCGCGCGCGCACGCACGCACACACGCGCGCACACACACACACACACACACACACACACACACTTCAATTCAATTCAATTTAATAATCTTTTGACCCCTTTTGGGGGCAAGAAGGATAAACAGAATATAAAACATGTGGCAAGAAGAAAAACATAAACACTCATCAAACAAACTAAGCTGCAGTCTATATTGTCAAACAAATTTTTCCTGATCTTATACATTTTGGAATTTTGGCTTGGACATAAACTGACAAAAGATAAGCTGATTTCTTATTTATATAATACCTCGGCAAAATATCTCGATGTACTTCAAAATATGGACATTCAATTACAAAATGATATTCATCACCAAACACACACACACACAGAAGCAGACAAGTATAGTAAGAAGCACAAACAGACGAACACAGAGACAGAGAGAAATAGAGGAGTGACCCGGCGTGGTGTTCTCCAAGTGGATTTGTTCTCAAACCGTCTGCGCATGTGCGAAGAGTTAGGGATACGTTTAGGGTTAGGGTTAGGATTAGGGATAGGCTTAGGGTTAGGAATAGGGTTAGGAATAGGTTTAGGGTCAATTTAGTGTCGAAGACACCAAAAATTTGATGGTACGTCATGATCCATTTCGTGCATGCGCAGACATGTTGAGAACAAATCCATTTTGAGAATGTTACAGGGGTGGGTGGGGGGACAATACAACAAAGCAAGAGAAGCCAAAGCCAAAGAAGGAAGGAGCACTCAAAGGCGGAGGCGGCACAGAGACAAAAGAGGGGGACAAACAAACAACAAAGCTACAGAGGGATGGGATTGCCTCCCCGCCCAGTCTAGGGAAGCGTTTCCCATCTACCGCTCTATTCGAGCGTACGATACTACAAGCGTAAAGCGGTGGAGGCAACCTTTGGGGCACACGCGCATTAGATCCCCCGCAATCCGTAAGTTCCGTGCTGAAGCCCCCATACACTTATGATGGGGTGGTAAGGGTAAGGATAAGGGAGATAAGGAGGAGTTGATGAGGAATAAGGATCAGGATAAGGATTGGAGGGTGAAGATAGACACACCATGCAGACCAGGAACACATAGAGGAAACCAGACAGTTGTTTGGATTTGTTTATTTACTAGGAAACAGCTAGGAAAGACAGTTTAGCAAATAAGATCCTGCAACAATACAAAATATACAAGCATAAATATAAACAAGAAATAACAATGATTAGGTATGATTGTAGGCCTTGTGCCATAGCACTCAATGTTAAAATAACATGAGGTAATAGACAGTCACAGCAGTGGAAGGAGCTCACTGTATGACTTAAATAGCATGATTAAACTGACACTGACACAAGCCTAGCTGGGGTTTGGAAACATAACATAGGTCGGTTTTACTGACCCTATGCTTGCTTAACTCATACACAAACATTTGAGTTCATGTGAGTTAACCCAAACCAAGTATTGTAACACTGACATCATCAGATGCTGTGTTACTAAAAATAGACTACACTTCAAAGTAAGCTGAATGAGATCAGTTTTTAGTAGAAAATTAACTAAAGGCAAATGTAGGCCTATTGAGAGTTTATCACTGAAGTAGCAAGAAACTGAATTGTAACACTCACATCATCATATGCTATGTTACTAAAATAGACTGCCCATCAAAGTAAGCTGAATAAGATCAGTTTTTAGTAGAAAACTGACTAAAGGCAAATGTAGGCCTATTGAGAGTTAATCATTGAGGTAGCAAGAAACTCAGTCAAAAGAGAATGCCTTATTTAGTTATTAATACTATAGTATTAGTAGCCAAAGCAGGAAGGAACACTCAAAGGCGGAGGCGGCACAGAGACAAAAGTGGGGGACAAACAAACAACAAAGCTACAGAGGGATGGGATTGCCTATTGAGAGTTAATCATTGCGGTAGAAAAGAAACTCAGTCAAAAGCTAATCACAACAGCTAATCATACAATGCATAGCTATCACACAATGGCTTAGCACACACACCTAGGCCTATGAATGAAACAGTGCAAAGTAGGCCTGCACAATAGCATGGTATAAGCCTAGATCAATCATATTAATAACATGGAAATGAGCAAGCTAGGCCTTTAAACAATATAATGTAGGCAAAGTTCCCTTACATTGTTTACACGGTAAATTGACGTCACACACGAGTGGATGTGAGGATAGACCTGAACAATCGGAATGTTCTCAGCCTAGGGCTGTTACGCTTATGAATAACTGACGTCACGAACAAGTTGGTTCTGTGACGAGAATAGCAGACAGCTTTCAGTTCCGTAAAAGTAGTACAGTGACAAATTAATCTAAAACAACATGTAAAACAATAGTTTGTAAATAATAAACACTGGTTTCAGAGTACTTACATCTATGAGCAGGGATAGTGCTCAGACATTGTAGGTTAGCACACAGGGGCGTCGGCAGATCGAGTGGCTAGTAGGCCTTTCTACTCTTGTCAAGTGACGTGACCAACTGGCGGTCAAATTTGAATTATAAGCTTGCCTTAGCACGTGACTTGTTCAAATTTGAATTCAAATAAAATCTTGTGACTACAAAGGAGACACGCAATTACATCGTCTGCTGACATGGTAACAATAGGTGTCAAAACTAGCGAATTGGGATCGAGCAGTCTGTGTCGGCATGGCAACAGGGATGTCTAAAAATAGCGCAACTGACCGTCTGCTTTGGACGATCTTGTGACAGTAGACTAGGCTATGAATAATTAGTGACGAGTGGACGATCGGTCACACACTTATAATAAGAAACAAGCGGACGGGATTGCGTGTGAGTTTCCGCATGGAATATGCACAATCTTTCATATTTCTTAATAATAATAATAATAATAATAACAATAATAATAATAATAATAGTGAATCATTTATATAGCGCATTCCTCCACCAAATGTGGAGCTCTATGCGCTTAACAACAACAACAACAAATTAAAATCTTACTTGCAGATTGCTTTTTTAACGGTTTGCGCATGGGTTTTGGTGCGGAACTTCCGCATATATCTGCCACATAGCCTTACACTGTATTATTTTATCTTAGTCCTCATTTCGTAAAGGGCTAAGGTGTAGTTTAGACACCCTGCCAACGATGTTAGGCTAGGTTAGGTTAGGTACATTATAATCACAGAGGCGTCTCTGTGAAATTCGGGTTGCTCCCACCTGGAGAGTGCGTCGCACCCAG
>CM065684.1:48521638-48536638 GCA_017654935.2 Phymorhynchus buccinoides | reverse complement strand
GGATATCATTTGTACTTTTTTCCCCCTTTACTTTTATTTCCTCCATAGCCCGCGAGAAACTGTGTCTAGTTGAAAAGGTTAAACCTAAATACTTATACGAATTAACAACCTCTAGCAAATTACCGTTAAAATACCATTTTTCTTTCGAATGAAGGAAGCCACCCTTCCTAAATACAATAATCTTTGATTTATCTAAGCTAACTGTTAATTGTAGTCTGTTAGTCTCTCTTTCAAGAATGCTTAACTGATGTCGAAGTCCAGTTACTATTGAAGCGAGAAGAGTGAGATCGTCGGCAAATAACAAAAGGAACAGCTCTATTTCCTCTGACGTAAATGTAACCCCATGTTTACCATTCACAATTATTTCTTGCGCGAGTTCGTTTATTAATAGTGAAAACAAAATTGGACTGAGTACACATCCCTGTTTGAGTCCTGAACTTAGAATAACCAGTTGAACTATGGCATAAAACACAAGCTTTAACTGTTGAGTATATTGCCTTTACCATATTAAACATTTTACCTTGGATTCCTGCATGAAGGAGAATTGACCACAAAACATTGCGATTAACAGTGTCGTAAGCTTTCTTAAAGTCAATAAAAGCTACGTATAGTTTCTTGTTTTGGGTTAAATATTTTTCAATAATTGCATGCAGTGTGAATATGTGATCAACTGTGGATCGCCCTTTCCTAAAACCTGCCTGTGCTTCACAAATTATACCCTTTGATTCTGTCCATGCCGTAAGCCTATCATTCATGATATGTGTAAATACTTTACTAAGAATGCTGATGAGGGATATGCCTCTATAGTTGTCCGGGTTGTCAGTGTTGCCCTTCTTGTGTAACGGTACTATTATTGCTTCTGACCATTTCGCAGGAAAATGACCACTAGAGAATATGGCATTAACGTATTTATTCAGAAACGGTAACAAAGATTGCCCAGCAGTTTTCAACATTTCAGCTAAAATCCCATCAAGTCCACCAGCTTTCCAGATTTCCTGCGTTTAATAGCTTTCAAAATTTCTTCCTCACTAATTTCTTTGTCAAGATTTTCGTCAAAAATTATCTCACTAGACCCATCCACCACCGGAATAACGCCATGATTGTAACCATCATTGAAAACAAGTTCAAAGTGCTGGATCCAGTCATTTTCTGTTATATTATTTGTGGTTATATTACGTCTTTTATGCTTACGAATTTCAGTCCAAAATTGGTTAGGATTACCTAAAGCATTGAGCAAATTATTCAAATCAGAATTGCGCATGGCATTTTCTTTTGACTCAATCAGTGCCTTATACTCTTTTTTGGCCTTTAGATATTCTATAACATTTTCCAGTTCCGACTTGTGCTTTCTACTTATCCTAAGAAGTCTTCTGACTTCCTTTTTTTGGTAAAACAGTCATGGTCAAACCATTTAGCTCTTTGTGTACTTTTTACTCCTACTGTGATTTTCTTTTTCATAAATTCAGCTGCTTCAATCAATGAATCAGTAAAACAGTTTATAGACTCATCCAAATTTACATCGATCAATGTGGTGGCCCTTTCTAACTGGGTCACGAGTTTTTCAGATGCTATGTTACCTTTAAAAACATCAACTTGGTCAGCTGACCAAATTAATTTTTCAATCTGGACAGGTGGCTTTGCGATTGCATTTTGGACAGGGCAACCAGATACACTAAAACAAAGTTCAACAGCCATATGATCAGACTCAATCCTGTCCCTTATTGTTAACTTTTGAACCATTTCACACAGATCATAGTCAAGGACAAAATAGTCAATAACACTAAACCCATGTTCAGAAATGAATGTAAAATTACCAGAATCAAGTAACTCTTGACACCCATTTAATATTTTCAAGTGGTAACAGGCACAAAAATCAAGAAACTTTTGGCCAAAGTCATTTAGCACATTATCACGGGAGACACGACTATTCTCAAAAGCAGAAGATTTATCGAAAACATCAACCCAGTAATCTTGATCAGCTGGCAAATTGAGAACCTGAAAGTTGCTAGTTCTAGCATTAAAATCTCCATTACAGAGCAAATGTACATTATCTTCTTTGAGAGAGAGAGAGAGAGAGAGAGAGAGAGAGAGAGAGAGAGAGAGAGAGAGAGAGAGAGAGAGTGGAAGAGAAGGAGGGGAGAGAGAGAGAGAGAGAGAGAGAGAGAGAGAGAGAAGCAGAACAATGAACAATGAACATTGATGTAACGATCTGGGCCTTCTGCCCATGTCGAAGGGAACAAACGGGTTGGGGAAAAAACTCAAATCTGTCAGAGAATATTGTAATAAAAAACATACCATCACCATAACGAACACAATCACTAGAGAGAGAGAGAGAGAGAGAGAGAGAGAGAGAGAGAGAGAGAGAGAGGGGGGGGGGGGCAGGAAGAATACTCGCTATTCAGAGAGAGAGAGAGGAAGAGAGAGAGAGAGAGAGAGAGAGAGCGAGAGAGGGGCAGGAACAATACTCGCTATTCAGAGAGAGAGAGAGAGAGAGAGAGAGGGGGGGGGGGGGGCAGGAAGAATACTAGCTATTCAGAGAGAGAGAGAGAGAGAGAGAGTGAGAGAGAGAGAGAGAGAGAGAGAGAGAGAGAGAGAGAGAGCAGGAAGAATACTCGCTATTCAGAGAGAGAGAGAGAGAGAGAGAGAGAGAGAGAGAGAGAGAGAGAGAGAGAGAGAGAGACAGACAGACAGACAGACAGACAGACAGACAGGCAGACGGAGACAAAGAGACAAAAATGCACCACAGTGTAGGCCTATCTGTCTGTGTCAGGCCATTCCGTTCATCAGTCTGGAACCGTGGAGAACTGGTTCAAAATAATTATGTTTACCTGGCCCCAATCTTCGCCAGACACCTTAATAGACTTTTCACATAAGCCTGTCTTCTCATTCCCACTCTCTCACATACACAAAAACACATTTACAGAAGCACGCGCGAACACACACGCGCGCGCGCACGCACACGCACACACACACACACACGCACACGCACACGCACACGCACACGCACACACACACACACACACGCACGCACGCACGCACGCACGCACGCATACACACATTTGTGTGTTCAAATGCGTTTCTTGTTTTTTTAATGATTTTTTTTTCATTTGATTTTCACGTTTCTAGTTCATATTTAATTGTTAACAAAGGACAGATTGGAAGAATAGGCACCGCCTACAATCTTTAGCCTTAAATAAAGTTTTTCAGTGTTCAGTGCTCTCTCTCTCTCTCTCTCTCTCTCTCTCTCTCTCTCTCTCTCTCTCTCTCTCTCTCTCTCTCTCTCTCTCTCTCTCTCTCTCTCGCTCTCTGTCTGTGTCTTACGTTGTCTGTCTGTCTCTTAATAAATCTCAGCCTCCACCACCCCCCTCTCTTTCTCTCTCTGCATCTCTCTCTCTCTCTCTCTCTCTCTCTCTCTCTCTCTCTCTCTCTCTCTCTCTCTCTCTCTCTCTCTCTCTCTCTCTCTCTCTCTCTCTCTCTCTCTCTCTCTCTCTCTCTCTCTCTCTCTCTCTCTCTCTCTCTCTGCCTCGTTGTTTCTGTCTGTCTCTCTCGCTCACCCCCTCTCAGTGCCACCTCCAATGATATGGACCAAAGGCCTGATCATTAAGCCATTTGTTTATTGTTGTTCCCCCCTCTCACTGTCTTACCCCCTATACATCTCTCTCTCTCTATCTCCCTCTCTAATTCATCCCCCCTTCCCCCCAACCTCCCCCCCCCTCTCTCTCTCTCTCTCTCTCGTTAATGTTACTCTTCATCGATCTGACCTCTCTACTTCAATCCCACCCCCTTTGTTTGTCCACGTTCACGTTCCCCCCCCCCCCCCCCCACACATTTCCTTCTTCACCCACCCTCGCCCATCCCTCCACCCCCGGCCCTGTGTCTGGAGTTCCTGCTGTACAACTCCAACTACAGTCGCACGGACATCCAACTGTCATGGCGTCCGCGAGGCAAATAATCTGATCTAATTATACCGCTGTTTAAGTGAATCTAACGAAATCTTACCCGTTTCATTCACTATTATTCAGGTAGACCCCCCACGTATCTGATGAAATATATGATATAGAAATACAGCTATAAATATATGATATAGAAATACAGCTATAAATATATGATATAGAAATACAGCTATAAATATATGATATAGAAATACAGCTATATATAATATATACAGATATATGAAATACAGCTATAAATATATGATATAGAAATACAGCTATAAATATATGATATAGAAATACAGCTATAAATATATGATATAGAAATACAGCTATAAATATATGATATAGAAATACAGCTATAGATATATGATATATAGCGATATAGAAATACAGCTATAAATATATGATATAGAAATACAGCTATAAATATATGATATAGAAATACAGCTATAAATATATGATATAGAAATACAGCTATAAATATATGATATAGAAATACAGCTATAAATATATGATATAGAAATACAGCTATAAATATATGATATAGAAATACAGCTATAAATATATGATATAGAAATACAGCTATAAATATATGATATAGAAATACAGCTATAAATATATGATATAGAAATACAGCTATAAATATATGATATAGAAATACAGCTATAAATATATGATATAGAAATACAGCTATAAATATATGATATAGAAATACAGCTATAAATATATGATATAGAAATACAGCTATAAATATATGATATAGAAATACAGCTATAAATATATGATATAGAAATACAGCTATAAATATATGATATAGAAATACAGCTATAAATATATGATAGAAATAGAAATACAGCTATAAATATATGATATAGAAATACAGCTATAAATATACGATATAGAAATACAGCTATAAATATATGATATAGAAATACAGCTATAAATATATGATATAGAAATACAGCTATAAATATATGATATAGAAATACAGCTATAAATATATGATATAGAAATACAGCTATAAATATATGATATAGAAATACAGCTATAAATATATGATATAGAAATACAGCTATAAATATATGATATAGAAATACAGCTATAAATATATGATATAGAAATACAGCTATAAATATATGATATAGAAATACAGCTATAAATATATGATATAGAAATACAGCTATAAATATATGATATAGAAATACAGCTATAAATATATGATATAGAAATACAGCTATAAATATATGATATAGAAATACAGCTATAAATATATGATATAGAAATACAGCTATAAATATATGATATAGAAATACAGCTATAGATATATGATATAGAAATACAGCTATAAATATATGATATAGAAATACAGCTATAAATATATGATATAGAAATACAGCTATAAATATATGATATAGAAATACAGCTATAAATATATGATATAGAAATACAGCTATAAATATATGATATAGAAATACAGCTATAAATATATGATATAGAAATACAGCTATAAATATACGATATAGAAATACAGCTATAAATATATGATATAGAAATACAGCTATAAATATATGATATAGAAATACAGCTATAAATATATGATATAGAAATACAGCTATAAATATATGATATAGAAATACAGCTATAAATATATGATATAGAAATACAGCTATAAATATATGATATAGAAATACAGCTATAAATATATGATATAGAAATACAGCTATAAATATATGATATAGAAATACAGCTATAATATATGATATAGAAATACAGCTATAAATATATGATATAGAAATACAGCTATAAATATACGATATAGAAATACAGCTATAAATATATGATATAGAAATACAGCTATAAATATATGATATAGAAATACAGCTATAAATATATGATATAGAAATACAGCTATAAATATATGATATAGAAATACAGCTATAAATATATGATATAGAAATACAGCTATAAATATATGATATAGAAATACAGCTATAAATATATGATATAGAAATACAGCTATAAATATATGATATAGAAATACAGCTATAAATATATGATATAGAAATACAGCTATAAATATATGATATAGAAATACAGCTATAAATATACGATATAGAAATACAGCTATAAATATATGATATAGAAATACAGCTATAGATATATGATATAGAAATACAGCTATAAATCTATGATATAGAAATACAGCTATAAATATATGATATAGAAATACAGCTATAAATATATGATATAGAAATACAGCTATAAATATAGATATAGATATAGAAATACAGCTATAAATATATGATATAGAAATACAGCTATAAATATACGATATAGAAATACAGCTATAAATATATGATATAGAAATACAGCTATAAATCTATGATATAGAAATACAGCTATAAATATATGATATAGAAATACAGCTATAAATATATGATATAGAAATACAGCTATAAATATATGATATAGAAATACAGCTATAAATATATGATATAGAAATACAGCTATAAATATATGATATAGAAATACAGCTATAAATATATGATATAGAAATACAGCTATAGATATATGATATAGAAATACAGCTATAAATATATGATATAGAAATACAGCTATAAATATATAGAAATACAGCTATAAATATATGAGATAGAAATACAGCTATAAATATACGATATAGAAATACAGCTATAAATATATGATATAGAAATACAGCTATAAATATATGATATAGAAATACAGCTATAAATATATGATATAGAAATACAGCTATAAATATAATATATATGATATAGAAATACAGCTATAAATAATATGATATAGAAATACAGCTATAAATATACGATATAGAAATACAGCTATAAATATATGATATAGAAATACAGCTATAAATATACGATATAGAAATACAGCTATAAATATACGATATAGAAATACAGCTATAGATATATGATATAGAAATACAGCTATAAATATATGATATAGAAATACAGCTATAAATATATGATATAGAAATACAGCTATAAATATATGATATAGAAATACAGCTATAAATATATGATATAGAAATACAGCTATAGATATATGATATAGAAATACAGCTATAAATCTA
This sequence comes from Phymorhynchus buccinoides, assembly GCA_017654935.2. NCBI lineage: Eukaryota > Metazoa > Mollusca > Gastropoda > Neogastropoda > Raphitomidae > Phymorhynchus > Phymorhynchus buccinoides. The sequence goes on along the minus strand of CM065684.1, from coordinate 48,529,588 downwards.
TGATATAGAAATACAGCTATAAATCTATGACATAGAAATACAGCTATAAATATATGATATAGAAATACAGCTATAAATATATGATATAGAAATACAGCTATAAATATATGATATAGAAATACAGCTATAAATATATGATATAGAAATACAGCTATAAATATATTACATAGAAATACAGCTATAGATATATGATATAGAAATACAGCTATAAATCTATGATATAGAAATACAGCTATAAATATATGACATAGAAATACAGCTATAGATATATGATATAGAAATACAGCTATAAATCTATGATATAGAAATACAGCTATAAATATATGACATAAAAATAGAGCTATGAATATATTATATAGAAATACAGCTATAAATCTATGACATAGAAATACAGCTATAAATCTATGATATAAAAATACAGCTATTTCGTCAGATTCGTGAGGTATGGGAATCTACAAACATATTAAGGAGTATTTGGTACATTCTAGTCACAGAGACTTATCTCTGTGAAATTCGGGCTGCTCTCCCCCGGAGAACGCGTCGCCGCAAGTGCAGCGCCTACCCAATGTTTTTTTGGGGAGGGGGGCACAGGGTGAGGAGGGGGTGTGGGCACACTTGGATAACCTAGCTATTAATTTGGCCATACCAGGCAGCGGGATTTCTCCCTGCTCTTACCGACTTTGGGATTTTTACGTGCGTAAAACGCACGGGTCAGACTAGCTTTAAGTTCCCATCCCGAAGGACTGGACGTTCAGTTCGATTTTCCTGTCAAACTGGAAAGAAAGGGCGATCGAGGCCGGGATTCGATTCCGGGTCACTCACGCTGCAGTCACGCATTACATTTGGCAGGCGAACGTCTTAACCACTCTGCCACCTTTCTCACATAGTGAACGAAACGAGCTGTGCTCCACGCTTCCAACTTAAGTCGCACGGATATCCAGCTGTCACGTCTCTGTAGTGCGTGAATCTGATCAAACGTTACTGTTTACATAACTCTGTGATGAAATCCCACACGTTTCGTTCACACGTAGATCTCAACACGCGAATCTGATTATCACATTCATGTAAAATACCAATAGGTGAAGACGGGGTAAAAAGCCCATGGGCGGGTAAGAAGCCCATGCCAATGGTCGACTTATGACGATTTCTTTTTCACGCCAAAGGGCAGTCAATGCACTAGGGGCTTATCACGCGATTTTCTTAGTTGGGCGTAGTGAGAGATGGTAGGACACCTCCCTCTCTCTCTCTCTCTTTCTTTATCCCCAACTAAGAATATAGATAGGATTAGCCCCACACGAGCGTCATGCCCTCTGGCGTGAAAAAAATCCCACTAAGTCTCTCATTATCTCATGAAATAAAGCAAATTTCAGTCACATTTTGCCCATGAGACAAGTGTTAATGCTTAGCATTCGTCTCATGCGCAAATGTGACTGAAATTTGCTTTATTTCATGAGATAATTGGCATGGGCTTCTTACCCGCCCATGGACTTTTTACCCCGTCTATATGTTTAATCAGATTCGTGAATAGGCCTAAAGGGGAAGAAACCAGTAAGGATTAATTTGAACCAGATTCACGAAGACAGCAGCAGGGCCTATTTTAATCAGATTCGTAGTACCAGTTGGGTCGCCGTACGGCCGCAGTTGGCTGTGTGGAGCCCATCCTTTAATCTTGACCTGTTTGTGTGGCGGAGCCCTCTTGCTGCGCCAATAAAAGGGAAAGGGCAAAGATCCACCCTAAAAGAGATAGCCTGCTATTTTCAGTTTGATTGCAGATCATCTTTCTCTGTTAGTTGTACAGGGGAAGACTTGTTGCTCGCTAACAAATGTCTGCTAGTCCGACGACGTCATCGTCGTCCGATCGTCGTCATCATCATCGTCGTCGACCTCGTTTGCCTTCTCTTGTGTCAAGACGTTGATAGGCTGGCTGTTGTTGGCATTCTTGTGTTGTTGTTGTTGTTTTCTCATAAGAATTCATTAATTTGTTTCGTCTCTGCGTGCGATTTTATTATGACTGGGCCTGGGAGTGTAATGACGATGACTGGGGTTGTTGTTATGAGTGTCTTCATGGTTACTGCTGTTGTTCGTCCCCGAGCCGAAGGTTCGGGGAGCTATTGTTTTTGTCTGGTCCGTCCGGTGTCCGTCCGTCCGGCGTGCCTCCGTCCGTCCGGCTATTCGTCCGTTTTTCTCAAAACCTATTCAGTCTATCATCATCAAATTTGGTATACTAGTTGGCCAAGATGCAAGCCATCCACTGATGTATTTAGTTTTACATTAAAGTCAAGGTCGCGCCAGTTACGGGGTTCAAACCCCGAAACACATAATCGCTAATATCTCGCGAAGTTGTGCATGTATTTCAATGCAGTTTTTTCCCACAACATTTCTTGATGAATGGTCTATAATACAGTTGTCATGAAGTTTTCTGTGCGCTCGTGTGCGCATGATCGCGCGCGCTCAAATCACGGGTCCGAACCCCAAGGCTATATATAGCAAACTATTCAGTTACGTGCTGTTTTGATGCGTTTTTATGTAGTTACGTGCTGTTTTGATGCGTTTTTATGTATGTGTACAATCGACACATTCCGATTTCGGAGTAGCTCGGCGATGCTGCGAGGGGACTGCAAACCCCAAGGCTATATATAAAAAAACCTATTCAGTTACGTGCTGTTTTGATGCGTTTTTATGTAGTTACATGCTGTTTTGATGCGTTTTTATGTATGTGTACAACCGACACGTTCCGATTTCGGAGTAGCTCGGCGATGCTGCGAGGGGACTTTGCAGCCGCTCGGCGTTGCACTTGTTGTTGTTGTTGCTGGTTGAAAGGAGGCTACAATTAATAAACTGCACAAAGCGAGTTGGACTAATTAGATACCGGAGCAATGGTTGACGTGTTGCAGTGTCGCTATTTTAAAACGAACCTTCGCTGGGGAAAAAAAGCAAATTGTGCTTGGAAGCAACTGGAAAAAAAGCAAATTGTGCTTGGAAGCAACTGGAAAAAAAGCAAATTGTGCTTCGAAGCAACTGGGGAAACGGGCTGGCTTGTTGGTCCATACACAAACAATTAAAAGAAAAAAAGAACCACCCCCCCCCCCCCCCCCCCCCCCCCCCCCCCCCCCCCCCCCCCCCCCCCCCCCCCCCCCCCCCCCCCCCCCCCCCCCCCCCCCCCCCCCCCCCCCCCCCCCCCCCCCCCCCCCCCCCCCCCCCCCCCCCCCCCCCCAAACCCCAACACCAATAAGAAACAGAAAATACATGTGAAGAAAATAGAAGAATATTCTCTTTTGAAAATTGCATGTACATTCCAGTAACTTAAACGCGAGTTATACATGTTCATCTGTAACACACACACAATCTCGTTTCATTTTCCGAGAGAGAGAGAGAGAGAGAGAGAGAGAGAGAGAGAGAGAGAGAGAGAGAGAGAGAGAGAGAGAGAGAGAGAGAGAGAGAGAGAGAGAGAGAGAGAGATTTTACGCCTTCTGGATCAAAAGGCTGCATTTGGGGCATTTGAAATTATATAGATGCCCAAAAAACTGAACTTTTTTCATTTCATTTTCCGACGACGAAAATGGTGTTTTACGTCCTCTTGGTCTGAATCAGACACATATGGGACATTTGTAAATACAACTATGGTGGGAACAATATACTTACTGGAGGCAATGCCCGGAGGCAGTACGAAACCAGTAAAGTCCCGAATTTTTAAAATTAATACAGATAGGTGTAGCGGTAACCACGCCTCGGTTAAACTTCATCGGCTATGGCACCGCTACAAGTATTTTCCGTATCGTAAGTTTGAGTTTTACGTCCTCTCGACCTGGGAAGGCACATATGGGACATTTGTTAGATGTTACAAATATTTTCCCCCCATTCCAAACCCCTTTCTCTCTCGAAACACTTCTCTTCAGCCCCGTTTTATTTATTTATTTATTAAGTCATTTCTTTCTGACAAGCTTGTTCAATCGTCAATGTGTTATTTTTATTATTATACTGTTCTTACTAATATACCAACACTTTCTGTCAAACAAGTCAGGATTCCATCTCTTCGTTTATGTTTGCAATCTCAGTAGGCTACCTTTATTTAACGTAAAGGCAGGGGAGACGATCTGTGTAAGGGAAATAATTATGTTGAACAGGACCTCGGTTTCCATCAACTATACATTCTGGAATTCCCACCACCGCTCATATCAGTGATCTTTCTTCTTCTTTGCGTTCACAGGCCATATGGCCGTAATGGGTGTGGTACGTATGTGTCCGGTTTTCAGTTTTCATTGGTCTCCCCGCTGGGTACAGCCGACACATTCCGATTTCGGAGGAGCTCAAAAGAGAAATATTATTTGGAAGATGTTTTGGGATAAAAGGCAGAGAGAGAGAGAGAGAGAGAGAGAGAGAGAGAGAGAGAGAGAGAGAGAGAGAGAGAGAGAGAGAGAGAGAATAAGTCAGAGAAAGATAGTAAATGATAGAAAGCAAAGGGAAAAGGCAGAGTCAAAGAGAGTGGTAGACTAGAAGAAGCTACAAGCACAGAACTTCCAGAAGGTGGGGGAATTATTCTTTTACGAAAGACCCCCCGGTATCCCCACGGGGAGATATCAGTGATGATTCCCTTCACCGCTCATATCAGTGGTGTAGGCTTTGTGGCAGCCTGCCAAAGTCAACCCGGATCACTTCACCTCTTATTTTTGAAACACTGTGCTGGAATGCAGCAGTACTGAGCAATGAACTGGGGGCGTGGGAAGGAGAAATGTACTGAGAACTTGAGGGATTGCATAAAGGAAACCAGGGTGCGATGGAGGGGCGAAGGACATTACAATATAAACATCTGTATTGCTAAAACTTCGGGACTTTCCTGGTGTTGCGCTGCCTCCGGGCATTGTTTCCAGGATCGTTCCCACCATCTGTATATGGAAGTTCAGTTTAACGTCGCGTATCGGCTTTCGCCATGTACGACGGGCTGAACAAACCAACCAGGGTATAAACAAAAATTTATGTTCCTGAATCACTGTCTTAGCCAAAAGGCCGAGAAGCGATCAGGATTTGATCGAGATCTGTATATCTACTAATGTCCCATATATATGTGTCTGTTCCAGACCGGAGGACGTTAAGCAGAATTCCATTCATGGAGGGGCAAAGAGGCGCAGGAAAGGAAGAGGGGATTGAGCATAATTATCCATGGTAATCTTCACGAATTAACCCTTTCACGCCAAAGTCGCATTTCAGCACCACGGTGATTTAACACCTATGTCACTAAAAGGCATCAAATTGGGGTCTATTATCCAAATCTCTATTGTCTTCGTTTTGGGAAATAAGGATAGACCTTATTTTATATTATGTCACAGGATAATCCCCAATACTGCAGATGGAATTTGTTCTCTACCCAAGTAAATTTAATGGACATTTTGGGCTGAAATATGGCTGGCGGTGAAAGGGTTAACGTCCTCCTACATCAAAGAGGTACATAAGGCACGTTTCTACATATACAGATAGTGGGTCGGTCCCGGAGGTACTGCAATACCGGGAAATACCCGATTGTTTAATGTGAAGGTAATCTTCTTCACAAGTCCACATCATATAATAAAAAGGCAAGTGTGTGTCTGTGTGTGTGTGTGTCTGTGTGTCTGAAACACAAAACGGGCCTTATAACTCCGCCGTTTTTCGACCGAATCGCTTCAAAGTTGCTGTCAGGCTTGCTGTGGCCGGGTTTAAAATCGTTTCCTGGTATCACCGTAGGTGTAGACGGGGTAAAAAGCCCATGGGCGGGTAAGAAGCCCATGCCAATTATCTCATGAAATGAAGCAAATTTCAGTCAAATTTTGCCCATGAGACGAACGCTAAACATTAACACTCGTCTCATGGACAATATTTGACTGAAATTTGCTTCATTTCATTGTGATAATTGGCATGGGTTTCTTACCCGCCCATGGGCTTTTTACCCCGTCTTACCCTATGTACTACCCTGGGTGGACACTTACCACCACCACCACTACACCCTTCCGGCAGCCACGTCATCTCTCCCCAGCCTTGCCCCCTCCCCTCCCTTCCTTGCGGCCAACAGGATTCCGGACAGACTGACATAGATAGACAGACAGACGGACAGAGACGATTAAGTCCCTTGTTTTTTTCTGGGTAGCTGTGAGCCACATACAAATGTCCCCAACTTCAAATTGAGGCTGCTCTTTAAAACTATGTTTCGTTTTGAATTTGGGGACATTTGTATGGGAGTCAAACCTGGTCAAAACAAGATTTCTTACCAGCTATAAGAGGGGAACGTGACCTGGTGGGTGTACACCCACCCACATGCGCAACGCAAACAATCTCTCTCTCTCTCTCTCTCTCTCTCTCTCTCTCTCTCTCTCTCTCTCTCTCTCTCACACTCTCACACACACACACACACACACACACACACACACACACATACACACACAAACACACACAAACACGCATAAACCTGCATAATACACAAACAAACACAAACACACAAGCACACACACATAAAGACACATAAACCTGCATAATACGTTCACAACCACAGCAGACATGAGAAAGAGAGAGAGAGAGAGAGAGAGAGAGAGAGAGAGAGAGAGAGAGAGAGAGAGAAGAGAGAGAGAGAGAGAGAGAGAGAGAGAGAGAGAGAGAGAGAGAGAGAGAGAGAGAGAGAGAGAGAGAGAGAGAGAGAGAGAGAGAGAGAGAGAGAGAGAGAGAGAGAGAGAGAGAGAGAGAGAGAAACACACAACAGAACATGATTTTTGAAGGGACAACCGAAGATGCCGAGGGGGGGGGGGGGGGGAATCCCCAGAGACGCCGCTAGCGCTCTGTGGCCCCACCTGCCCTCCCAACACAAGAGCAACCTCACACAGACAAGACAGATAACTGACTGATAGGACAGCAGCGTGTCCGTGCTCGATGCTCACCTGCATAGTTGTCGAAGACTGCGGGCACGTGCTGGGTAGGGTAGCGGCTGGTGGCGTACCCCATCAGCATGCTGGTCTTCCCCACGCCTTCGTCCCCCACCGCCACACAGCGTAGCCCCGCCTCGCTCTCCCCTCCTCCAGCCACCATCCTCATCCTTTGGATCCTTCTTCTTCTTCTTCTTCCTCCCGGTCCTCCTTTCTCCTTTCTTCCTCTTTTCTTTCCTACTTTTTGTTGTTGATTTAGGACAATGTAACTAATCCCTTTTTTGGGTCCGTGATTACTTATTGTTGTTGATGTTTATTGTTGTTGCTCTTGTTTTTCTTCTTCCTCTTCTTCCTTCCTTCCTTCCTTCTTCTGTTCTTCTTCTTCTTCCACTCTCAGTAGTGGGAGTCCCTTTCTTGTTCGTGTTTACTTCAGGCACGTCTTTGTCCTTTGTTGTTGTTGCTGCTGTTGCTGCTAGTGTTGTTTTTGTTATGGTTGTTCTCCTTATTTTTCTTCTTCTTTTTTTTGTTTCACCTTCTTCGTCTTGTTTTCTTCTTCCTCTTCTTTCCTCCTTCCTCTTCTGTTGCTTAGGGACACTCTCAGTCGTAACCCCTTTCTCGTCCTTGTTTAATTCAGGCAAGTCTTCTCCATCATTTCTCTGACGGGTTCTTCCTCTTGTGTCCCCTCTTCCTCTGCCTCCTCCTCCTCTTCTTCTTCTTCGTCTTCTTCTTGTTCTTCGCCTTCTTCTCCTTCTTCTTCGCCTCCTCCTTCTTTCTTCTCTACTTCCTCCTCTCGTGCCCCTTCGTCTTCTTCTTCTTCTTCTTCTTCTTCTTCTTCTTCTTCTTCTTCTTCTTCTTCTTCTTCTTCTTCTTCTTCTTCTTCTTCTTCTTCTTCTTTCACGCTTTGTCCAAAAACCGTAAAAGGTCTTAGTTGCAGATGCAGGTAGTTTTGCGTAAACCTCTTCCCCAAGAAGCGAGCGTTATCAGTATAATTTGATTTGGTGTGAGTTTTGAAGCAGTAGTAGCAAATACATCCACACTCTCAGATGACGTTGGTCTCCTTTGGTGGGGT
>CM065684.1:48504138-48514138 GCA_017654935.2 Phymorhynchus buccinoides | reverse complement strand
TACTACTACTACTACTACTACTACTACTACTACTACTACTACTACTACTACTACTACTACTACTACTACTACTACTACTACTACTACTACTGTATAAAATTCAGGAAGATGAAAAATTGACTGCAGTACCTATTGGAGATCAACGTAAAAATGGTGGGTACAGAAAACCAGGTACCTGTGAAAGGGAAAACTCCAACGTTTCGTGTCTTAAGCACTTAGTCATGATCACTGTGGTTCAGACACAATCACTGTGGTTCAGACACAATCACTGTGGTTCAGACACAATCACTGTGGTTCAGACACAATCACTGTGGTTCAGACACAATCACTGTGGTTCAGACACAATCACTGTGGTTCAGACACAATCACTGTGGTTCAGATACAATCACTGTGGTTCAGATACAATCACTGTGGTTCAGACACAATCACTGTGGTTCAGACACAATCACTGTGGTTCAGATACAATCACTGTGGTTCAGATACAATCACTGTGGTTCAGATACAATCACTGTGGTTCAGATACAATCACTGTGGTTCAGATACAATCACTGTGGTTCAGACACAATCACTGTGGTTCAGACACAATCACTGTGGTTCAGACACAATCACTGTGGTTCAGATACAATCACTGTGGTTCAGACACAATCACTGTGGTTCAGACACAATCACTGTGGTTCAGACACAATCACTGTGGTTCAGACACAATCACTGTGGTTCAGACACAATCACTGTGGTTCAGATACAATCACTGTGGTTCAGATACAATCACTGTGGTTCAGACACAATCACTGTGGTTCAGATACAATCACTGTGGTTCAGATACAATCACTGTGGTTCAGACACAATCAGACACAATCACTGTGGTTCAGACACAATCACAATCACTGGTTCAGACACAATCACTGTGGTTCAGACACAATCACTGTGGTTCAGACACAATCACTGTGGTTCAGACACAATCAGACAATCACTGTGGTTCAGACACAATCAGACGCAATCACTGTGGTTCAGACACAATCAGACGCAATCACTGTGGTTCAGACACAATCACTGTGGTTCAGACACAATCAGACGCAATCACTGTGGTTCAGACACAATCAGACACAATCACTGTGGTTCAGACACAATCACTGTGGTTCAGACACATTGTGGTTCAGACACAATCAGACGCAATCACTGTGGTTCAGACACAATCAGACACAATCACTGTGGTTCAGACACAATCAGACACAATCACTGTGGTTCAGACACAATCAGACGCAATCACTGTGGTTCAGACACAATCACTGTGGTTCAGACACAATCACTGTGGTTCAGACACAATCACTGTGGTTCAGACACAATCATCACTGTGGTTCAGACACAATCAGACGCAATCACTGTGGTTCAGACACAATCAGACACAATCACTGTGGTTCAGACACAATCAGACGCAATCACTGTGGTTCAGACACAATCACTGTGGTTCAGACACAATCACTGTGGTTCAGACACAATCAGACAATCACTGTGGTTCAGACACAATCAGACGCAATCACTGTGGTTCAGACACAATCAGACGCAATCACTGTGGTTCAGACACAATCACTGTGGTTCAGACACAATCACTGTGGTTCAGACACAATCACTGTGGTTCAGACACAATCAGATACAATCACTGTGGTTCAGACACAATCAGACGCAATCACTGTGGTTCAGACACAATCATCAGACACAATCACTGTGGTTCAGACACAATCACTGTGGTTCAGACACAATCACTGTGGTTCAGACACAATCAGACGCAATCACTGTGGTTCAGACACAATCAGACACAATCACTGTGGTTCAGACACAATCACTGTGGTTCAGACACAATCACTGTGGTTCAGACACAATCACTGTGGTTCAGACACAATCATTGTGGTTCAGACACAATCAGACGCAATCACTGTGGTTCAGACACAATCAGACGCAATCACTGTGGTTCAGACACAATCAGACGCAATCACTGTGGTTCAGACACAATCACTGTGGTTCAGACACAATCAGACGCAATCACTGTGATTCAGACACAATCACTGTGGTTCAGACACAATCACTGTGGTTCAGACACAATCAGACGCAATCACTGTGATTCAGACACAATCACTGTGGTTCAGACACAATCAGACACAATCACTGTGGTTCAGACACAATCACTGTGGTTCAGACACAATCACTGTGGTTCAGACACAATCACTGTGGTTCACACACAATCACTGTGGTTCAGAAGGTGTAGAGTGGCACATAGGTAACGCGTTCGCCTCGTATACAATAAACCCGAGCTCGAACCAGGGTACACGGGATTTTTCCTCTCACTCTGCACTAGGCCTTACGGTCTGAACGTGGAGTCTTTCGGACGAGACGATACACCGAGGTCCCGTGTGCCCATGCACTTAGCACACGTTAAACCCAGTGGCAACGAAAAAGTTGTCATTTGGTCAAAATGTACACCCTCCCCTTTGCTTTCTCATCAGTCACACAAAAATTGCATGCAAAAAACACCAACAAAACATGGCGCCTCTGGTTGCGACGCGCTCTCCAGGTGGGAGCAACCCGAATTTCACAGACACGCCTCTGTGACAACAAAGTACCAAATACCAAATACCAATCAAGTGGCATCTTCTCTTGCTTGTCTCGACCCCACAGTGAGGTGGATCTAGTTTGGGGTGGGGGTGGGGGGTGGGGGGTAGGAAGCAGGGAAGAAAATTAGTCGTGGGATGGGGAGGGGTGGATGTGAGAGGAAGGGAAAGGAGAGGGGGGGAAAAGAAGGTGTCCTTCAAGCCGGGAAACCAGATGTAATCTTCATCGATCAGACTTTGGGGCCACACTATCCATCAATTTGGTAGGCTTACTACTCTCAGAGGCAAATTGCCCAGGTGGAATGTTCTGGGACAACATTAACGCTCTGACCACGTCAGGTTCCGAGGGGTGAATGGCAGAACTGTCTATCTGTGTTCTTTATTCCTTTCGAGATAGACCGTTCTGGCAGGCACCCCTCGCTTGTTGTTTTCGCTTAGCTCCACTCTCATATAACTTTCATATCGATTATTTATAGACCAGTAACGATCATGTTATTCTCTTTGGCAATCCATAAAAACAACCGGTGTTCTTCTAATCTGGAAAACGCAGGGTCACCCCTTTTCTTTGGACAAAAGCTAAATGTGACTGAGAGTTGCTCAATTCAAAGTTCTAGCGCTAAACTTTAGCAGATTAGTCTGGATGGAGCAACTATCGCCAGGTTTCATGCCCATGCGAACTAACTTCAAACTTCAAAACTTTATTTGACAAGGATAAGAATTTAGGCTGGGCCTAGTCTTCCATTCCGTCCTTGGTTCTAAGCATGTAATACATAACTAATACTATAAATGAACATTGAGACACAGGAACATCGCCAACAGAAACAACAACAGTAATATATCAACGACATGGTAGGCAGAGCATCAACATCAGCAAAAAAAACAAGCAGAACAGAAAACTAACCGACCGAATAACAGACAAACTAAGATGAGTGGAGCATAAGGTTGTCCTTGTAAAACAAACAGTGTAGCCTTGGATCAGTGAGAAAGCATAGAGATCGCCATCAGAGATCGTGGGTTTGAATCCAGCTACTACTCCCTAGCATACAAACACATCAATTCCACTGCCGTAGACACACTATGTACGAACGAACATTTCTAACCTAATCAATGGTAATTTCGCTGATTACATAACGTCCATTTCACCAATTACGTAAGTGACAAAAAAATCATTGCCCATCACGAAAAAGTAGCCATTTCCCATGTTTAACTTGTACATTTTCATTTCACTGCCCCTGCCCAAAAAAAAGTATTTTGTTTGCATACATTTTTGTTTGTATGTGCAAATCATTGAATAAAAGAGAACCTTCTTTGCAAGGGGAAAAAAGAAGAAGAAAAAGGCATTTTCAGTGTTCAATATTTATTTAAGAAAATGTATATAGCGCTTCACCTTTAAGCTCTAAGCGCTATGAAAAGGTCATACACGATTGTCTACAGTAATGGGACACGATGGTAAAGATTAGTCTCTCGTGAAAGGCTGACACTCTCAAAGTAAGAGGCATTTGCATCGGGTCTAAGTGCAGCAGCCAAAGAGATTAGTTGGCTTTGAAGATCGTCCCTGACATCAAGCTGTCCTCAAGTCCTTTCGGCCGAGAGATTGGGGAGTTACCCTGGGCAGGGCATCTCCGCGACAAACCTATTTCAGCCCAGCCCTCCGGAACAGCACTGGTCGTCTCTGCTATTTGAAAGTCTAAAAGTCTACAGCAACAGACTGGCATACATTCAAAGACCATTTCACTTCAAAATTGTTGATCGAGCCGGCCACGCTCTTGGTAGAGCGAGCCCTACGCTGCTGCGATGTTCTCAGTATCGTGCCACTAATTGGGCTGTCCACGCACTTGCCTCATTGCCACTATGCGTTGTCTGTCCCCTTCTCATTACGATCCCGCCACGCTTCCTTTTGGCACCACGTTCTGGTTACGTGTGTTTCTTCTTCTTCTTCTTCTGTGGTGGTGGCCAGCTTCTTTTTATAGAAGTAAATGCACACACTTTAGGGGGTGACCAAAGAAAAAGAAGCAGAAGAGAGAGAAAAGAAAAGCAAAGACAGAAATCAGCTATCACACATAGTCTACTTAAATTTACTTAGGTCCAGTAGAAACATACAGGATGCAGCAAACAAAATAAAAACATTCCTATTTCTGGACTGGGATAGGGATATTCACAGGGAGCTGCCGGCAGCTACTAATTTTCACGTTCGCCCCCAGAAAGCTGGGAACTAGCCGACCCTAGACACTCCATAAGGCAGTGCCCAGGCCCCAACCAAACGGACGAACAAAGACAAACAAACAAATCCCTAGATACTGGGGTAAAAAAGACAATTGGGGATGTGGATGAAGGGACTGGGGTGGGGGCGTTTGCTCAGGGTTTCATCGCTGGGATGTGGCTGAGAGCCCTGCTGGTGCTGGCTCTCCTCCAGGGTCTGGGGCGTTGGTCCACTTCAGGTGGTGTTGAAGCCAGGAGTCGAAGGAAGCAAGAGATGGTGCAGCGACAATGTTCTCCAGGAGGCAGTTCCACTCCGGGATCGTGCGAGGGAAAAAGGTTCCCTGACGGTACTGTGTCCTGCACGATCGGACATCGTACGCCTGCGTGTTGGTCTGGCGTCCTGTTTTCTTTTGACAGCTGGTAGTTGGCGCGTGTTTAGTTTCCATTTTCAGGAGCCCGTTCTTGTATTTGTACAGGGTGATGAGACGCGCCTTTTTTCTCTTCTCCTGCAGCGAAGGCCAAGCAAGTTCTTGCAGCATGCTGTCGACACTGGAGGTTTGCTTGTAGTCCTGCATGGTCCACCTGCTGCACACCTCTGGACTTTCTCGATGGAGTCAATGCAGGTTGTTGTGGTAGGATCCCATACAGGACTGGCATATTCCAAAACAGGTCGGACAAGAGCCTTGTATGCTGTTGCTTTGGCCTTGCGACTGCAGACCTTCAAGTTCCTCCTGACAAAGCCTAGGATCTTGTTTGCTTTGTTGGTGATGTTACTAACATGAAGGTCCCATTTCAACTCGTTGGTCAGAGTCACTCCTAGATATTTTGCACTGGAGACACTCTTCATCACATGTCCGTGGAGGTGTAGTCTCCAGCTAGTGTCTTTCTGCGCCTTGTCATGTGCAGCGTCATACACTTTTCCGGGTGGAACGTCATTTTCCAGCGTTCTTCCCATTGCGCAAGGGTGTCGAGATCTTGCTGGACAAGGCGCTGGTCTTCTGTGCTGGAGACGTCTTTATGGCAGGCTGTGTCGTCCGCAAAAAGGCGTGCCGTGGAAACCAGGTCGGTGGGCAAGTCGTTGATGTAGAGAAGGAAGAGGCTGGGTCCAAGGACGGAACCTTGTGGGACGCCGGATTCCACAGGGGCAAATTCTGACCTCGTTCCTCCCACAACAACTGACTGCTGCCTGTTGTTCAGGAAACTCTGGATCCATGCATTGACTTTGCCGACGATTCCATACTGTCTGAGTTTGTGGATAAGCAGGGCATGACTGACTTTGTCAAAGGCTTTTGAAAAGTCCATGACGAGAACGTCGACTTGTTTGCCTTGCTCCATTGCAGTTGCCGCCTCGTCCACAAAACCGAGTAGTTGTGACTCACAGGAGTGAGCTTTCCGGAATCCATGTTGCTGTGGGCACAGGATCTGCTGTTCCTCTGCAAAGTTCATCACTGCTGACACGATGATATGTTCGAAGATCTTGCATGGTATGCAGGTTAGTGATATTGGCCGATAGTTGTCTGCCCATCTTTTTTGAAGACTGGGTTGATGAACGCAGTCCTCCAGTCAGTAGGCACAGTGGATGAGTTCAGGGAAGCCTGGTACAGCAGGGTGAGGGCAGGTGCTATCTCCTCTGCCACGCCTTGAAGGAGCTTGGGACTGAGGCCGTCTGGTCCGCCTGCTTTGTTGGGGTCCAAATCCCTAAGCAGTTTCACCACACCTTGTAGGCAGATGTCGATATCACTCAGGCTGGGCTTGCTAGCATCACAAGGTGGCATTTAACATCGGGCAGCGAACTGTCCTTCACTGAGTTCTTCTGCAGTGCTGAAGACCGATGTGAATTGGCGGTTGAGGAGCTCTGCCTTTTCTTTTGCCTCCGTGACCAGTCTTCCGTTTTCCTTGAGGGGAGGGACGCCGGCACTTTCATTCTTTTTCTGCTTTATGTACGACCAGAATTTCTTGGTAGGTGTTGCCTGTCCGTTGGGGTTTTCAGTGAAGGTGGTTTCTATGTACCTCCAATATCGTCGGCGTAGGCGTTTCTGGATTTGGCGCTTTAGGGATTTGAATTCTTCGTACAGGTTGTTGGTCGCTGTCTTCTTCCATTTTTTGTCTTCCAGTTTATTATAGCATGTTCAAAATGCAGCGTAGCGAGATCGTAACCTACCACGCTCTCTTCGCTCCCATACCAAGACCCCACCACGCTCTTACTACGCCCGGCTACAGTACGCTACGTATGCGCCACGACCATGCTACGATCGGCCAAGTGGAGGACGTAGCGAAACCGTGGAGGACGTAGCGAGAACGTGGAGGACGTAGCGAGAACGTGGAGGACGTAGCGAGAACCCCCCCCCCCCCAATCAAAATCAATCAAAATATTTATTGTCTTTAAAACATAAAGAAATTCTTTGTCTGGCATGCACATAAAACACATATACAAATAAAAACAATAAGACAATATACAGTAAATACATAAGAATTAAATTACAATACAATATAGCACACACACACACACACACACACACACACACACACACACACACACACACACACACACACACACACACACACACACATACACACACAGACACACAGAGCTAAACAAACAATTTGTATAAAAGTAATAATAGGACAACAAACAAAATGTATAAAAGGGGGTACATAAAAACAAGGTTTAGATTATAAAAGCCAATGCTGAATACTAGAACAATGTAAAATAATGTATGCTAAAGTCAACACATATTCACCCTGGCTCTCTCTCTCCCTCTCTCTCTCTTTTCCTCTCTCTCTCTCTCTCTGTGTCTCTCCCCCCCCCCCCCCTCACACCCACACACACACACCCACACAACCACACTACTAAATTACTCAATAATATCACATGAGCAAATCACAACAACAAAAGACAGTATCATATCACAAGAAATATATCACAACTCATGAGAAAAATCATTTCCTTTTAAACACACACACACACACACACACACACACACACACACACACACACACACACACACACACACACACACACACACACACACACACACACACACACACGTGGAGGACGTAGCGAGAACGTGGAGGACGTAGCGAGAACGTGGAGGACGTAGCGAGAACGTGGAGGACGTAGCGAAGCCGTGGAGGACGTAGAGACCGTGGAGGACGTATACGCCACGACCATGCTACTATCGGCCAAGTGGAGGACGTAGCAAGAACGTGGAGGACGTAGCGAGAACGTGGAGGACGTAGCGAGAACGTGGAGGACGTAGCGAGAACGTGGAGGACGTAGTGAAGCCGTGGAGGACGTAGCGACCGTGGAGGACGTATACGCCACGACCATGCTACGATCGGCCAAGTGGAGGACGTAGCAAGAACGTGGAGGACGTAGCGAAGCAGTGGAGGACGTAGCGACCGTGGAGGACGTATACGCCACGACCATGCTACGATCGGCCAAGTGGAGGACGTAGCAAGAACGTGGAGGACGTAGCGAAGCAGTGGAGGACGTAGCGACCGTGGAGGACGTATACGCCACGACCATGCTACGATCGGCCAAGTGGAGGACGTAGCAAGAACGTGGAGGACGTAGCGAAGCAGTGGAGGACGTAGCGACCGTGGAGGACGTATACGCCACGACCATGCTACGATCGGCCAAGTGGAGGACGTAGCAAGAACGTGGAGGACGTAGCGAAGCAGTGGAGGACGTAGCGACCGTGGAGGACGTATACGCCACGACCATGCTACGATCGGCCAAGTGGAGGACGTAGCGAGAACGTGGAGGGGGTGCTATATACGTAGAAAATGAAGTGCCGTGATTTGAGTCACAGTCTATGTAGCTTCACATTCATAGTGTTACATTCTCTCTGATTGAGTTGAGACTTTCGATAAGGTCTGTGTACACGTTAACACTATTCACGAGATATTTCTATATTCCCACGGCAACACAGTGAGCTGTAAGTCATATTAAGAGCGGGCCATCACTGTGTTGCCATGGGGAAGTAGAAACATCTCGTGAATAATGTTAACGTGTACATTGCACCCATAAATCGACAGAAGTTGTGCTACGCGTTAATGAGATACTTAGTGCGAGTTTTCTCACGCCAGAGGGCATGACGCTCGTGTGGGGCTAATCCTCTCTATATTATTAGTTGGGGATAAATAAAGAGAGAGAGACAGTGAGTGGTCCTACCATCACTCTCTCTCTCTCACTACGCCCAAGTAAGAAAATCGCGTGATAAACCCCTAGTGCATTGACTGCCCTCTGGCGTGAAAAATGTCGCCATAGGTTGACCATTAATGTAATTCGCTTGGTCTCTTTCTGTTGATTAATAGTGCTTCACTTGTGTCAAAGTTAAGGGGCTGCTACACTACACACGATGCGCTGTCAATGCGATGCGATCGTGAAGATGTGAGCCATGATTCATCACGTGAAATTCATGTATTGGGTGTACTTGAATACACTGTATATAGAGCGAAAGCGGTAAAACTATTTTTAGACGGAAGGGTTTCACGTGAATCATGACTCGCATCGTCGAAATCGCATCGCATTGACAGCGAATCGTATGTAGTGTAGCAGACCCTTTAGGAACAAGCCACTTGCCATTTTCTTTCGCTTTGGTTTGTGTAATAAAAAAAATAGTCGCATAATTATGCTTTACTTTCGTCTTTCGAAGACCTATTTCTTCTTTTCCTTTTCCTCGTGTGTCTTTTTGGGGTGAGTTCTGTTATGCTCTACTAAAATATACATTGCAACACTCACTAGGAAGGAGTTGCATCGTAAACAGAGAGACAAAAATTAAACAATAAAACAGAGAGCGACAGAGCGGTCCTTAGGCTTGATAGGCTTAGGCCTAAATGCTTGACATTAGCCTACAATCGGTGACAAGACCGAAAGCTCTTTGACAAATAGATTGTCGACAGCAATGGACAATAAGGTTGCATATTCGTCTTAAAAAAATACAATTATTCCCAAATTGAGAGGCATAACATTGGCTTTCTATTGCACACCCTTTCAGAACCCAGAACCCCCCAGAACCATTTCAGAACCCTGAACCCTCCAGAACCATTTCAGAACCCTGAACTCTCCAGAACTTCTTCAAAACCCTGAACCCTCCAGAACTCTTTCAGAACCCTGAACCCTCCAGAACCATTTCAGAACCCTGAACCCTCCAGAACTCCTTCAGAACCCTGAACCCTCCAGAACACCTTCA
>CM065684.1:48496638-48499138 GCA_017654935.2 Phymorhynchus buccinoides | reverse complement strand
ATAAAAGACGAGAGCTGTAGACTAAGCGACGACTTGGACGGAAAGGACTGACCTCCTAATAATATCACTGTCCAGTGTTCTCGACACAAGACACGTTGGCTGTGCAAAAAATTTACACGCGACCGGAAAGTGGTCTAATCAGTAATTGCCCTAGTTTCAATCTCTTTGGTTTAAACGATTTTTTTAAATGGGATATCAATATAGCAGCAACATAAACAAATGCGAATGAGCGCAACAAGCTTACAGCTTATAGGGGAAGACGGGGTAAAAAGCGCATGGGCGGGTAAGAAGCCCACCCCAATTATCTCATGAAATAAAGAAAATTTCAGTCAAATTTGCCCATGAGACGAATGCTAGACATTAACGCTCGTTAAGGCGCTCAAACACAGATATGTTACACAGTATTGGCTGCCCAAAGTGTTAAGACACTTGAAACAGAGCGATGAATGGGAACAAATTGGACTGCTCCAGCCGTTCATTCACAACGGCTTTCTCTCTCCACTACCTAGCAGACCCCCCCCCCCCCCCCCCCCCCAAACCCCCATCCCCTCTTTCAATGCCCCCCCCCCCCCCCCCCCCCCCCCGTTCCCTTTCCCCACAAATGAATGAATGGCCGGGAGAGAAGGAACGAAGAGCGAAGGAGTATCAATCGATCCAAGTGATCGATCGCCCCGTTTTCAAGTTCAAGTCTTCGAGCAGCTAATCGCTGTTGTGCTACTTTGCTCTCCCCCACCCCCACCCCCACCCAGCGTCAGATTATTCCAATCTTTTTTTTTAATCTTTTCTTATCTTTTTTTTTTCCTTCCTAACATCGAATTTCAGTGATTAGGCAATCAAGGAATCCTCTCTCTCTCTCTCTCTCTCTCTCTCTCTCTCTCTCTCTCTCTCTCTCTCTCTCTCTCTCTCTCTCTCTCTCTCTCTCTCTCTCTGCGTCTTTTGCGTCTCTTGATTGAAGGTTGAGTTTTTCTCTCGATGTCTTTTTTGTCTATTTGTATTTTTTAAATTTATTTTCTTTGGTTCTCCGGATCTCTTATTCCGCTTTTCCTCAATAAAAAACATTCGTTCTCGTTCGTTCGTTCGTTCTCTCTCTCTCTCTCTCTCTCTCTCTCTCTCTCTCTCTCTCTCTCTCTCTCTCTCTCTCTCTCTCTCTCTCTCAATCATTGGTTCTTTTGGCTGCCTAGCAGCTTTAGCCTACCTTCATTTACTTCGCCCGCGTTTGTTGTTGTCGTCGTTTGTTGTTGTTGTTGTTGATCCAGACGCTCGTTGATGATAACGATGTTGTACTGATCCACCGACACAACACGAATAATTAGCGAGAAACACCCAGTGGCACATACATACACACGCACGGACTATACTAGCCAAACTTTGAAGTCGGGAAACTGAAAAAGTCGATCGATTCACCCACTAAGGGTGGGGGATGTTGTTTGTTGTTGAAGCGAGCAAGGTAAGAAAGGACAGGAGCAGACAAGACAGGAGGGTTTTTGCGATGCTACCACCACGCGGGCCCTGCGGCAGACAGCCTCTGGTGTTTACTATTGGAGAGAGAGAGAGAGAGAGAGAGAGAGAGAGAGAGAGAGAGAGAGAGAGAGAGAGAGAGTTTCCACAAACGGGATTTCTGTAGTCTACCTACACCAGCTGGCAGATTTGTTCGCGAGCCCCGCTTTCTTTATTTTGCGTGGTATGTTACACAGCGAACTGCGTACGTTGTTTGCCCGGAGGACAAAACACGCAAAAAACAAAGTGTTTTGAATGGAAAGTAGAACGAATTTGTTGTAGGGGGCAGAAGGGTGAGGGAGGGGGAGGGAGGGAGAGGGCGGGGGTGGGGAAGGGTGGGGGGAGGGGAGTATTTCGACCGCGCGGAACCGAAATAGTGGGTAAGGCATGGGCAGCTGTGTGTGTGTGTGTGTGTGTGTGTGTGTGTGTGTGTGTGTGTGTGTGTGTCAGTGTGTGCGTGTGCGTGTGCGCGTGTATGGCGTGTATGTGCGCGCGTGCGTAGTGTATGGTGTGTGTGTGTGTGTGTGTGTGTGTGTGTGTGTGTGTGTGTGTGTGTGTGTGTGTGTGAGCACGCGTATGTTGTGTATGTGTGTGTATGTGTGTGTGTGCGCGCGTGCGCGCGTGCGCACGCGTGTATGGTGTGTGCATGCGCGCGCGTTGTGTATGTGTGTGTGTGTGTGTGTGCGTGCGCGCGTGCGCACGCGCGTATGGTGTGTGCATGCGCGCGCGTACGAACGGTGTGTGTGTGCGTGTGTGTGCGCGCGCGTGCACGTATGGTGTGTGTGTGTGTGTGTGTGTGTGTGTGTCGGAAGGGCTGGGGTTGACGCAGACGTTTGTGAAGAGAAATAGAAAAATGAAAGAAAATGAAATTAATTAAAGGCTGAACTGCGAAGAAGTTAGGCCTACAGACACAACAAGAGAGACGAACTTGACCGATAATCGCCCAGGCTAAATCGGCCCAGGGCCTCAGTGTGTATCTAGATACACTGTGCGCGCGCGCGCG
>CM065684.1:48481638-48489138 GCA_017654935.2 Phymorhynchus buccinoides | reverse complement strand
ATCGCCGAGCGGCAGATAAGTTCCCGAGCGGCTGAACCAAGCAGCAGACATGTCCTTTGCCCGTTACGCCCCCTACGTCCTGCTCCCTTCACATCTTAGCCCCGGTCCTGCTTGCGTCCTTTGGGTGATACACCTATCTTCACTTTAAAATCGTGATTACTTGCATTAAGACCGGAATTAAAGGCTGATCCAGGTTGTTTCTGAGGGTGATCCAGGGTGGTCCTTGGTGGTGGATCACCTGGATCACGTTCCGGAACACCCCGAATCACCCTCAGGAACACACTGGGTCACCCTCAGGAACACCCTCGATCACCCTCAGGAACACCCTCGATCACCCTCAGGTCGATCCAGGGTGTTCCTGAGGGTGATCGGTTGTAGTGGAACACCCCGAGGAAGACCCTGGATCACACTCAGGATCACCCTGGATCACCTGGATTTAACCCAGGAACCTATCCCACCTCAAACACCAGGGCCCTGCCCAGGGTGATCCACCACTAAGGACATCACAGTTTAGGCTCAAAATGCCTTGGATGTAGCCCATTCCACCACAAAAACACTACATTTAAAGAGATCCCATGCAGCAGTTCTTGAAATACAGCCTTGGGGTTCGAACCCCGTGATTCGCACGCGCGCACGCGCGCACGCGCGCATGAATGCACTGACAAATACATTATTCTATAGTATCACAGCCCTTTCATCAGAAAACGTGTTGAAAACAAAACACCGCATTGAAATACCCACATGTATCACTTTGTTAGTGATGGGGATCGAACCCAAAACCTCTCAGCCGTCGGCGGTTTAACCACTGCACCACGGCGACAGGTTCTCCCTTTCCTCTTGCTACTAATTATCAAAGTTCCACTGGTGCAGATTTGGTTCCATGTGGGATGCCTTTAGCGAAAACAATTGTTTATGCAGAATTCGCTAACTGTAGATAAATTATCTATCCTTTCATCTCTGTCCTGTTTAATGACTTAAGAGCTCTCTGATCGCCCACTGGAGAGAAAAGAGAGAATGTCCGTTTCTTCGGCCACCAATGAAATCAAGCTTGTTATTGACCACGAACAAATTGCATTGACCCCAGACAAACACTTTTCACAAGGAAGTCGAAACAGATTTTAAATGTAATGGAGCAGGTACACTAATTTGAGTACATTTCAAAATATGAAGTACCTTTATTATCATCATCGCAGTGCGTGATTGGTTAAAAACAATAAAATGGTAAAGCTTCTTCGATGACTATTGTTAACTTATTTCTGATTGGTAGATGAGAGCATCGTCGTTCATCAACGGTTGATTTACCTCCAGGGAAGCCATTCCCTTTTAAAGCCTGCATTGTTCCCATTGTCTTCACATACCTCGTGTATCAGGCAAGATTTCTCACATCCATCGCTCTTAGGGACAACGGTGAAGTCAACTCTGAAAGGAAAGAAAAGGTGATGTAGCCAGTAGTTAACGTAAAGTATATCTATGACATTAACTTATTATGCGTGTTTTGTTGTAAATAAGTCCCTTGTGTGCGTTGTGCATTTTAAATTATATATTTAAAGTGATTTATCTTAAACGGTGATATTTTCTGGACTTTGTTTTAAAATGTTTATAATATTGGCAACATGTTTTGTTTTAAGCACTGCTGTTTTGTTCTCAAGTGATAATCATCATCATGTGTGTTTTGATTTAATGGTATTGTCATTTATGTTTTAGAAGCACATCTTGTTTTTAATGTATATTATAATGTGTCTTGTTTTAACTGTGTCAATCGCAGACATCGCCACTCTTAATTTCTCTCTAAGAGATAATCAAGTTGTTTGAGTTGAGTTGAGTTTCTTCATGGTTTTCTTTTCCCGAGTGCGCACATGTCAAAACAAATGTCAGAATGCATATAACTAAACAGATGTGAACAAGTTTCCTTAAAGCAGATAGGCCTATTTTAAAACATCACCCTCTATTAAACGTTTTGCTAAATTTGATTAAGTTGACGTATAAAAGGAAGTTCTAAACCATTCATGATTTAATTAAAAACCATTAATCAAACCAAGATTTGTTTTAAAGGTATGGAACAAAATAAAATATAGTTTGCTTTGATAAAACTTGTTTGTGTCCAATGTCTGTATTTGTGAACCTCAGAAACAAACTCAGTTTACTTAAACTTTACGATTTGTTCTGTGTTCTGACAAAAAAGAAGAAAATAATGTGTTGATTTACTTTTTCTCCCAATGGGGGAGATGGACAATGCCTATGCAAAGACAGCTGTTTCGTCTTAGTCCTTCAGATAACGGGAATGGCGCTCAGCTAATAACAGATTTTATATTCATTCTCTTTCTATATATATAGAAACTTTGAAAAGAAGAAACTGTCATTTCATAATAATTTATTTTTTTATGTTTAAAGCCAACACGTAGGCAACGTCAACAAGGGATTATTCACGATGAATTCTTCTTGTTATGAAGCCAATAAACAGATTGATTGATTGATAACATTGTGTTCAAGATTAGAAGGCTATGCCATTATTGAATACATGTCGATTTTGTTTGTACACACCATTCTCCCTAGCAATGTTGCCGTGTGCTGTGTGGGTGACGGTCATATATAGGCAAACCTAACTCATCCTTTGTTGAGGATGACGTTTAGGTTTGCTTCCCTTTCACTTCTTATTCACATAGTTGCTGGGTGTTCTCGGACTAGCCAGGGGTGCTCGGTCTAGGTTTATTTTTGTTTGTGTTTTCCTCGCGCTGCATAATTCTTTGAACCCCAGTATTATTATGTCAGTTATTGCTGTTACGGCAGGTGGACATTGGCAGAAGAACAAGAAGAAGGTGATGGGCATCGTAAGCAATCTTGGTGGAGGGGAGCTAACTAAGGGAACGTTTCCTCCCTTTGTTCATTTCAATACTAATAACGTTTTGTAACCGGCACATCTCCACATCGACCCAGCACCAGAACAACTTGTCCCTAAGTGCTTTCCGCCATTAGGACGTAAAACCTCCGCTCAATCAACCAAAACCTGGCACAAAATGTAATATTTGTATCTAGATCCTATATTCAAGCCTCAGCTTGCGTCCGTTGCGGCACCGTTTTGATCCGTTTTGGTATTTAGTAGAAGTACCGGTATGAGGATTGTCTTCGAAGCAGACGGTTTGAAAGATGACTTGATCAGTTGTGTGCCTCCAGGAAGATGCAGCTGACCTACATTACAGTGCTGCTGCTGGCAACATTGGCTATCAAGGAAGGGGAAGCCAACATTGTGAAAACGAGTAGTATCCGTGTTGTAAAATATGGTAAGATTTGTGAGTGAGTCAGTGAGTCTGTGTGAGTGTCAGTGTGTGTCAAGTCAAGTCAAGTCAAAATGATCTTTATTGAGGACAAAGGAGTAAGCTTGACAGCTGTTTTTCATCCTGTCCTCAGAATGAAAAGTAATACGAAAGCAACTCGAAAAATAACTCAACATGCAAATCAGAACATTCCAAACTACTAAACCTTATAGTCGGTGAGGAGCTGGGGGGTAACCTGCACCCCCCCCCCCCCCCCCCATGGCTAAACCAGACTAGGTCTAAAATGTGCTCCAGAGTGTGCTGAATCCATTTATTCATGTTAACAGCAAAACAATTGGGTTGGTCTTATAGTTATTGCCCTTGCCGCAAGGGTACCCCCCTAAACCTCATTTCGGCAATTTCAATTTCAATAAGTAATCAAGTGATATTAAAACTAAGAAAACTATAATTTGCTTCCTAATTTAGTAAAAGCAATGATGAGTACGTGTCATAAAAAGAGAATTACAAATAATAATAAGGCTATAACTTGGCTTCCGTGACACGTGCTCTTCGCGTACTGTCATTTTCATGATTCAAAGAGGATGTCATCTCTCACACTGAAGACATAGTCATCAAATCCCTAACTTGGCATATATGTTCACAAACTACAATGTATTAGGGTCATTCAGGCCAAGTGTGAAGGTTCTGGACCGATTAGGTATGTCACAGTTGCAAAAAGCTCATCCCTACCCCCAAAACTGGAATATCGCTCAGAATCCTTAAAAACGTCTTTTTGGCAGATATTGTTCATTTTTGACCACTTTATTGCTTAGAAATCATGTCTTGTGTTAAAACTTTCTATTACATACACATTCTAACGCAATTGCAGATGACTGAGGGGTGCAGATCTAAGAAGTAATGGCGTCACGAAAGCGAAAACACACAGATTGTGCCACCACCTCATCTGAACAGAAAAAGACTCGAGTTTGTGTGATTGCCTGTGAGAGAGATGAACCCTGACCATCAAGATTCCGCAGTCGAGCAAGAATCGAAATGATGTTGATCTTTCTGGCTTGTGACTGTGCATCAATGCCACCAGGAACTGACCTTTGATTTGTTGGAAGAACTGGACTGTTCCTGTTGGTGACATAATACTCACGGAGGTTTTACCTGACACACCTCAGCTCCTCACCGAGTATTAGCCTAATAATATAAATCATTGAAATAACTCTATTGAGATAGATAGATAGATAGATAGATAGATAGAGAGAGAGAGAGAGAGAGAGAGAGAGAGAGAGAGAGAGAGAGAGAGAGAGAGAGAGAGAGAGAGAGAGAAAAGTGGTGGTGGTGGTGTGTGTGTGTGTGTGTGTGTGTGTGTGTGTGTGTGTGTGTGTGTGTGTGTGTTGTGTGTATATATGTGTGTATATTATGTGGGTATGTGGGTATGTGTGTGTGTGTGTGTGTGTGTGTGTGTGTGTGTGTGTGTGTGTGTGTGTGTGTGTGTGTGTGTGTGTGTGTGTGTGTGTGTGTGTGTGTTATGTGTGTGTGTATGTGTGTTGTTGTTCTTTAATGTAACGTCTTTTCACTTAAAAGTGATATTAGACATAAATGTGTGTGTGACCTAACGTGGAAAACGCACGCCCCACTTTCTCCCTTTCTACATACACCCCCCCCCCCCCTTTCTTTTCTCGGGCCGCCACTTTAATTACCATTCAACATCAAACCCGACGCCGATTAAGGCACTTATCTCTTTGAATCCTGTTTTACCTCCCCTTTCAGCTTGTGACATCCACATTGGCGGTCTCCCTTTGTTCCCCGTATCTCCTTTCCCGATCACGAGAAGGATTGGAATGACTGGAATGTTACACGTGCCAGTGATGTAACCGGCTCGTGGTCGTTCTGTACTACTATGCATAATACTATGACATCATCTTGTGACTTGTCGACTGCTATGAACCAATGACACGCTCTCGTGTGTTTGAAATTGGAGGGGAAAATTTGAGTAGTGAGGAAAGTTAGCCTACACATACTCTCTCATAATGCCTCCAAAACCTGGCGAAGCAACATTGCAGACTCAACCTCTCTCCCAGCCAGTCATAATAGCCCAACTAGTGAGTATTATTGACGGCTGGTGATTGAGATTTGTTTTGTTAGATCATATTTTTGATCTAGATCCTATGTTCAATGATGAATAAGGAGTAGATATGTGGTTGAAAAGAAGTGGTAAACATTCTGTTCTAATTGTGCGCACTGATTATTTGTGTGTGTGTTTTTGACTTTAACTCTTTTGGTACCAGAACCGGATTTTATGCCTACTAACCCTTTTGTATATTTTTAGTAGGAAGCCTGTGGATTGCAACCTTGCACTTTATGATAACATACCTTTCCAGGTGTTGGATGGAGAGTGATGTTGGCTTGATCATAGACTTTGATCTAGCCGGGTACTGAATAATATCAGTTGATTCCTGTACACCTTTTATGTTTTACTGATCTCAGTTTGTTAACTGAAATTCAGTTTATTTATTACTAGTGCTATTGTACAAGGGCAGCCTTCTAGCCGGTTGGGATCCACTAATTCCCTGCCGACTGAAGCCCCTTGTCTCTAAGCCATAGAGACCTACATCCACCTTCTCCTGTGATTATTAGCAGGGCGTCGTGGTCAGGACGCTCAATCCCTGACTCACAAGGAAACCAGACGGGAACGCCGCCAAGACGCCCCGCACCCAGAATCCTCGAGGAGACCACGCCTGAACTGTGCCATCCCGCGACGCCGTAACCGGAACGACTGGGAGCTACTCTCACCTGACGAGCAACCGAGTCACCACAGCACTCGCCGATCCCTATGGAGGAACTTCAGCACAGCCATGAGCTAAGTCATTACGACAGTGCCAAAGAACACTAACTGGAAACCAGGACACTTAGTGACCCTTCCCGCTTGGGGCTAACCTTCTAGAAAGACAAAAGTCTTGTAAATCCTTTCGGATTTCATTGTGTTTCATTCATATTTTGTTTTGGCGCCATTGAGCTGCTTTATTACTATTGTTGCATAATCTTATGCAGATTTTGTGAGTAAATAAAATACAAGTGTCAAATAATTCTGAACCCTTTGGTCAGACTGATGAGAGTGGAAGTCTTGTAATTTCATGTAAAACCCTACTTCTCTCTGTCTGCCATTAAGAGCAAATCAACCACTTGTATTTCTTACAATCATACGAGCCAGAACCCGGGCACAAATATAAATTTAGATGAAAGGGGGCCGGGAAAGTTGCTCATCTCCCATACCCTAGAGAAGTGGGCTAAAGGCAAATTTTCTACTTGAAAATTTAACACACTAAAAGTCTTCCCTAGAGACTTAGCCTTTTAACCCATTCCCTCGTCACAGTGTGTGTGTGTGTGTGTGTGTGTGTGTGTGTGTGTGTGTGTGTGTGTGTGTGTGTGTGTGCGTGTGTGTGCGTGCGCGTGTGCGTGCGTGCGCGTGTGCGCGCGCGCGCGTGTTCGAGCATGTATGCGTGATACAATCGTAACCTTGCAGCGCTCGTGACGGATCACTTGTCAGTGTTTATATGTGTATATTATTTTACGAAAATGTTGTTTAATCGAATTTTATAAAGTGTTATTATTATTATTATTATTATTATTATTATTATTATTATTATTATTATGATTCCACCAAGAAAATTAGTGCGTGCATGCGTGCATGCGTGTGGCGTCCGTCCGTACGAATCATATAGTAAAAAGCCAACTGTCCGTGTGTGTGTGTGTGTGTGTGTGTGTGTGTGTGTGTGTGTGTGTGTGTGTGTGTGTGTGTGTGTGTGTGTGTGTGTGTGTGTGTGTGTGTGTGTGTGTGTGTGTGTGTGTGTGTGTGTGTGTGTGTGTGTGTGTGTGTGTGTCTGAAACACGAAACGGGCCTTATAACTCCGCCGTTTTTCGACCGATTCGCTTCAAATTTGCTGTGAGCCCTAACGGGGCGATGGCAACGGCAACCGAGCCTTTGCGCGGTTCGGCAAATGCGCGAAACGCGCATCCGACGGCCTTTCGGCGCCCGTAGCTCCGGTGTTTCTGGGCCGATTGCCTTCGAATTTGGCAGGTACATGACCGGGGACGGTGACTATCGTTGTGCCAAACCGGAAGCGAATCGGTTCAGAAACGCGCGCGCTATACGCCGCTTCACCTTTTCACGCATAACTCCGCCGTTTCTTAACCCAATTCATTCAAATTTGCTGTCAGGCTTGCTATGGCCCGGGCAACG
>CM065684.1:48474138-48476638 GCA_017654935.2 Phymorhynchus buccinoides | reverse complement strand
CACACACGGACAGTTGGCTTTTTACTATATGATTAATTAATCTTCTTATATAATCATACATAATCATATTTAGGGATGGCCAGTACCCTCTCATTCTGTACTCCACGAACGCCAATCACGTCACCTTTCAGAACAATGGACAAACAAGTACGCGCGTGCAATGCACACTGAAATGGAACTAATTATATTCACACTGTGTTTTCATATATTATTAATTAATCATCTTATATAATCATACGTAATCACATTTAGGTGCTTTTTTCTGATATTATCTTTCTTTGTGTTTTCATATATGATTAATTAATCATCTTATATAATCACACGTAATCATATTTAGTGGGGTTTTCTGATATTATCTTTATGTATTTACATGTGTATGTATTCTATGTGTGCTGTGTTGTCTAGCGTTGTAATGAAGTCTTGTCTTTCCATCAGATAGCTCGGGTTCCTGATTCCTTCTGTGTGAGAGGGTAGGTTCTGCCTGCAGAAGGGTGTGGTATAATAATATTATAATTAGTGAATGTAATTATAATATTGCAGCCATCAACGTGGGAGAAGAATGCAACAGTAACGAGATACAGCTGAACTTTTATGCAAACTTCCTTGCACCATGGTACACCACCACACAAAATTTGAAGCGATTCTGTTCACTAGTTCACGAAATAAAGCTGGGGGGGGGGGGGGGGAAATTACATAGCCCAAAGAAGTACATTTCGGTTTTCAAGGTCAAACTTCAAGGTCAAGGTCAGCACGGTGTTGAGTAGCGAAAGGAAGCTTCCCTTTCAAGCTGTCTACCCCTCTGCCAATTTTAATCAAAATCCAAACAGTAGTTTTTAAGATACTCGATACACAGACACACACACACACACAGACAGACAGACACACAAACACAGACAGAAACACAAACCGATCGCAATACCTCGGCCTCTGGCCGGGTAATGAACAATTATCAACAGTAATGAACAATTATCAACAGTAATGAACAATAATCAACAGTAATGAACAATAATCAACAGTAATGAACAATAATCAACAGTAATGAACAATTATTAACAGTAATGAACAATTATCAACAGTAATGAACAATAATCAACAGCAATGAACAATAATCAACAGTAATGAACAATAATCAACAGTAATGAACAATAATCAACAGTAATGAACAATTATCAACAGTAATGAACCCCACTGATTGCCAAAGGAAACGTGTGACAGAAGTTTTTATTCCTGTTGTTTCGTTATTTGCAGGGCTACTGTAAACAATGTAATATGCGGGTTGTTTTCCTTAAAGATGGTGTATCATGTTTGAAAATAGTAACCTCTAAAATTAATGTATTTCCTTTTAACCAGATTCATGTTTCTAAAACAGCTTGTGTTTATTACATCCATCAAGAAGACATTTTGTTTTTTTAAGCTCAAACTTCAAGGTCAATGTGGGCACGCCAATAATTTATGCTATGATATCTTCTACTCTAGGTGATACATCACCACACAAAACCTAAAGCGCTGCTTCTGTCAAGCACAAATATGAAAAATACGGCTTAATAAAACCCAGCTTTTAGATCTCAACCACATGCAAGGCCTACTGATCTCCTTGACCTTGACCTTGATCGGTACCCCATCGTCAGAATCGCCATTATTATATATTAAGCCAATGCACTACATACCAAGTTTGAAGACTCTAAGTCCAACGGTGTAGAAGATATAGCCCCTTAAAATATTTTATATTTTCAAGGTCATACACAGGTCAAGGTCACGACAGTTTGAAGAGTCTAAGTCCAACGCTGTAGAAGATATAGCCCCTTAAAAGATTTTGTTTTCAAGGTCATACACAGGTCAAGGTGACAACAGCGATAATTTATGCTCGGATGCCGTCCTCTCTTGGTGACACACCACCAACAAAATGTGAAGCGATTCTGTCAAGTGGTTCGCGAGATATCTTTCGGATCGACAGAAAATCAAACAAACAAAAAAAACCAGACGCCGCTCACCTCAAAATCCGTCTCCCTACGGTGACGGACAAAAACAGAAAAAAACCCCAGACCGAGACAAACTTATACTCCTTAGACCAGTATAACGCTGGGGCAAAGGACAACAAAGTTCCTCACAATTTGGTTGAAGGGTCGACTACGGGTCGAAGAACATCCCATTTAATTTTTCTTTTTCATTCAGAGCCTGTGGGGCCAGCTTGAAATTGAGCTATGCCCCTATGCATCCACTGTGTTCGTGCTTACTCGTGAGTTGAAATGCTGTCTTTTACTATACCTCGTTATTGTCCTTTGCCGATCTACGATCGCAAAGGAGTATGAATTCATTCGTGTATGACCTTTCTTTCTGTGTTTTGTTGTCCTTCGTTTTTCTCTTTTTTTCTTCTGTCTGTCCCACGGATATGTCCCGAACCGCTTGACCGAATCGCTTCCAATTTTGTGTGGTGGTGTGTCACCATGAGAGGAAGGCATCCGCGCATACATTATCGCGGTCCTGACCTTGACCTTGGCGT
>CM065684.1:48464138-48466638 GCA_017654935.2 Phymorhynchus buccinoides | reverse complement strand
AGAGAGAGAGAGAGAGAGAGAGAGAGAGAGAGAGAGAGAGAGAGAGAGAGAGAGAGAGAGAGAGAGAGAGAGAGAGAGAGAGAGGCTATAATATAATTCAACAAAATGAGATGAACAGGGATATTCTGGCGCCGACGTTCTGACACACTTTAGCACGCTGCTCTCTCTCTCTCTCTCTCTCTCTCTCTCTCTCTCTCTCTCTCCTCTCTCTCTCTCTCTCGTCTCTCTCTCTCTCTCTCTCTCTCTCCCTCTCTCCTCTCTCTCTCTCTCTCTCCTCTCTCTCTCTCTCTCTCTCTCTCTCTCTCTCTCTCTCTCTCTCTCTCTCTCTCTCTCTCTCTCTCTCTCTCTCTCTCCCCTTTGTGTTCTATTTTTGTACAAGGACAGATTGGAAGACTAGGCGTTGCCTAAAATCGTTATCCTTCAAAAATAAAGTTTAAGTTTTCAAATCTCTCTCTCTCTCTCTCTCTCTCTCTCTCTCTCTCTCTCTCTCTCTCTCTCTCTCTCTCTCTCTCTCTCTCTCTCTCTCTCTCTCTCTCTCTCTCTCTCCCCCTCTCTCTCTCAGCTTCTAGTCTCTCTCTCTCTCTCAAAAATAAAGTTTAAGTTTTCAACTCTTCTCTCTCTCTCTCTCTCTCTCTCTCTCTCTCTCTCTCTCTCTCTCTCCTCTCTCTCTCTCTCTCTCCAACTTGCTCTATTTACTTGCTAACATAATGACACACGCGTGTTAAAAGGAATTATGTGCATGGTGATTTGTGTTTCATGTTAGTTTTATCTTTTGGATTTTTATATATTATTTGATTGTTACGTTCTTTGTTTGTGAATCACTAGTATTTGTTTCTAAACTTATTTAATTAAAATACTTGTATTGCTTTTTGTTGTTGTTGTTATTGTTGAGGACTTGATAAAGAAAAGCAATTGTATGCTTACTCAGTTATCCTCATTAACGATTTCAAGTTCCAAGTTTGAAGTTTCTTTCATGGCTCCCAGGGACCCCCATTTGGGGGTCTACGAACACTAAAATTCTACAGGACCTTCTAAAAGAATGTGCAGGGGGGGTGTGGGGGTGGGGGTGGTGGGGGGGGGGGGTTCCCAGGGATGCACTAGAAAAATTCTTTTTAGCATTCGCAATGCCACTGGGACCCTCTATCCCGCCTCTAGGACCGTATATACTGTAAGTGAAGGAGTTCCTGGGACCCCTTGTTTTGCGGGACGATTGGGATCCCTGTTCTCTCCCCCTCTCCCCTCTCTTTCTTCTATTCTATCGCGCCCTCTCTTTACCATTCTTTTATACACTTCAGTTATAAACTGGCTCATCGCCCCACGCCAAGCGGTGAGTACTGTGATTGTTGGTCATTTGGATTTTTGCTTGCTTTGTCCTCCCAGCAATCTCTTGCTAACCGCCGTACATAATCACTTCAAATTGTACACGGTAGTCTGCGACCTGGAGCTGATGTCTTCCGTTGAGTAGCATGGAAACATCTAAGGAGGGTGATGGTATTGCTCAAGGAAGAATGTTGTCCGTCTGGGGCAATTTATCTTGGCGAACCCGGCCACAAAATAGTCCTCGAGCCACCTACCCCACAAAAAACAAACAATCAAACAAACAAAAAGAAGAAAGAAAGAAAGAAAAGGAAAAAAGGAAAAAAGGAAAAAGTGGCGCCAAAAAGGGTAATGTCTACTGTACATTCTTAAAATTGCGCATTTCTACATGTGCGCTTTTTTGTTATAGATATTATAATACACATATATATATGTAGTCCTAGAGAAACACCCGCCCCCCAAAAAAAAACCAAAAAGAAAAGAAAAAGAGATAAAAATAAAATAAGAAAGAAAGAAAAAAAATGAAAAAGGGCAATGTCTACGGTACATGCTTGAAATTGCGCACATCTCTATACTGGGGGCCGTGTCACAAGGGCTAACGTTGCGTTGCGCTCGCTAAAATCGGCAAAAACGGTCTAAGAAACTCCCTTCGTTTGCCGACAGTTCGCGTGCCGTTTTGTTCTTGCCAAGGACCGAGCAAGCGGAGAACTATCCGGAACTAGTAGGGGGTGAATACGCTTCTTGTTGTTGATTGGTCCATTAAAGTTTGTTTAAAAAAGAAAAATTGGACCAGTCGGACAAGAGCTTGCAATATTCTTCCGCAAACCTTTTCTAAAGTGTTTCTTAGGCCCCGTTTGGCGTAACAGTTATGCGCGCGGCGACCGTTATCTAGAGAAACTTGACCCAGGTCTCTAGATACAACAACAAACGAAAGCAAAGCAGACGAGGCGAAAATGGAGTTTTACGTCCTCTTGGTCTGAATCAGACACATATGGGACATTTGTAAATACAAATATGGTGGGAACAATACTGGAGGCAATGCCCGGAGACAGTACGAAACCAGTAAAGTCACGATTTAAAAAAATTAATACAGATAGCTGTAGCGGTGACCACGCCTCGGTTAAACTTCATCGGCTATGGCACCGCCACAAGTTAGTATAATAGTGAGTAATATTCTGTAAAG
>CM065684.1:48441638-48459138 GCA_017654935.2 Phymorhynchus buccinoides | reverse complement strand
AGAGAGAGAGAGAGAGAGAGAGAGAGAGAGAGAGAGAGAGAGAGAGAGAGAGAGAGAGAGAGAGAGAGAGAGAGAGAGGTCATAAATGAGGCCTAGCTTGATCAATGTTTGAAGTAATAGGAAAGTAGGACTCTAGGAGACAACAACAAAGTGTGTTGACACAACATTCCATAGGCAGGGCCAGACCTAAGTTGTTAAGGTCTGACCCGGAAACGTTTTAAATCCGAGAAGCAAAATAGTGTAATCTGGTGCAATCTGGGCATGAAATAAAGGACTAATGCCATTATTGTTCATACCCCTATTGAAATATGTGATGAACCATTAAGTAAACATCATGCTGCTTCCACACAGTCCTACAAAAGGGAACGACCATAACACATACAAATACACGTGGCAATGTCATATATTCCTCCTCAACTGACAAATCAAATATATTGAACAAATTTTGAGAAAAAAGGGTGGGGGCTGCAGAATTATTTCTACCATCAAATTGATTGTAAAAGTTTTCCTGTTGAGCAGTATTATGAAAAATAGTAGAAAATGTTCTTAAATAATTCACTTGGTATCGTAAACATAAATACAATTACCAGTGAGTGAAAGTATAGCAATTTCCACTGAATATAACTAATTTAGTCATACAACATATTTTTGACTTATATTTATGAAAAGTTACTTGTGGTAAGCTAAAGTTGGCCTAACAAAAAACTTCTGAAAATATAGATGAACTTGTCTAAATATATAAACTCCCAAAACATCTGTGGTGTGTGTGTGTGTGTGCGTGTGTGTGTGTGCGTGCGTGCGTGCGTGTGTGTGTGTGTGTGTGTGTGTGTGTGTGTGTGTGTGTGTGTGTGTGTGTGTGTGTGTGTGTGTGTGTGTGTGTGTGTGTGTGTGTGTGTGTGTCAGTGAGTGTGTGTGTGTGTGTGTGTGTGTGTGTGTGTGTGTGTGTCTGTGAGTTTGTGTGTGTGTGTGTGTGTGTGCGCGCGCATGTATGAATATGTGAGTGTGTGTGTGCGTGCGTGCACGCGCGGCGTGTGTGTGTGCGTAATATGATGCAAAAGAATCGACCCTATGTAGGTGTCTAGTGTCTACTACAGGTGGGGGCCAGGACACACTCAGGTTTCTTAACGACCTCCCCCCAGGACACAATTCTTAATGACACCCATCAACCCCTCTCTCTCTCCCGTCTCTCTCTCTCCTCCCCCCCCCCCTCTCTCTCTCTCTCTCTCTCTCTCTCTCTCTCTCTCTCTCCTCTCTCTCTCTCTCTCTCTCTCTCTCTCTCTCTCTCTCTCTCTCTCTTTCTCTCTCAAACCGTTTGATAGGATATATTGACTACATTTCCATGATATTGTTTCCCTTTTTTTAATTTTCAGATATATTTCACGTCATAATTGGCTACTGCATGCTCATAATTATAACTATAGTTAGGGATGAGGGCAAAGTATGAGAAAGTTCCAAGCTTATGCCTTTTAACATTAATTTAAAAAAAAATCATATTTCCTGATGAACCAATCTGACAAGATTTGGATCCTTCACTACGACAATGTAAAAGATACGGCTAAGATATGAAAATGGAATTTCCAAGATCAAATATTTCAAGGTCAAGGTTATTAAAATATCGTCATTGATTGATTACATCATGTATCGTGTAAGCCAATAAACCAACTAGTCAATGCTTAAAAATGTGAATGTGAAGATGCGACAGGTATGACCAAGCAAGGAGTGAAACATTTCAAGGTCAAAGGTCAAGGTCACCTAGGTAAAAGTCATTCAAGGAGAGAAAAAACAACTCCAGGTAATTTATCCCCGCTTAGAGTTGTAAGTAATTCTGACAAGCGGATCAAAACTTTTGGAAAGAAACACATTGACATTAAAGGTCAAATGTCAAGGTGACCTTGTTACTGGACAACATATAGCAGCATCCCATAATACCAATATTTCAAGTCATATTTCATAGAAAGACAAACAACTCAAAAACAGTTGAATTTTAACAATTTTAATAAAACTTAACCTTATAACACCTATTGTCCTCTTTCACCATGGTAGCGGGTGATATTTGGGGGGGATGGTATGGTGAGTAATAAAGCGTAACAGATGACATATAAAGTGGGTTTGTCTGTGGCACTTGTATTTAGCATGGCAAGAAAACGTGTTGACAGGTATAACTCATATTAAGACATCTAAATACTTTTTTCACATAATAACTTGTCATAAAACATTTTTTTTGTACAAAACTTAATCTCATGCGATTTGTGAGACCGACATTGCTCTATTTGTACCAAAAAGAGTTTTTATTCAATGTGGGATAACTTTTCTGCAAACGGGGAAAAAATGACGTCATGGTGAGACGCGAGTAATTTCCCCCCAAAGTGCCGTTTAAAATGACGCCATACAACAGTTGTTTATTTTATAGCTCTGCAACTAGTGAAATCGTGTTCAGAAAGGAAAGAAGTACCCCAACACTCATTTTCAGCTTTGTTGTTGATGTTTTAATTTTTGAGTGCCAGTCCCTCTTTCTGTCACTAATAGCGTAGACATACTGTAATATATATGTCACAGAGGTATTCGCACTATTGCAGATTTTTTTCTTCTCTAGCCAGTTAAGTTTAATGGTATTTTTGGGCTGAAAAACGGCTGGCGCGGAAGGGTTAAACTCGTTGTGCTGCTAACCGTTTAGTGTTTCTGTCAGAAACAGGTCTTGAAATCCATTCGGCTTCGCTACTAAATCTGGTTGGAGAAACAAAGGCAAGTTGGGAAGAATTCTGCAGAAGAAGGAGACGATTGTCAGAGTCAGAAAGAACTGAAAACCGTGGATACGAGTGTTTCTGCCTTGAACTCTTCTAAGCATTTCGTCTTCTTCTTCTTCTTCTTCGATCGCTCAGACAGTTTCCTGTCAATTATGAGCGCAGATGCGTCATGCTGCCGTTATACGCCTAACTAAGAAATAGTTAGGCCCAGGGTTCCCAGCGTCGTCACCGTTTCTTCGTCCTCTGTTGGTTTCTTGGTTTCCTTCATTTGTTTCCGAATATTTCTTCTTTCTTTCTGTCTTTCAGGCCACCTTTTCATCTTCTTCTATCGTCTCACTATTCTTCTTCTTTTCATTCTTCTTTGCAGCTTTTCTTCTCCTTCTCTGAGTTTCAACAAACCCGCTGCCCTTGGCCCACGAAAAGCACCGTGTGTCTCCTCTCTTAAGAGAACAATACAAGCCTGAGTACTATCAGACTTTTGTCTTTTACACAATCAATACTTTGTTTTCCAAAATAACCCCCCAAGGGTTAACATTCGAGGCTGGAGGGGAAATGTTTTTGAACGTGTTTCGTGAAAAAAAAGGCAGGAGAATGGACCGGCTAGGCAGACAGATAGTAGATGACAGTAAGCAAAAAGGAAAAGGCAGAGTCAAAGAGAGTGACAGATGAGAGGAAAGTTACAAGCACAGAACTTCCAGAATGTGGGGGGACTATTTATATAAAAGAAACTCCCCGGTATCCCCACGGGGGGTTCTGAGCACTAATTTGGCCTATCAATCCACGTACAGATCGTGACTCGCGGGTGACCCTGTATCGCCTTTTGTCATTACATTTGTCATTCTGTGAGAATCCGATCACGCATTCTCCCTATGGAGAAATGGCCACGACGTCAAGTTTACAGAACACCAAACTGCTTTTGCCTGACCGCTTTCAACTTTACTTCCATTTTGACGACAGGTAGGTCTATGGTTGGGGACCAGTTGTTACATCTGCCATCTTGGGGATAAATCTAGCTTGTAAACTAGTTAGATGCGATGCTATCTTTATCCCAAGATGGTGGTTGGGCCCCTCTTAGGCCATTGCCTGAAAAAAGGAAAATGTCGACAAGCTGATATCCAGCCATACTACAACTCCAGATTCTGAGTGAAAAAACCCTCTGCTAGTCGCTTCAGGCATGTTGTTGTCTGGATGGGTTTGGGTGTTTTCTTTCTCAAAACTAAAAGGTGTTTTAAAGTATCATTATGCGACCCCACCGATCCACCTCTTTCTTTAAAGACCTACCACGTCACGCGTCACATTCCCTCTTATGCTTGGAACATTTCTTAAGATTTATTACCATCTATAAGAGAGAAAACACGTGAAAACCATGATTTTGACACGTGACGTGGTGGGTCTTTAAAGGGCTTCCAAAAGAAAGAGAGCAAAAAAGATGTGCCACCCCCCCTACATTTCTCGGTTAATTGTATTTTTTCCGTTATTGCCTTTCTTACCATACATAAAGCTGTATTTTAGGAACATGTTCACCAAATTATCTTTTTGGAATACTAACCCTAACCCTAACCCTAACCCTAGCCCTAACCCTACCCCCCACTCTGTAAGACGGAAAAACGCAACGAACCACAACTGTGACAAATCGCGGTGTACTGCAGTACATAGTGGGGGGTAGGGTTAGGTTTAGGGCTAGGATTAGGGCTAGGGTTAGTATTCCAAAAAGGTTATTAGCTAAAAATGTTCCTAAAATACAGTTTTATGTATGGTAAGAACGGCAAAAACGGAAAAAATCATGACTTCCATACACGTAGGCCTAAAGATCCTATACAGTCAAACGGGCATACAGACAGACAAAGACAAACACATAATCTCTTTGATGGATCAAGAAGAAGAAGAAGAGTGTTACTCTTTGAAGCCTTACAGTCTAGACAATGTCCAGTCTTGTGTGTTATTAAGTGTTATTGATTATTCATTGCAGCGTGTTGAAAGTACTGCCCGCAACGACCTTTGAAGCTTTCTGTCATGAAAACGGGAGGGGAGGGGGGGGGGGGAGAGGGGGGGAGAGAGAGAGGGGGGAGAGAGAGAGAGGGGGGAGAGGAAGAGGGGGGGAGGTGGGAGAGAAGGAGAGGGAGAGGGGTGGTACACGCCACCAAACCATTACACAACCGCAACATGCAAGCTTGGATATCTGACAAAAATATCTGACGATGAAAGGTGATACTCTGTCAGTAGAAAGGTTACCGAAAGTGCAAACCTAATAGCTATAGAAAGCTGTTCAGCTTCTCAAGTTTGTTTAAAACCCATTAATGCCTAGCGTCCCATTTTTGGGACGGTTTATTTATAAGCTTCTCAAAAATGAGTCTTACTGTTATTGAGTATATGCTTGTTATCATAAGTAAAGGGAGGCTACCTGTCCAATCAGACACAATTATGGTGGATGACTTCTATTGGAACATCTTACAGCAGCCATTTGCAGGAACATTTTCAAGAAAACAATCATCAAAATGTCAGCCTCCATAGTTTATGCAGCATGCAACTTTTTAATGATATCAAATAAGAAAATAATGTTGTTTGGTTCATAATCTAAAATCGTGTTTCTCATTTTTGTTTTGAGAACATAGATTATGTATTCCACGTGCTGAAAGGTGCGTCCCAAAAATGGGACGCTAGGCACGAGAGGGTAGGTTTTTTTAAAAATTGTACCATGACTCATGTAGTTCTTGTGTTTGTTTCAGGCATTTCACGGTGCATGAAGTAATAAGTATGCTAGAAGATAAACCAGCATTTGAAACAGCTAGTGTATACATAGAGCCACCACCTAATGATGATCTGACAGATGAGGATAGTGCGGATGAGAACGAAGGAGGAACTGTTCAAAACCTGAATGGACGCCAGCTGAGGGCAAGGGCACAAGCTGTGGTGCAAATCAACTGGAGAATTGTCCTTTGAAGTCAGTAAAGGAAATGGGAAAAATGAAGCGCGGCAGCTTTGACTTCGCAACTGATGCCAGAAATGGACTCACTGTCGTCAGGTGGAACGACAACAGCGTAGTCAACCTTGTCTCAAACAAGGTCGGTGTCAATCCGGTTCAAGTAGCAAAGCGATGGTCTCGAGCTGAAAGTCGACGGATTGAGATACATCAGCCTTACGTCATCAAGCACTACAACCAGACGATGGGGGGCGTTGACCGCACGGATCAAAACGTTGATCAGTACAGTACAGCCATCCGATCCAAAATGTGGTGATCTTTGCCTACTGCCTTGATGTGAGCGTGCAGCAGGCTTGGCACCTGTACAGAGAAACATCAGCCAGCCAGGAAAAGCCTCTCGACTTGCTGGCAGTGCGTCGCTCTATTGCTCGGACCTACCTGACCTGCGCACCAAAGACCAAAGGAGCTGGACGTCCAAGTACCAAGGGAAGAAGGCCTGCCCTGGACAAGAGAGTGCCCACTGCTGTCCGAATTGATGGAATCAACCACCTTGTGGAGCCTTGGCTTAACTAGCTTCGCTGTGCTGCCTGTGGCATGAAAACCAAGAGGAGATGCCAAAAGTGTGGATTGGGACTGCATGACAAGTGCTTTGCTGTTTTCCACACCCAGTGACTCAGTGATGTCCAGGACACCAGAACCATGCTCACCAGAAATGAGAATTAGCCTTTGCTAGATGAAAAGACGTTTTTCTCCTCCATCCTACCGTCTTCCCTTCTCATTTTATAGTGCAAGCAGCAAGAGGCTTGTTAGCAGATCAGTTTCATTTCATGTTTTTCAGATAATATGTTAGTACTAAAGGTTACTTTGTATAATCATATTCTTTTTTCTTTTGTTTTCATCACACTGTGTTGTCTTCCATGGTTCAATGTCAAAACATTCATGAAACTAATAAAAGCAAGCCATAAGTTGTGCTGGAGATTATTGTTATGTATGTGAAAAAACCCTACCCTCTCGTGCCTAGCGTCCTATATTTGGGACAAGACTATTACCCACCACAGCATCATTGCAAATACATATTGACCAACAACACACATGATCACCTTCAAGCTACAGCAATTACAACATATTTTCATTATTTTGGAAAATCAAGCAGGTTTTCGAAGATGTCATTCTACAACGGATCATATGTTTGTTTTAAAAAGTTTAATTGATATTTTCAATTGTCGTAAAAAGCAACTGTTTTGTGTTTTTGTTGATTTTGCAAAAGCGTTTGATTCAGTATGGAGACAGGGGTTATGGCAGAAGCTTATTACAGAAGGTGTAAATGGAAAAATGTTGCGAGTAATCATAAATATGTATCAGCAAATAAAATCTTCTGTATTTGTAAATGGAAGTCAATCTGAATATTTTAGCAGTTTCAGGGGTGTTCGTCAAGGCGAAAATCTTTCGCCTTTGTTATTTTCTTTGTATTTGAATGATCTTGAACGATACTTAACAGATCGTAATTGTGATTTCTTGAATATTGACATAAATCTTCCTGATTCAGATTTATTAGGTTACATTAGTTTACTTTTACTGTTATATGCTGACGATATCGTTATTATTGCTAACTCTCTTCATGGTTTACAGCATGCTCTTGATGTAATATCTGAGTATTGTGATGAATGGAAGCTTAATGTTAATGTCGCAAAAACAAAGGTTGTAGTTTGTAATGGATGTAATATTCCTAGAAAAGTTTTAAAGTTTAGAAAGCAGTCATTTGAAATAGTACACAATTTTAAGTATTTAGGTATAATTTTCAGCAGAACGGGGAATTTTTATAAATGTAAGAAGTATTTATATTTTAATTTTTTTAATTTTTAATTTTTATTCATTTTTTTTCATTTTACCAGTCAAATAGTCACAACACGTAACAAAACATTAACGCACGCACACATACTTACACACACACACACACACACACACACACACACACACACACACACACACACACACACACACACACACACATTCTTATACCTGTGGTCATATCCACAATTCAAATTTTATGTCACTTTCAACCAGAGAGTACAGTCGTACATTCAAATTAACGCAAAAGAGATAAATATGGATGCCATCGTGTGAAAAAAACTTCTTGTGACATTTCAAAACCAAAAATACATTTTTCAATTTCATATCTCTTTTTTAAATATGGGATAAATTGCTCACTGTGGGAGTTTTCCTTCACATCTGCATTTATATATAAAAAAAATTTTTTGCCAACAGCAAAATAAGGTCAAACGTACTATCAGATTTGAAGCGATCACGGTATCCAAATAACACTATGCTTTCTGTTAGAAATAAGTTTACATGTTCACATTTCAAATTCACCATGTTTTCAAATGCTTTCAAGAAGTATTTATATGACCAGGCTCAATGTGCAATGTTTTCTTTATTGAAGATGGCACGAATTCAAAATTTGCCTGTAAATATTGTATTGGATTTATATCAATCGATGGTACTACCTGTTCTTCTTTATGGCTGTGAAATGTGGGGTTATAGTGATTTAAAACTAATGGAAAGTTTTCAGCTTAAATTTATGAAACATCTTTTTCATTTAAATCGTTCTACCAAAACAGAACTGGTTTATGGAGAACTGGGAATTTATCCTGTGTCAGTTCAAATAAAAGCACGTATGATCAGATTTTGGGCATCGCTACTTTCTTCACAAATCAACAAATATTCCTCTAGATTGTATCAAGTGTTGTATGATTTATATAGAAATCAGGTTTTTACTTCTGGGTGGTTGATATGTATACGGGATATTTTAATAGAAACTGGATTTGACTGTGTTTGGGATACACAAACTTGTTTGTCTGTTAACAGACTTTGTAGAAATGTTCGTACTTCATTAGAGGAAAATTACAAACGTACTTGGAATGATGCCTTAGAGTCTAGTAATAAATGTTTATTTTATAGAAATTATAAAACCGATTTCTGCCGTGAAAGATATATTGAAATGTTGCCTGATGTTTATATAAGCTATCCACAAAAAGTTAAGGATCACTTGCAAACTAATTCATAACTTTCCAAATAAGAAAGCCAATGCGTTGAATTTTGGCCAACATTTAATTCAATGCTTTAGTGATAACGATACACAATTGCCTTCAATTTCGAGCAATCGTTTGGTCTGTACATTTGATCAAAGTGGGTACGTATCGAAATTTGATTTCCCAAAGTCATTGAAATCACAAGACAGGGCATTCTGATGCTCCCAAAAGTTCAGTAATGCGTGTATCCGCCATGGCTGTTCTGGCACTCGACGCAGCGAGTCCTCATGGAGTTGACCAGGGTGGTGAAGATCCTCTGTGGAAGCGCCTGCCACTCAGCCTGCAGCATCTGGTAGAGGTGCTGGGCATCCCTGGGAGGGGGGTGGTTGCTCCTCACTTTGCGATCCAGCTCATCCCAGAGGTTCTCAATCGGGTTGAGATCGGGACTGCATGCTGGCCACTCCATTCTGTTGACTCCAGACTGCTGCAGGAAGTCGTTGACCACCCTTGCCCTGTGGGGGCGAGCGTTGTCATCCTGGTAGACAGCCGGCGGTCCCATCTGCTGCAGTGTAGGCACAGCCAGCGGTCGAAGGATCTCATCCCGGTATCGGAGGCCAGTCAGGTTACCCTGTACATGATACAAGGGTGTTCTGTGGTGAAGGCTGAAGGCCCCCCAGACCATTACAGAACCTCCACCAAAGGCCACCTTTTCTTGGACAGTGGCGTCAATAAAGCGTTCCCCTGGGCGCCTCCAGACCCTCAGTCGGCCGTCGTTGTGGTTCAGGGTGAAGCGTGATTCATCAGCGTGATTCATCACTGAACAGGACCTGGGACCATTGCTGACGTGTCCACCTCACGTGACGTCTGCAGAAGGCGCGGCGTGCTGCCCTATGGGCTGGAGTTAAGCGTGGCCGTACAGCTGGGCGACGAGAACGGAGGTTAAACCCATGAAGGCGGTTCCGTATGGTCTGCTGGCTGATGTTGATGTTAGTAGCCACCCTCAGCTGCCTTCGAATGATGCTGGAAGAGGCTGTTCTTGTCTGCAGGGCTTGTCGTTCAATGAGACGATCTTCACGTGGAGTTGTCTTCTTCGGTCGACCAGATCTGCGTCTTTCATGGACCCTCCCAGTGGCTGTGAAGCGTTGAATCAGTCTGACAATGACCGAGATGGACACCTGAAGTCGCCTGGCCACTTCTCGCTTGGGAACACCATCTTGGAACCATGCAACAGCTCGTCCCCTATCCAACTCGCTCAATTTTCGTCGTGGAGGCATTGTCAAATCAGGCCTAATACTGGTGGTATGTCTTCTTATAAAGCCAAGCAAGAGACAGCATCTCACACATAAACAGCAGTGCTTGCACGTGCATAATGGTTTTTCCATCTGGCTTGTGCAATGTGTTCATGCAGAACGATCCAAAACAAGGTCCTTTTTCGCAAGTTTCCGCTTTTTCTTTTGCTGCCAAGCTCAGTAATAGAGAATCACGTGCAATGTTTCCACTAACACAACATCGCCCACTTACAGCTGAACAAGAATTCATAACAATTTGGCTTGACTGAGAAATAAATAACAGGAGCGAACGGAGTTTATTGCGCACCTGTTTTCTCATAGTGATCCTTAACTTTTTGTGAGTAGTGTATATCCTCTTATACGGTTTCGGTGTGGTAATCATAAACTCATGATAGAAATTGGCAGAAGACTTGGAATACCCCATGAAGAACGATTATGTAGAGACTGCAATCAGAATGACCTTGGTGACGAGTTTCATTTTGTAATGAAATGTCCCAAATACAATGATATCAGATGTCAGTTTATTTCCAGAACATTTACATGTGTAAAGTCTGTCTTTAACTACTGTCGATTGCTCTGTGGTGGTAAAAAGGTGTTATTAAATTTAGCTAAATTTTTAAGGTTTAGTAAAGTTGTGTGACATTTTGGTGTGTTAATTACATTAGAGTTATCTTTTGTAACCGTTTTCAATTGTTGCATTAATGTTGTATTTGCTTGATTTGCTTCAAGTCCTCCATGCCCCAAAAGGGGTCAAAGGATTAAACAATCTTTGAATCTTTGAATCTTTGTGTGTGTGTGTGTGTGTGTG
Organism: Phymorhynchus buccinoides; assembly: GCA_017654935.2. Taxonomy (NCBI): domain Eukaryota; kingdom Metazoa; phylum Mollusca; class Gastropoda; order Neogastropoda; family Raphitomidae; genus Phymorhynchus; species Phymorhynchus buccinoides. The sequence continues at coordinate 48,448,348 of CM065684.1, read as the reverse complement.
TGTGTGTGTGTGTGTGTGTGTGTGTGTGTGTGTGTGTGTGTGTGTGTGTGTGTGTGTGTGTGTTGTTGTTGTTCTTCAGTTTAACGTCCTTCCACTAAAAGTGATTCAGACAATATATTGTAGTTTGATGTTGGTGTGGTGAGTGTGAGTGGGTGTGTCTGTAAATGTGTGTAAGCATTAGAGTAAGTGATAGGATAGTGATGCAGACCTAATCATACCCCCCCCCCCCCCCCCCCCCCCCCCCAGACCCCCCCCCCCCCCCCCCCCCCCCCCCCCCCCCCCCCCCCCCCCCCCCCCCCCCAAAAAAAAAGAAAAAAACAAATTACATTTAAAGAATATAACCGATAAATGAACAATGTTAAAGATACATACTAAGTGAACTACTTAATAAACATTTACAAACTGAATCAAGAACAGAATAATTGTTTAGAATACTGGGTAGAGACAATGGCGTCGATCCATCAATAAAACCATCAATACCCGAATTCTTGAAAAGTTATCTTGCTAATGGACACTGAATCAGTAAATGACTGACACTCAAGGATTCACCACACATGCATTTAACATTAATACAGTATTTTGTTTTAAATGAATTCAAACGTAGTCTATGGATTAGACTTTCAATCTCCCTGGACGAGAAAGTAACACGTTTGTGTAATATTATCTCATTGTCTCTAACATTAGATTTAATACAGTTATTATAATATTGAACGTCTGAGTTCATCAATTCAGTTTTGACATTTTCATGAGAAGTTTTGTTTATAATTGAGAAACATTCTGTCAGATCTAAAGGAACATTAATTGATACTGCGTCGTCACTATTTTGAGCTGCATTTTTTGCAGCTTGGTCTACCCGTTCATTTCCTGATATTCCGCAATGAGAAGGCACCCAACAAAAAGTAATGGTGATGCCTTTCAAGGAAAGAATGTGTATTATATGTTTAATTTCAATTATCATGTCAAGTCGGATACATGAATTGGGAGACATAATAGCATACATTGCTGCTTTAGAATCAACACATATTAAGATGTGTCTGTTATTTATAGGAAAACTTAAAAGGAAATCCAAGGACATAAGTATAGCAAATAATTCAGCGCTATTTAAAAGATATTGAGGTGCATTAAAAAATACTTCTTGAGCATATGATAGTCTAGAGCGTACAAGGGCGGATGCTAAAATTATTAATGTGTTGGTATCTTGCCCCCAAGATTGTTTACTAACTATTTTGAGGAAGTTTAAGCTTTTCCTTGCTTTATTTAAAATATAATCAATATGAGCATTCCACGTTAACTTACTACTTAAGAAAACACCTAAGAATTTGACGCTTTTAACATAATTTAAAACAATGCCATCCAAGATGAAAATTGTAAGTTTATCTGGATCATATCCAGAGTTAAAAAGCATCAGATTTGTCTTTTCTGGCGAAAGAGAAAGCCCGTTTGTGTGTGTGTGTGTGTGGTGTGTGTGTGTGTGTGTGTGTGTGTGTGTGTGTGTGTGTGTGTGTGTGTGTGTGTGTGTGTGTTTACTGATTTACCAAACAAATGTACCCGTAACTAGGCTACTTTTTGTTCCATGGTTAATATGTACTAATATGTACTCAGTTGTTATTTTAGTTGTTATCTTTAAAAACTAATGTTATTTCTACTCAGTCATTTTTTCCTATTTTGCTACCAGGTTGTTGTCACTTTTGTGTTGTCTCCCTTCCGTGGTACACTGGAGACGGGCTGACAGCTGGAAACCTTTGTTCTTTCTCTTCAATAAAAGGGCCGAAATCCAACCTGTTTGTTTGCCGTGTTATTTTCTGTACCCGTAACATTTAGCGCAATGTTAGTGGTCGAAAATGTCATAAAATGATAAAACTAGATAATAAAATACTGCATTCTATGACTCAAGTGGCTTTTAGTACTGGTTGGCATAAGTTAGTAACTGTAGTAGATGCCAATAGTTAAGCATGAATTTTGCAATAAATCATTTACTAAATGATTCTATACAGTATAAGAAAATCATGGAACAGCTTAGTTTGTGGTGGAAGACTATGAGTCTCAAACTAGGGGGGCCTCTGCACTGACCCTTGTGCTGCAGACAAAGGGATTGGTCGGCATTGGAGGACCTTCCTCAACGCCCGCTGTCCTCACTCCCTTTGGCCGAGAGAGTGAAGATATACCCTGGGCAAGGCATCTTTACTATAAACAAATTTAAGCCCAGCCCGCCGGAATAGCAGCTGCCCCCTCTGCTATCTGGCAGTCATAGTCGGAAACGAAAGTCAGGCATACACACATACGCTATGTGTTTCATATACTTAAAACAAAAAAAATACAGTGAACATGGAAGAAGAACATACGCTGTTATTGATCCCATTGAATACTGTAGCTTGCTTTCGTGTGAAGAGCTGTCACGCGCGAACATCTAGTATCTTTTTATTTATTAGCTGGATGGTATTAACGACGGCTAAAAAGCTTTCTGTATTGTCAGTGTGATGGGTCGTTGACTCCAGGTTTAGATTTGTTTCTGTTATCTAGATTTGTTCACCCTGTAAACCCTGTACGTCGGACAAGAGCATACGTATGCATAGGCTACACACGCGTTCGCACAAATACAGGGAGGGAGAGAGAGAGAGGAGAGAGAGAGAGAGAGAGAGAGAGAGAGAGAGAGAGAGAGAGAGAGAGAGAGAGAGAGAGAGAGAGAGAGAGAGAAAGCGACGGTGACAGCAAATTAGAGAGACAGAAACAGATTCTCGGGCAGACAGAGACAGAGCGTGGGTGCAGGAGAGATGGATACGAGCGAAAAAGGATTGATATATTAAGACAAAGAGAGAGAGGGAGAGAGAGAGAGGGAGAGAGAGAGAGTGAGAGAGAGAGAGAGAGAGAGAGAGGGAGAGAGAGAGATGGAGAGAGAGAGAGAGAGAGAGATAGAGGGAGAAAGAGAGAGAGAGAGAGAGGAGAGAGAGAGATGGAGAGAGAGAGAGAGAGAGAGAGAGAGAGAGAGAGAGAGAGAGAGGAGAGAGAGAGAGAGAGAGAGAGAGAGAGAGAGAGAGAGAGAGAGAGAGAGAGAGAGAGAGAGAGAGAGAGAGAGAGAGAGAAGGGGCAGAGACAGAGATACACACATACACATCAACACCAGTACCAACACCATCAGCAGCAACAATTAGCACACACACACACACACACACACACACACACACACACACACACACATTTTTTACACCCCCCCCCCCACACACACACACACACATTCTGTTTATTTCTTCAACATGCAGTTTCAATTCATCCCCCTCTCTCTCCCCCCAAACAATACACCATTCCCGCAGCTTCCACCCCCACCCCCCCCAACATAATTATATATCACCCTCAAACATGCTGTGGTCTCATTGATTAAGACAACACACTCGCGAACAGCTGCTTCGGTTGAAGCATATTGGAAGCACATGTTTTATGCCCTAGTTATGATTATTAGCATCGAAACTAAATGAAAATGTACGACATGGGCAGGGTACATGTAAAGCCCGCGCCACACGGCGTGTAAAATCGTCCGCGATCCGATTGTGCCACGTGAGTCATCAGCGTGAAATACTTCCGTCTAAAATAATTCTGCCGTTTTCTCTCACTAAACTCAAGTAGACCCAATACATGAATTCCACGTGAATCGTGACTCACATCGTCAAATTCGCATTGCATTCAGATGCGATTCGCATGTCGTGTGGCAGGCCCTTAAGGGGTGTACAAGGAGAGAGTGTGTGCTGGCTAGGTGTCTTGGTACGTATTTTCATTGCACAAACAAAAGAGAACCATACAGGTGTTTTTGTTTGTGGCTCAAGCCACAAACCTATAACTCACTTTGTCGGTCGGTCTGTCGGTCGGTCTGTCGTTCCAAAATTGTCGCACATTTTGACAAAATTGTCGCACTTCAAACCGAGGCTACACTTCAAAATTAATTGAGGCTGCTCTTTAAAATGATGTATTTTAAAAGCATACAAAATAATAAACATACGTAATACAGACACAACAGACACGACGAGTATGCAGTGCTTCTTTTGATGAGCATAAGTAGGATACATAGTTTTAAATGTTTTCCAAAAGATATAAAAAGTTACGAAAGGGTGCAGAGATAACATTCTGGTTTACAGATTAAAATTATTGAAAAGCCAGGGGAGATGACTCATGATTGGAGTGGTAAAAATAGACCGCGTGCCACAAACTATTGTGATTTCGCGCTTGTTTATATATATATATATATATAAGTTGCATTTTACTACGCGGGATTGTAGGCCTACAATATACGCATACTTTTGATACCGGTATGTGTTTTGTTTTCTTTCTTCAAATTGCAGTAATTACCAACCGTGATCGTAGAGAGCGGATTGGTAATGCTTTCACTCGTGTCTGAGACAGTGTTTGTATGTTTGTATGTTTGTATGTATCCTCTCTAGCGTTTGAACGGATGGACGTAGGGTGCTCAAATTTTGCATGCTGGTAGGTAGTAGGGACATCTAGGCCAAGTTCGATAATGAAGGTTATGGGTCAAAGGTCAAGGTCACTGGAGCCGAATAACGCTGCCGCGCGGTTGGTGATTTAGCGTCTTAACGCTCTAGTGATTATTGTTGACTTCAACTGTATGGTGGCGGACATGATGAAGATAACGATGATGATGATAATGATGATGAAGAACAATGATGATGAAGATAATGATGATGACGATGATAACGAAGAAGAAGTTGATGATGTTGATGTTGTTTTTCTTAAATTGATGGTTAAATAAATCACAAAACATGGCTCAAACTTGTAAGAGGACAAATGCTTACTGCAGACTAAGCTTTATAGAAAATGGATTATCTACGGGTGTTTCATAGAGACAACATTACAGAGTAACAGGTTAATTCAGAAGTCATACCTTGTGTGCACATCACCTATTTCATAGTGTCGAAAAAATGATAACTTAGGCGTATTTTTTAAACTTAATTTTCGATCAAACAAATAAAAAGCGATCGACATATCACACTCTCACTACTCTAGCAAATAATCAGAATATAAAATTAGACTTTGAAAGAAAACAACAACCATTTCATTCATTACAGTAGAAAGAAACCGAATTTGGAAAGACAAACTTCGTTAAAATATGTTCGCCTTTTGGGATATAAAACAAATTCAAACTAGAAAACACATTTTAAGAGAGCTCACACCTTCGCCCAAACAAATCCGTTGTTTCTTATATTATTGCTGTCTCTCGGACGATACGTTGCTCATAACACAAAGCTGTTTGTTCCAGACATGGGGAAACCTTTTGCATAAATGATATTCCAAAGTCTTCAGGTTTACAATGTAGACTGTATGTATGTGTCCGGTTTTCACTTTTCACTGGTCTCCCCGCTGCGTACAGCCGACACATTCCGATTTCGGAGGAGCTCAAAGGAGAAACATGATTTAAAAGATTCTTTTAATAAAGGCAGGAGAATGGGCCAATAAGTCAGAAAGACAGTAGATGATAGAAAGCGAAGGAAAAAGGCAGAATCAAAGGTGTGTGTGTGGGGGGGGGGGCTATTTTGTAAAGAAAGACCCCCCGGTATCCCCACGGGGAGAAAGTCAGTCAAGTCAGAGTCTGTCCATCCTTACGTCCATCTATCAGTCCATCGGTTTGTTCGTTGCTGTGTGCAGCTGTTAATCAGTCAGCCTGTCAATCGATCAGTTCGCCTTCCCATCCGATCATGCAGCTGATGCTCCGCGTACCAGTCTGTCTGTCTTATCCGTCCGTGCGTAGGTCAGTCACTCACACTATCAGACCCTCAGTCAGTCAGACAGTGGAAGCAGTTGGACAGAAGCTGACAGCAGAATAATTAGGTGGCAACACCATATAAACGTACTCCCAGACCAACTGTAAAGAACAAAACAACAGCAACAAAAATCGAAATCTCTGGATAACGATGTTTGTTTATGGGTTTTTTTTATTTGGGTGAAACAACATTTCAGACATCACTGTCGGGGCATGGGACGCATTACTGTTGGGTGTCATCATTGTCACTTCAGTCGTGAAGATATTCATCATAACAAAATTGAGTTAACTGGGAATACATGAATATAGCTTGCCATTTGGATGAACTGACGTCATAGACCTCATCTTTGGTTTATAAGAGCAATTCTATAAAGTTTCATCTATTATGATAAGTTAACCTTTGACAATATTCATTGTTTTGAAACATTAAAAAATCCAGGTCATACAGCTTCCTCCTGTTTGGTAAAACTACCATAACTAGCTTCAATGAAAGGAAATGGGGCACCATTCTGATAAGTGTTTTTTAAAGATTGGTTCAGTAGTTCATTGAATGTGGAGTAGAAGATACAAAACGATCCCCGAACAAACAAACAGACAGCACAGACATACGGACAATAGAGAAACGCACAGCCATCGTCCCCATCCCAATGCATCCCCAATTGTTATTTTTCTGGAAGTACAAAAACGTCGTGATGGCCTGTCATCCATTCATGTCGCAGAATCAGATTTTCTGGAAGAACTCTGACAGCTATGCCGTAGGCTACACACATGCCACGCTTTGCTTGCTAATTTCCCCAGCGACTGAGTGGCATCAACAAGCCTGAATATACAAAGAGTTCGCAGTCCGCAGCTGACTGAAGCCGTGTGTTTGTTTTTTTACTTCCACCCTTTCACTTACACTACAGGTGGGGGTCACTGGGAACTCACTCACTGCCTCTCCAAAAAA
>CM065684.1:48431638-48434138 GCA_017654935.2 Phymorhynchus buccinoides | reverse complement strand
TTCTCTCATCTCTCTCACACTCCTGGACCATCTCAGCGGTCCTCCACTCTCCGTCGTTCTCTAGTCTGCTCGTCTCTCTCTCTGTCTCTCATCTTCATCTCCTCTTTCAACTTGTTCTCATACCAATTCAATCTCATCTGCTCCTCTCAACATATCCAATCTCCTGCTTAGGTCTCTCTCTCTCTCTCTCTCCTCATCTCTCTCTCCTCTCTCGTCCTTTCTCTCTCTCATTCTTCTCTCTCCTCGTCTCGTTCTCTCTTCTTTTCTCCCCTCTCTCTCTCTCTCGTCTCCTGCTCTCCGTCGTCTCTCTCTCTCTCTCATCTCGTCTCTCTTCGCTCTCTCATCTCTATCTCTCTCTCTCTCTCTCTCTCTCTCTTCGCGTCTCTCACCGCTCTCTCTCTCTCTCTCTCTCTCATCTCGCTCTTCATGTTCTCGTCTAGTACTCTCCTCTCTCGCATGTCTGTGCTCTCTCGGCGACCTCTTCGTGCTCTCTGATCTCTTCTCTCTCTCTCTTCTCATCGACTCTCGCTCATCGCCTCTCGTTGTTCTCTCTGTCTATCCTTCTCACTCGCTCTCTCTCTCGCTCTCTCTTCGTCTCTCTCTTTCATCTCTTTCATCTTATCCACCTCTCTCTCTCTTTGCTCGCCTCTCTCTCTCTCTCTGCTCGTCTCTCTCTCTCTCTCTCTCCTCTCTCTCATTCTCTATATCGTCTCGTATTCTCTCTCTCCTCTCTCTCTCTCCTCAGTCTCTCGCTCTCTCCCATCGGAGGCTCTCCTCTCTCACGTCTCCTCTCCCTCCCTCCCTCTCTCCCTCACTCCCTCGCCCACTCACTCTCTCTCGCCGCTTCTTCCCATTCTGTCATGCTCTTCTCTCTCTCTCTCTTCCACTCTACTCGATCTCCTCTCTCTTCGCTCTCTCTCTCTCTGTCTCTCTCTCTCTCTCAGTCTCCTCTCTCTCTCTCTCTTCTCTCTCTCTCGCTCTAGTTGCTCCTCGTCTGTTCGAACACACCACAATTAGAGACTAGGTATGCATGTTTTGGTAATGCAATAGTTGGTATAGCGGGATTATACTGTATGTTTTTTTGTGTGTGTGCGTGAGTACGTGAACATGAGCTGTGTGCGTTTGAGCTTGAAGTTTGTTCGCATGTTCTTCAATTTACTGTGAACATGCCTGTTGGTTTATTTTCTATTCTTTTTATGCCATTTTTTTACTTTCTTTTTGTTTTCCCTTTTCTTGTTATTTGGCTTTTCTTCACCCCCCTCGAGGGCATGGTGTAAAGAAGCTTGAGCTTATCCGTTTACCCTCATTAAACATTCGTATTCGTATTCGTATTCCATTTCTCTCTCTCTCTCTCTCTCTCTCTCTCTCTCTCTCTCTCTCTCTCTCTCTCTCTCTCGTCTCTCTCCTCTCTCTCTCTCTCTCTCTCTCTCTCTCTCTCTCTCTCTTTAGTCCATTATAATAATAGGTTTGTTTTTGTTATTGATGTGTTTTTTGTTATATAGGGATGTATTTTGCATGCTTTGTATTACTTTGTGCTTATTTTCGTTTTCTATTTTCTTCTTTTATATTATGCATTTTGTCCAGAGGACTGGATGTAAAAAAAAACATGCTATGTTTGCTTCCTCTATTACCTTCTATAAATAAAATTCATTCATTCATTCATTCACTCTCTCTCTCGTGCTCATCTCTCTTACTCTCTCTCTCTCTCTCTCTCTCTCTCTCTCTCTCTCTCTCTATTCAGTTTCTCTCTCTCTCGAATTCCTCTCTCTCTCTCTCTCTCTCTCTCTCTCTCTCTCTCTTCTCTCTTTGTTTTGGGGTTCTTGCGGATTGATGTCATTGCTTTTCACTGATTCTCTGTATGTGTCGTATTTATGCAGTGTTTGCGAAAGGTTTCTATATGTGATTATGTATGCTATTATATGATTTTCGTGTATTCCTTTCCTTCTTCTCTTTTCCGCCGCCCCTTCCCCCCTGTTCCTTTATGACATGGGCAGAAAGGCCTACTCATTAAATCGACTTGTTCGTTCGTTCGTTCTCTCTGTTAATATTATATGTATGTCTGCCTGTCTTGTCTCTGTCTTTCTGTTTGTCTGTCTCGTATGTGTATGCGCCTGCCCCACTGTCGTATCTGATTCTACGTTGCGTTAATTAACACTGGAAAAAACACATTCATTTTCTGTCCCTGCGCTCTCTCTCTCTCTCTCTCTCTCTCTCTCTCTCTCTCTCTCTCTCTCTCTCTCTCTCTCTCTCTCTCTCTCTCTCTCTCTCTCTCTCTCTCTCTTTCACGTGCATATTTTTGAAACTTTTTGACGAACAGACCCAACCTATGTTAACAATATATAGTACCGAATTATGGGGCCTCTCATCAGAAAGATTCTTCTGTTTGCTATTATGAAGACATTTCTTTAATGTCAGTATAAGAATACCAAACACGCTAACATAATTATATAGGCCTAGTACCGAATTACGGGGCCTCTCATCAGATTTAAGTCCTATAGAA
>CM065684.1:48411638-48426638 GCA_017654935.2 Phymorhynchus buccinoides | reverse complement strand
AGTACACTGGAATGAGAACGAGAGCCTGTGCATTTCTGTCTGTGCGTACGTGCGTATGTATGTATGTTTCTGTGTGAATAAAAGATGTCCCACTTCACTGCGCCTAAACCGCTAAACAAATCTTAACGAAACGTGTCAGAATCCTTCTGTAAGTATCCTACTGGCGTTGCCGACCGTGGCCGCGTCACAATCACGAAATAACAAGCCGTATCAACCTGATACCAGTGAATCAGATTTGAATGTTCGAAAGGTCGGATTAATAAAAAAGACAAAAACAAACAGGATGGATTTAAACCAAAGATGGTTTGGTGAACATACATATATAGTTTGTAAAATAGTAAACTGAGTGTTGCCATGCCGATACAGACTTTTTTTTAAACACTAAAAACCGATAATGAACAAAAAGTCGAAAATTATCTCCCTTGACTTTCATTAGCTTTCTCGTCTTCTTGTTCTCCTAATTGTTGTTGCAGTAGTAGTAGTAGTAGTAGTAGTAGTAGTAGTAGTAGTAGTAGTAGTAGTAGTAGTAGTAGTAGTAGTAGGGTGTTTTTAACACAAAAAACGACAATGACCTAAAAGTCGAAAATTATCTCCCTTGACTTTCATCAGTTTTATCTTCTTCTTGTTCTCTTTTTTTTTTTTTTTTTTTTTTTTTTTTTTTTTTTTTTTTTTTTTTTTTTTTTTTTTTTTTTTTTTTATTTTTTTTTTTTTTTTTTTTTTTTCCAATTTGTTTTCTTTTTTTTCTTTCTTTTTTCAACAAACATTAACAAAACATTAAATAATATGCAAAAATTAGTAGAATGGTAAATAAATAATTAAATTAATTAATAGAATTAATTCATCAATAAATCTACAACTTAATGCCTCTAGATATAAGTACAACTGTTTCCATAAAAAAAGATGTGCCTATGGAAGAAAATAATCTTTAAAGAAACAGAATCAACAAACAAACAAACAAAAACAAAAAAACACAACAACAACAACAAAAGAAAAAAGAATGAAACTTCATCAAAAAAAGGGGGGGGGGGGGGATCTAAACAAACAAACGGGAAAACAGAAGAAAACAGGGTGTATGTGTGTTTGTGTGTGCGCGTGTGCGCGTGCGTGCGTGTGTGCGTGTGAGCGCGAGCGCGCGCGTGCGTGCGTGTGTGAATGTGTGCGTGCGCGCTTCTTGTTCTCCTAATTGTTGTTGTAGCAGTAGTAATAGTAGTAGTAGTAGTAGTAGTAGTAGTAGCAGTAGCAGCAGTAGTAGTAGCAAAAAGTGACACTTAAACTTTTGTTGATCTCTGTATGCGTATGACAAATAGCCATAAAAATGAGCACAGACGGTGACTAGTATCACTTTTTTTTCTGAAGAGCGCAGAACGAAAATGACAGTCAAATCCTTTGATATTTTACATATTATTAATTCAATTACGTGTACATCAGACCCTAAAATTTCATCGCATTCCGGTTATTAGTTTGGAAGCAATAGCTCAACAAATAACGCAACCCCCTAAGTTTAACATCACAAAACACGGCCATTCAAAATTTGTAATTAATTGGGTATGCTCACCCAAGCAGCAATAACTTTAACTGTCCCTCTGGATTTTGTGGACACATTGAGGGGGTTCTTGAGACATGGTGTAAAAACATTTTGCCTCGCCAACAACAGTGGACACACCCAATTTTCCCATGTTTTGTGTAGCCACGCTTGTGTGATTTTCAAATTCCGGGGTGGTAGTGTTTGTTGAGCTATTGTACCGAAACTAATTGCACGAATGCAATAAAACTTAAGATTTTGGGTAGGCCTATTGTACTACTCCTTGCCGACACGGAAGGGCGATAATTTGAGGCCTGAAGTGCCGATGCCCCCTGGTGACGAGTCAGGAGCAGATTTTATGTGGCTATATATGCTACTAGTTCCTGACAGGCAAGGGCGATCATCTTAAGTAGGTGGCGTTCGCATATCAGGTCACGAGACAGGGGCAGATAATTTTCGGTATAAAGCCTCAAACATCCCCAAAATGTTAAATGATATGAATAAGCCGTTCGTTTGTGCGCATATAAACTGCACGTGTGTCGTTTCTTTTGTCCGGCAGTATATATGTGAGTTCTGTTGTCTTCATTAGATAATAGTAACTAAACAATATTATGTTTTGTTGGATCAAACAAAAATAGTAGTAACAGCAGCATCAGTAGTAATGGCAGCAGTAGTGGTAGTAGTAGTAATAGTAGTATGAGTTGTTGTTCTTGTTCTTTGTTTTTTACTTCTTGTTCTTCTTTTAGTTATTTTGGGTAAAGGTCAAGATGTGCCATCTCGGTTAATTGTATTTTTCCGTTATTGCCTTTCTTACCATACATAAAGCTGTATTTTAGGAACATTTTTTTGTAGCATTCCGCACAGAGAAGTTATTTCATGTATCGTAACCCAATCACTCGTATGTGTCTTTTGACAGTACACCTTTGTATAAAATGGACCCCAAAACAAGTGGGTTCTTTATGACCGAATATTGATAGGTATTTATTTTAATGTAATGTCTGTTTTAGCAGAGAGGGTTTGTGTTTGCCCCAAAGCTGCTTACGCCTTGCCTTTTCTGTGTAATTTGTGGTTTGTCTTTTTTTCCATTTCTTTTGTTTGAATTTTGTTTCTTTTCCGTTCATTTTCTTCCTATGTTTGTGTTTATTCCATGTACCCCCAAGGGGCTTTCGGAAATAAACCTTGAAACTTGAAGCCTCTTGAATATGTGGTTGAGAAAGCTCGAAGAGCAAAGCACCCTACTAACTTCAGAGGAAATGTTGATGGTCGCGAAATAAGGCTTTACGCCCTCTTCGGCCTTTCGGCCATGTTGATGGTCCCAGACCACTAAAGCTTTATAGGTCTGCAAAAGGGGTGGTGGTGGTAAGAGAGGGGGCGTATCAAAGGAGGCCAGGTTAAAGGTCAGAGACCTGCAGATGAGAGAGGGTCTGGTTTTGATATTGTTATGGTTCCAGGGAGAGAGAGAGAGGGAGAGACAGAGAGAGAAATGCTTTGACCTAGATTTCTGTACAACTTCCAACTCTTCCTCTATAAACCCGTTTTTGTGCCCACTGAAAATGAACGAAAATCACAGAGTAATTCTGCCAATTTCTTAACGATTTGGCGGCATTAGTTCAACAGTAGCCAATTCTTCTCCCTTTCATTCCATTTATGCTCTCCCCTTTTTACAGATGCTCGCATGTCCTTCGTAGTGTAACAATGCTTTTAGTGTTTTAAGCAGCAGCAGCAGCATGAAACGAAAAGGTGACAACGAGCTCTTTTTGTTTAAGAGGCCCAAGTGGTGGTTTTGTTCAGAGAATTATTCCCTCGTAAGTCTGAGTTTACGCTAGGGAGAGACTTGGCAAGATAGAGAGACGCTTTTAAATGTGTAAGCTACACGGAACTTGATGCTCCCAGTAGATCGTCTCTACCAGGTTTTATAGGTCTGAGTCTATGAGACAACATAAAATGCAGAGAGAGAGAGAGAGAGAGAGAGAGAGAGAGAGAGAGAGAGAGTACACTGGAAATTTTATTGTCATTACTACACGGGTCTGATGACAAGGGGGGGGGGGAGGGGTACTTGAATATTTTCAATGAAATAACAGTATGACACACAGAGAGAGAGAGAGAGAGAGAGAGAGAGAGAGAGAGAGAGAGAGAGAGAGAGAGAGAGAGAGAGAGAGAGGGGGAGAAAGAGAGAGAGAGAGGGAGAGAGAGAGAGAGAGAGAGGGAGAGAGAGAGAGAGAGGAGAGCAGACAGAGAGAGAGAGAGAGAGAGAGAGAGAGAGAGAGAGAGAGACAGATACAGATACAGACAAAAGAAGAGGACAAAAACAAAGACAGAGAACAACTAGGGATGGAAGGTGAGGGACTGGGAGAGAGAAGGGTGCGACAGTTTTAGGTTTGGGAAAGTCGATTTATAGCTTCTTTACAACCTTAGTCTCAAAACAAGTACCACCTTTAATGCCAACACGGTTTTCACGTGCTTCCCTCTCTCGCTGGTAAGAAATCTTATATTGGCCATGTGTGACTCCCATACAAATTCCCCGTACATCAAAACGAGACATCACTTTGAAGAGCAGCCTCGTTTACGCATGGGGGAATATGTATGTGGGTCACACCTGGCAAAAAACCCAAGGGACGTAATACTGGGTCCGTGTGTCTTTAAAACCCGTTCTTTATATATAAAACTTAAGATAACGAAGAATTCTGGTTGTACGATTGTCTTGCTTAATACCGCAATGCACAAAGATCAAATATATGAAGAAGTCTGTGTCTGCAAGACAGTCAAGTCAACAATAAAAATAACACCAAAACGAAATTAAGTGTTCGCCAAAGATGGACTTTAGTCTCATGTTAAAGACCCTCAATCTCAAAGTCTGCTATCCCTTTCCCAAAATTGGAAGAATGTTGCTTCTCAGTGAATTAATTCTATGCGAAAATATAATGGGTGTGTGGGCGGTGTGTGTGTGTGTGTGCGTGTGCGTGTGCGTGTGCGTGCGTGTGCGTGCGTGTGCGTGCGTGTGCGTGCGTGTGCGTGCGTGCGTGCGTGCGTGTGTGTGTGCGTGCGTGTGCGCGCGCGCGCGCGCAGCGCGGTGTGTGTGTGTGTGTGTGTGTGTGGTGTATCCGTCCGTGCGTATGTGCACATTTGAAATACATGCGCCCACAGAATTAGTATAAATAATTAATAATCCAGGCCCTTTATCATTGGTTGACATTAGCCTGTAGTAGGGGCCAACAGTAACATGAGAGCTGTACAATAGATGATTTTCTACAGTAATGGAAAATCATGGTACAGTTTAGTCTCTCGTGGAAGACTATGACTCTCGAACGATGGGCCTTGGCACCGGCTCTGGTGCTGCAGCCAAAGGGATGGGCTGACCTTTGGAACCTTCCCCAACGCCAGCTGTGTCCTCAAATCCCTTTGACCGAGAGAGTGGGGATGTACCCTGGGCAAGGCATCTCCACTATCAACAAATTATCGCCGAGCCCGCCAGAATAGTATCTGACCCCTCCGCTATCTGGCAGTCATTGTCGGAAACGACAGACTAGCAACTGCTGTTTGCAAAAGCGTGAATCTATAATTGTAGCTATGGTAGCAGGTGCAACAACAGTACTACCATATTATATCATGAAGCCTATAGGAGTTGTGAGTTTGTAAAGATCAAAGAACGGTGCGAGAATGAATGAGTGTGTGTGTGTGTGTGAGAGAGAGAGAGAGAGAGAGAGAGAGAGGAGAGAGAGAGGAGAGAGAGAGAGAGGGAGAGAGAGAGAGAGAGAGAGAGAGAGAGAGAGAGAGAGAGAGAGAGAGAGAGAGAGAGAGTGTGAGTATGAATGCGTGAGCATTTTGCGTGCATGATTTTATAATACTGCATGTGCGTTTATGTGCATGTTTATGCATGTGTGTGCGTTTGTGTGTGGGCGTCTGTGGGCGTTTGTATTATATGTTTGTGTGTGTGTGTGTGTGTGTGTATGTGTGTGTGTGTGTGTGTTTTGTGTGTGTGTGTGTGTGTGTGTGTGTGTGTGTGTGTGTGTAGGCTATATGAGCTGTGTACATGTATTTGTTGCGAACGCGTTGCTTCGGGGTATTATGCAATACAAATCAGAGAAGAAAGAGTGTGAGTGGCGGTGGTAGCATCACCAGAGAACGTATAGCAAGTTCTATGGTATCACAGACTATGAATAGTTATAAGTGACGAGGAACAACCCGTGACCTGCGCGTAAAGTGTTTGCACCAAGTTCACTTTTTAAACACCCCCCCATGAAAATACCGAGGTTGGTCTTGGTAATAAAGCAGGATAGAACCATCTTGACCCGTGCTTGAAGTTTACACATCACAGGAAGGTAGGCCTAACCACGACAGTCTTCCTGGCAGGTCTTGGTCATAAATCAGGATAGAACCAGCTTGACCCGTGCGTGAAGTTCTCACATCAAGGTATGCCTATAGGCACGCTTTGTATTGGACACCAACCATTACGACCTCGGTATCATCTCCAATATACACACAAACTGTACCTCATCTCTCCTGAATAGCAAATAATTTAATAAATTATTATCGTCGGTGAAATTCAAAAACCTCGTATCTCAATTTTGGTAGTATAACCGCGTTGACCACAATTGATTAACTAGGATGAATATGTTGTTCAAGACATTGCGAGTTTAGTCCTGCATTTTGTTAAAATTACTTTTAGAAATTTTTTGGGACTTGAAAAGAAGGAAGATACGAAGTTTTTGTCCTTAACTAAATCTGAATTTGGGACTTACGAGTTTTTCTTCTATTTTCACAACCTCATTTACCACGTCGTTAGAGATACGAACTTTTGGTGAAAGGTGGCGGGGAAAATTAGAGAGCTGGCTCTGTTTCTTACTCAAACCCCCCCAAAATCGAGATACGAGGTTTTTGAATTTCACCGACGATATGCTCTTCTGCTAGTTGGAAGTCATGGTCAGAAACCACAAACTGGCATACACAGCTACAAAGTCACAAAGAACTGTCGAAACGTATTAACTAACCTCAACCTCCATGATAAAGAATAGATATAAGGTTAGGTCAGGTCAGGTCAGGTCAGAGAATGAGGACAACTAGGCCTCGCGGCCTCTTAGTGTGTCCTTTCTGATTAGTTGTATTCTTTTTTCATGATTGGCATGACTAGGACGCTTTTCGATGTGTTAATCACATGCATAATAATTTCAATTGTTGAATGTTGGGGTCTTTGCGGATGAGGTTTTTGAACTGATTAAGGTTAGGTGCCAGCTTGATAATATGTGCTAAGACTTGAAAGAAATTCCCCAATTGATTTTCTTAATGTAAAAAACGAAAACTCTGATCTTCGGCTTTAAAAAAGAAAAGAAAAAGAAAACAAATCTCAACCTCCATTCACCCACTCCATTCCTCCCCATTCTGAATTTAATTTCATAACTATTTTACGTTGTTTTCCTCCGTGCATGGCTAGTATTGAGATCTTAAATGACTTTGGCACGTACTTGTTTTTGGCACGTACTTGGCACGTACTTGATCTGCAAAAGACTCAGTTTGAAGACCTTGAACGGCTGACTTTAGCTCAGGGCGAGTGTCAGGCCATATCCAGAAACAAAATGACAACACACACACACTGGAAATATGGCAACTTTTGTAGATATACACACAGAACTGATTATGTGATAGTGTGTAAACAGTAATATACCGATCTTCAAGACAGGTCAAGAAAGCTGCCAAGCGTGCGATATACAATCATAACTTCACATAGCATTATTATCATTTGCGTATCATTAGCCTATAGGCTTAGTGTAAATGCACGTGAGAAAAAGTTGTAAGAATACACCGTTGCTAAGCAACTTGACGTCACAGTTATTTATCTTCACATAGCATTATTATCATTACCATTTCATTATCGTCTTGTCAACGCGAGCTGTACCTACCAAAGCTGGACCCAGAATTTGACAAGCTGTGCAGTGCTACCCCAATGATTAATTCAGCGCTGACAACAAATGCTGGTACACAACTAAGCCACTCTGAAGATCATGGTTCGACTGAATCAACAGTGCCAGCTGTCACAGATCTACACAAACCATTCTGTGCGTGCCACTTGGAACGTCTAGCCGTGGATCTAGGCCTAGGCTACTCAACTCCATGACCAGCCATGCGCGTCAATATTAGCAGACGATTCGAGCTATGCAAATTCGTCACAGGCAGAGTCCATGTTGATAATGTAGACGCAGTACTGTCGCAAGAACAGCTCGACTTCATCTTCAGTCCGGAAATAAAAATGAGCCGACTGAACCTGTGCATGGATGCTATATTTAGATATATAATGTATTGTCCATGACCTGTGCGAAGAGCTACTGCACCTCCGTTTTTAACAAAATTGCGTGTTTTCTGGGCCTGTGATTGACGTTCTTGTCAAAGCTGACTCCCCTCTTTTTCACTGTGTGTTGAAATTGACTAGCTCTCATTAATTGTGTACGTTTTATTGTTGGTGTTTACAAGTTTAAATAATAGCAATTGGTGTTAGTGTTTCAGTTCATTGCCTCTGTTTGTGTTTATCTTTAAATGTTACATTTTGTCACCACATCTTATGAAGTACATTTGTGTTAACATTTTCTATTTTGTTAAACTATATTCTTTGTACAAGAATTCGTGTTACAGCGTGTGTGCTGCGACCATTGTTGTGAAAATGGATGCGTTTTCATTTCTTTGCAGGTCTGAGCGTGTTTTTTGCTCACTTTTCTGTTGATACATATCGGTATATATCCGTTATTAGGATTTTGGAATGGGATATGGATATTGCTTTTATCCTATCTCTCGAGCCTTGCTGTTTATCACACAGTCACTGACCTCATGTGATAAACAGCAATGCTCTTGAGATAGGATAAAAGCAATATCCCATTCCAAAATCCTAATAACTGATAATATAAGCATTTCAATACAACAAGTCTTTACTTGTTTGGAATAAAACATGAAAAACAAAATGAAAGGTTAAAGGAGTGCTCTGTTTTTGTTTGAAAAAGAACACATAGGCTACGTTTGCCTCTGTTTTTTGTTTGTTTAAAAATCCCTTTTCGTGTTTGTTTTTTGTAAGCAGACATATCATGATATGGACATCAGGTGCATTTGTACCATAGTGTTCAAGTGCTTCGGCTATTAAGGTACTCTAATTGGGATTATCCACTAAGCCAGGGAACGACAATAACAACAAGTGCAACGCCGAGCGGCTGCAAAGTCCCCTCGCAGCATCGCCGAGCTACTCCGAAATCGGAATGGGTCAGTTGTACACATGCATAAAAACGCATCAAAACAGCACGTAACTACATAAAAACGCATCAAAACAGCACGTAACTGAATAGTTTTTTTATATATAGCCTTGGGATTCGGACCCGTGATTTGAGCGCGCGCGATCATGCGCACACGAGCGCACAGAACAATTCATGACAACTGTGTATAGACCATTCATCAAGAAATGTTGTGAAAAAAACTGCATTGAAATACATGCAAAACTTCGCGAGATATTAGCGATTATGTGTTTCGGGGTTTGAACCCCGTAACTGGCGCGACCTTGACCCTAATGTAAAACTAAATACATCAGTGGATAGCTTGCATCTTGGCAAACTAGTATACCAAATTTGATGATGATAGACTGAATAGTTTTTTAGAAAAACGGACGAATAGCCGGACGGACAGACGGACGCCGGATGCCGGACGGACGGACGGACGCCGGATGCCGGACGGACGGACGGACGGACGGACCAGACAAAAACAATAGTTCCCCGAACCTTCGGCTCGGGGACTAACAACAACAACAAGATATGGACAAACTTTGCAAGTGTAAGAAGTTTAGTTTTTTGGTGAATATTCATTTACGAGTAGCTTTTTTATTTTATCGGAAACTGTTATTATTAGAATATCAGCCGCGGTATGAGTGGTTCCGCGACGGTTTGTATCACAATTAATATATCCCAGTAATCTCTCCTCCTTCAAATTATAACTGGGCTGGCTACAGCAATGGACGAAGAAAGCGGAAGCAGGAAAGATTAGGATTAGAGAGGAGATAATTAGTGTTGCATGAAAGGAGGTAGTATCTATCTTAGTCGATAATCGAAAGACCAGTGGCAGCCTATCATCCTGGCCCTGTGATCACGAGTGCGTCTTAAAACAGTCAAAACGGGGATTAATATCTAAATTAGGCTAAACAGCCAATCGTTTGGGAGTTTAGTCTAATTCACATACTAATCCTCGTTTTGACTGTCTAAGACACACTCATGACTCCAGCCTGGTGTCTCTTTTTGTTTGTGGCTCAAGCTACAAACCTATAACTCACTATGTCGGTCGGTCGGTCTGTCTGTCTGTCTGTCGGTCTGTCGTTCCAAAATTGTCGCACATTTTGACAAAATTGTCGCACTTCAAATCGAGGCTACACTTCAAAATAATTGAGGCCGCTCTTTAAAATGATGTATTTTAAAAGCGTACAAAATAATAAACATACGTAATACAGACACTACAACAGACACGACGAGTATGCGGTGCTTCTTTTGATGAGTATAAATAGGATACATAGTTTTAAATGTTTTCCAAAAGATATAAAAAGTTACGAAATGGTGCAGAGATAACATTCTGGTTTACAGATTAAAATTATTGAAAAGCCAGGGGAGGTGACTCATGATTGGAGTGGTAAAAATAGACCGCGTGCCACAAACTATTGCGATTTCGCGCTTGTTTTTCTCTTCTGACAAGGTTCCGGAAGTCTAGATTTGAGAAATGACGAGTGTTCTTGTCTTTTTTATGAATTAATAAAAAGTTGATTGCAAATCAAAATGTGGCGTCGACATTTCTAAGCCCATGAGCGCTTGTGTGTGTGTGAATGTGTGTACATGCATGTGTGTGTGCGCGCGCGCGCGTGTGTGTGTGCATGTGCGTGCGTGCATGCGTAGGGGAAGACGGGGTAAAAAGCGCATGTGCGGGTAAGAAGCCCACCCCAATTATCTCATGAAATGAAGCAAATTTCAGTCTCATTTTGCCCATGAGACGAGCGTTAATGTCTAGCATTCGTCTCATGGGCAAATTTGACTGAAAATTTCTTTATTTCATGAGATAATTGGGGTGGGCTTCTTACCCGCCCATGCGCTTTTTACCCCGTCTTCCCCTATGTGCGTGTGCATGTGTGTGCGTGCGTGTGTGTGCATGCGATCGCGCTTGCTTGCTCACGTGCATGGCAGAAAAGATGATTATTTTTGGTCGATCAGAGAAAGTGAATGTGTTGCGCACATGCATGCGTGCATGTGTATAATGAGTGCGTGTGTACGTTTGCGTGTGCATGCGTGCATGTGTAGAATGAGTACATGCTTGCGTGCATACATGTGTAGAATGAGTACATGCTTGCGTGCATGTGTAGAATGAGTACATGCTTGCGTGCATGTGTAGAATGAGTACATGCTTGCGTGCATGTGTAGAATGAGTACATGCTTGCGTGCATGTGTAGAATGAGTACAGGCTTGCGTGCATGTGTAGAATGAGTACATGTTTGCGTGCATGTGTAGAATGAGTACATGCTTGCGTGCATGTGTAGAATGAGTACATGCTTGCGTGCATGTGTAGAATGAGTACATGCTTGCGTGCATGTGTAGAATGAGTACAGGCTTGCGTGCATGTGTAGAATGAGTACATGCTTGCGCGCATGTTTGGGTGTTTTTTCCAGTTCAAGTACTTCGCAATTTTCTGCATGTAATCCTCTGTGTCTCTTGCCACATATCTTTTCGTTAGGACTTCCACATGGGTTGTCATTCTCACTCGAGATTGAAAAGACTCACGGCTTGACCTTTTGTCTAATATGTACAGTAGATAGTGATTGCTTCTGTGATCTCACTCAGTGGTTCACTGTTATTTCCATGCCTTTGCTGTTACGGTGTGCGGGGATGTGTGTGTGTGTGTGTGTGTGTGTGTGTGTGTGTGTGTGTGTGTGTGTGTGTGTGTGTGTGTGTGTGTGCGTGTGCGTGCGTGCGTGCGTTGCGTGTGTGCGTGCGTGCGTGCGCGCGTGTGCGTGCGTGCGCGCGTCCGCTTTCTCTCTCTCTCTCTCTCTCTCTCTCTCTCTCTCTCTCTCTCTCTCTCTCTCTCTGTATGTGTGCGCGCTCTCTCTGTGTGTGTGCGTTCACCCTCTCTCTCTCTCTCTGTATGTGCGTGCACTTTGTATGTGTGTGTGTGTGTGTGCGTGTGTGCGTGCGTGCGTTCGCCTTCTCTCTCTCTCTCTCTCTCTACTCTCTCTCTCTCTCTCATCTCTCTCTCTCTCTCTCTCCTCTCTCTCTCTCTCGTGCGCTCTGTATCTCTCTGCGTGCCTCTCTGTGTGTGTGTGTGTATGTGTGTGTCTCTTCTCTCTCTCTCTTCTCTGTGTTGTGTGTGTGTGTGTGTGTGTGTGTGTGTAAGTTGTGTGTGAGTGTGACGTAGTCTCTCTCTCTCTCTCTCTCTCTCTCTCTCCTCTCTCTCTCTCTTCTCTCTCTCTCTCTCTCTCTCTGTATATATGTGTGCGTGCGCATGTGTATGCATGCGTGCGCGCGCGTATGTGTTTGTGTGTTGTGTGTGTGAGACTCTGTGTCTGTGTGTGTGTGTGGTCACGGTTTGTGGTGATCGTATCAAACACCGTAGGAGAATAAATAAGTAAATCTTAGAAGGGGGGGGGGGGAAAGAGGATTACATATATAATACCGAAGCCACTGTGAGCCAGTGTGCGGGTCATCGCCATCAGGCAAGTGAGTGACCCCTTTTGTGTTGAGATCAAAGTAGAAAGAAGGGCCTTGGACAGAGAAGGCGCCTAGAGGAGATCAAGCATTCACACAGTGACTTGTAGTTGTTGTCGAGCACTCCTCTAGGATCTATATGGGGACAGCGGACAGAGAGGCTGATTCGGGTCAGTACAGTTAGCTTCAGGTCACAATACACGTTGCTATTTTTCGCTTCCCCCCCCCCCCCCCCCACCATGGCAACACAGTGATATATGCAAGTCATATGATTAAAAAGTGCATCAATGTGTTGCCATGGGGAATGAGCGGAACATAGCAGCGTGTATGTTGACCGTTAGCACATTCTAAGGGTGCTGTCATGCTGTACTTGTTTTTTTGCTGGTTGGTTTCTATTTGTAATTTATTGCTTTACTGTATCTGTCTGTGGAAAATAAGAATGCTAAAAAATTGAATAGGACTATTCTTTGGGTTTTACGTTTTTATGTTTAAATTTGATGTATGCATATATAGCTTTTTATGTGTGTGTATGTGAGAGAGTATACTAGATTGTGTAAGGTTGGTTTGTGAGGCACTATATACCGCTATGTTTCTCTCTGCTGGTTATGTGTGTAATGTTTCATTTGGAAGTAGTTACATGTATTATGTAACAATTTCATGTACCCCCTGGGGGGGTTGGAAATAAACTTACTTTGACTTGACTTTGCTAACACCCCACAAACCCTACGTTATATAAAAAAAACATTTGTTTGAGATAAAACTCCACGCTATCAAAAATCCTACTCAACTTTGGTTTAACCCTTTCACCGCCAAAGTAACATTTTAGCACCACAGTGATTTGACACCTGTGTCATTAAAAGGCATCAAATTGGGGTCTATTATCCAATTACCCTATTGTCTTAGTTTTGGGAAGTAAGGATAGACCTTATTTTATATGTGTCACAGAAGAATCTCCAATACTGCAGATGGATTTTGTTCTCTACACAGGTAATTTTAATGGACATTTTGGGCTGAAATATGGCTGGTGGTGAAAGGGTTAAATGTTTTGTTCTCGAACGAAACGTGAATAACAACGACGACAGAACCGAAGCAACAACAAGCAAAGCTTATGGCGAAGCTCAGTTAGAAATAAATTACACAGCATCAATATTGGCGGAATTGTACCAGTTTGTAAAGAAGTAAGTACAAAACAGAGAAGAGTATTAATCAATATCACAACACACAACAGCGAAGTGTAAATATGGTAGAACAAAATGAAGAAAAGAATTAGACAAAGCATCAGTCAAGAAATCCTCAAAATATCATTGATAAATCTATTGCGATTAGAAATACAGACGTCATCATACACTCGTAAAGAGAGAGAGAGAGAGAGAGAGAGAGAGAGAAGAGAGAGAGAGAGAGAGAGAGAGAGAGAGAGAGAGAGAGAGAGAGAGAGAGAGAGAGAGAGAGAGAGAGAGAGAGAGAGAGAGAGAGAGAGAGAGAGAGAGAGAGAGAGCAGCGTGCTAAAGTGTGTCAGAACGTCGGCGCCAGAATATCCCTGTTCATCTCATTTTGTTGAATTATATTATCGCATCTCTCTCTCTCTCTCTCTCTCTCTCTCTCTCTCTCTCTCTCTCTCTCTCTCTCTCTCTCTCTCTCTCTCTCTCTCTCTCTCTCTCTCTCTCTCTCTCTCCACTTGGCATGGCATCTCGAGGTGTTTTTCAGTAGATTTAAGTGCAGCAATTGCATTATTTTTTTTACTTAAGAAAGTATGATCTAAGGGAGCATTAATATCATTGAAAACAGGCTGCAAGGCCACAATAACTGTTAAGGTTTAGATTTTGGTATTGAAAAAAAAAGGACTGGCGTCTTTTGTCTCTCAACGTATTTAAGCACCCGCCGTCAGGAACCGCTGCGGAAAGACTGTTATGTATGTATTAGAACTACCATAAGCTCGGGTTCAGTGCGTCCAATAAGATGCAAGAAGTCAATGCCAAAACACACACCACCCATGAACTCCCAGCAACAGTTAATAAGGCTGCCCTAAAGCATCAAAGGGACAACGGAGAAGCTTTGGAGTCTTGAATAATGGTAGGCTTAACCCCTTTGAAGCTGGACAGGGGATCAAAAGGGTTAAAGCCAACAACCGGTAGGTAGCCAGGACAGGAGATCTTCTTTGACTCCGATCCAAGGTACACAGTGCTCAGGACGGTGAAGCCAGCGAAAAGCGTGGACCACTTCTATTCCTTCATCCACATCAATTGGTCTCTCTCTCTCTCTCTCTCTCTCTCTCTCTCTCTCTCTCTCTCTCTCTCTCTCTCTCTCTCTCTCTCTCTCTCTCTCTCTCTCTCTCTCTCTCTCTCTCTCTATATATATATATATATATATATATATATATATATATATATATATATATATATAAGTTCATATGATTATTGTGATGTGTGCGAGGTTGGTGGTGGGTGGGGGGAGGGGGGAGGGGTGTATGAGTCAAGTAATACAGGAAAAGATAACAGTCGCACAGCCAGACTTCCCACTCCACACAACTCTGTAGGACTGAAAAGTTGTTGCATTTGAAATGCCGAATTGATAATGTCTGAATTTGTGAACCTCAGAAACAAAACCAGTTAACGTTAACTTTATGAAATGTTCTGTGTTCTTAAAAACAACAACCAAAAAACATTTAAAAAAATAAAAATAATAATTAATAATAAAATGTGCTGATTTACTTTTTCTCCCAATGGGAGAGGGACAGTGCCTTATGCAATGACAGCTGTTTCGATCTTGTGAAGATCTCATCAG
>CM065684.1:48394138-48404138 GCA_017654935.2 Phymorhynchus buccinoides | reverse complement strand
TTATACCGAAAGTGTTGCAAATCTATTTTGTAGTCAATTCGGAACATATGAACGAAATCCGTTCATCCGTTTTTGAGATATTCAAAATTGAAATGTTGCCGATTTCGCGGTTTTTCGGCCATATTGTACCGACAATTTCGGCGAAATCATTTAATATTTCACATTTCACATACCCATAAAGGTCCTGCAACTTTTCTGAAAATTTCAGCCAAATCAGACGAAAAAAGGGGAAGAAAAAGAAGAAGAGAAAAAGCCTTTAAATCAAGATATGCTATTCAGTGATCTTGGGTTCTTAGGCTTTAGACGTAAGGATAGGCCTTATTTTAAGCATGTCACAGAGGAATCCCCAATATTTCAGAGAAAATCTGTTCTCTAACTCGTCAGTTTAATACTAAAATGTTGGCTTAAGAACTGCTGGCGGTGAAAGGGTTATAAGCTTGTTGTTGTTTTACGTATAGACAATTTCGATCTTTTTCTGTCTATCTGTCAAACAATGAACTAAAATGCTTTTTTTTTTAACGCTTAGGCAATTTCTGAGTCTGTTTGTCTGCACGTCTGTCTCTCTTTTGTGCGTGTGTCTGCCTGTTTGTCTGTCAGTCACTCTCTGTCATGGCTTACATTAGTACATTTAATTATGATTTATTTCTGCTTATCGGACTAGGTTTGACACCTATGAGTGAGTGAGAATGGCACATTCGCAATCCTTCGATTTTTTACTACCCCCCCCCCCCCTCGCCCCCCTCTCTCTCTATCTCCCTCCCCCCCCCCCCTCTCTCTCTCTCTCTCTCTCTCTCCTCTCTCTCTCTCTCTCTCTCTCTCTCTCTCTCTTGCGTGTAAGCTTGTGCTAACCTCAGCGTTCGATGTTCCTTCCCCCCAAATCCCATATTGAAATGAACCAATTGTGTTTTAGTCAATGTGTCCCTTCTCTCTCCTCTCTCTCTCCCCTCTCTCCTCTCTCTCTCTCTCTCTCTCTCTCTCCCCTCTCTCTCTCTCTCTCTCTCTCTCTCTCTCTCTCTCTCTCTCTCTCTCTCTCTCTCTCTCTCTCTCTCTCTCTCTCTCTCTCTCTCTCTCTTGCGTGCATGTCTGTGCTAACCTCTGCGTTCGATATCCCTTCCCCCCCAAATCCCATATTGAAATGAACCAATTGTGTTTAGTTAATTAAATGTGTTTCGACTCTCTCTCTCTCTCTCTCTCTCTCTCTCTCTCTCTCTCTCTCTCTCTCTCTCTCTCTCTCTCTCTCTCTCTCTCTCTCTCTCTCTCTCTCTCTCTCCTCTCTCTCTCTCTCTCTCTCTCTCTCTCTCTCTCTCTCTCTCTCTCTCTCTCTGCCTCTACTCTGTCTTTGTAATTGTCTATGTCTCTGTCAATCTCTCTCTGTCTGTCTGTCTGTCTGTCTGTCTGTCTCTTTCTGCCTTTGTGTCTGCCTCTGTGAATGTTTTTTTCCTGTCTCTATCTCTCTACCGGAAGTACATCTGTCTGTTTGTCTCCCTTTTTGTGTCTCCCCGTGTCTCCCTCATCCCACATCTTCCTCTCTCTCTCTCCCCCTTTCCCCGTATTGTTGGTACTTCTGTCTCCTAATGTGCGTCTGTCTGTCTGCCTGTCAGTCAGTATGGCAGTGACTAACTCCCTGCTGATTAGCAGATTAATTTTCACCTCTGGTGCAAGCCTAGTCTTCAAAGATTGGCTCTGTACACTTGTGGAGTTTACACTTTCATTCTCTCTATTACATGTCTGTGCCTCTAGCGATCTGTCTGTCTGTCTGTCCGTCTTTCTCTGATTTCTAATCATGCATATTTTTCAACGCACTAGCACGTACGAACACACACGCACGCAAGCACACGCACAAATAAACGCGCGCGCGCGCGCGCATGCACGCACACGCGCACACGCACACGCACACGCACACGCACACGCACACGCACACACACACACGCACACACACACACAAACGCACACACACACACACACACACACACACACACACACACACACACACACACACACACACATAGACTCGTGCATAATTTTCAAAGCACTCAAACACACACACATGCACCTACGTACACACACGCGCGCACACACGCAAGCAAACACACATACAAAAACGCGTGTGCGTGGACGTGCGCACGAAAGGGACCCACAAAAAACGATATGTAGGTGTTCAGCAACTAACAATCCGAGTGCTATTCTTTTTTTGTGTTCTGCAACAAAAACAATGGCAAAGGTAAAGATGCGCCCCCCTCCCCCCCCCTCCTCCATTTCTCGGTTGTTTCCATTTTTCCGTTCTTGCCTTTCTTACTTCATTCTCTATCGTTTGCTATATTTAACACTAATGTTCATCCATTTACATAATGAAACACATGCATTCAATAATAGTAGAAGATAAAGGCAAGACGGAAAAACGCAATGAACCAGGACTGTGACAAATGCTGTGGTCTACTGCACTACATAGGGGTGGGTCCTATTAGATAATGGCCTTTATCATGACTGCGATTAATTATTCAAGAAAGATAATTCGCTGAAAAGGTTCATAAAATACAGCTTAATGTTTGGGTAAGAAAGGTAAGTGTGAAAATACTTTGAGAGCCGAGAAATGTAGGGGGGGGGGGGCACATCTTGATCCTATTAGAAATCCACCCCTTTCGCATTCCTCAAAAAATGTTTAACCGTTAAATTGTAGGCAATATGAAATTCATATAATCATGTTTAGATATTTGGCAACTGTTGATTTGCTATGGTTAGTAACATGGTATGTTAGGCTGTTATGCGACTTTTATTATTATTATTATAATCAAGGTACTTAACATTATTAACTCGTCCCCTTACGTGCGGGGAACATTCCATTTATATGAAGGTAGACGCCAAGACGGACGGATATACATACAGACTTGCATTGCTCTGTAAAACGTTCCCAATATTTCTGATAACGATTGGAAGTCCTGACAGAATTAGAACTGCTGCCAGAACCTTTTGTCCAAACGAAAAACTAATTAAGCAGAGCGAGGATGAAGGGGATTAGAGAATACGAAGAAGAAGCAGAAGAAGGAGAAGTAGTAAAGGGGAAGGAAGGTTTTGGTGCCAGCTTTCCAGGAAACTGGCAATGGTTGTTGAGACAGTGACCAGCACAGGGAAGCAGATGATCCCAAACGGACAGTCCTCGTATCAGAAAGTGAAGAAACATTGACGTTCTTTTGCTTCCTTTTTTTGGTGGTCTACTCGATGCATATGATTACGAGGCTGTCAAGGCTGTTCTTAATGAATACATGAATCGTTTTCGCTAGTAGGTAGACACAGTAGTCGATTTTTAAAACATAAATATCTCATTATTGGCTTTTATGTATTTATGAAATTTCTACAGAGCAATACCTTAAAGCTCAATACTTGAGGAGGAGGAGCAGGAGAAGGAGGAGGAGAAGGAGGAGGAGGAAGAAGAGGAGGAAGAGGAGGAGGAAGACGAGGGTGAAGAGGAGGAGGAGGAGGAGGAGGAGGAGCGACAATGAAGAAACGGATTGGGACGAAAGTAATAAAATGTAAACTATCATTAACCCTTTCGCCGCCAGCCATTTTTCAGCCAAAAACTCCATTAAACGTAACTGGTAGAGAAGACAATATTTCTGTAATGTTGCAAATTTCCCTGTGAAATGCATAACATTTGGCCTATCCTTACCTCCCAAAAATAAGACAATAGGGTCTTTGGATAACGGGCCCTGATTTGATGCCTTTTAGTGACATGGGTGTTAAACCATTGTGGTGCATAAATGCGACATTGGCGGTGAAAGGGTTAATAAGTGGGAGAAAAAGACAGTTAACGTCAGTGCCAGTGGCAGGAATAAAAGGATAACAAAGGATTGAAACAATGAAAAAAAAGAAACTTGCCAAGTAGAAGAGGAGGACAAGAAGGGAAAATGAAGGATGAGAAAGCAGAGTAGAAGGAGGGGGGATGTTTACCCAAAAAGCAAAAATCCGTGAATGATTAATGACGATTTAAGAACAGCTATAATTCCTCTGTCGTTGCTACACTGTTGGCTATGAATACTGCAAACCACACACACACACGCACGCACGCACGCACGCACGCACGCACGCACACACACACACACACACACGCACGCACGCACACGCACGCACGCACACGCACGCACACACGCACGCACACGCACACACACACACACACACACACACACACACACACACACACACACACACACACCACTGCATAAAACAAACGACAGAAAGCATAAAAGAAAGGAAAACAAGTAATACTAGTACACATACGATGAAAACTGAAAGGAAAACACAACTTGGATCAGTAGGTCGATCCAACGATCAAGATAGTGGGAAATGAGAATCAAAAGGGAGGGGGAAACACCAGACGTTTGACAGTGCGTTGTACTTGTGTTTTGTGGTGTTTTTTTTTCCTCCTTCCTTTCCCTGTATAGACGCTATCTCTTGTTTGTCATGTTCGCCCCTTCCCCATTGTTTCTTTGTGCGCCTGCAGCCCCACCCCAATCCCCTCTCTCTCTCTCTCTCTCTCTCTCTCTCTCTCTCTCTCTCTCTCTCTCTCTCTCTCTCTCTCTCTCTCTCTCCCCACCGAACAGGTTTTTTTGCAGGTTGACACACAGGGTGTAGCGAGAATAAAGCGACAGCAGAGGCCTTCCTTTTCCATGACACACCCTGTACAGGCGGGGGTTTCTTAGCGCAGCGCGCTGGAAAACGTTTGTGGCTTTCCGAAACAGGGCTGTAAAACCCTGATGTGAACCAAAAACGTTTGCTGGCGCAACAGACAACATTTCCACCTTGTGTGTGAATGAAAATCCGATTAACTGTTCTCCGGCCCGGAACAGGCACATACGGGACAGTTTTAAATGCAAAGATAGTGGGACAATCCTGGAAGTACTGCAATACCAGGAAAGTCCCCGAGTTTTTAAACGATAAAGATAGTTCGTTATCGAATTAACCTTGTGTGCGAAAGGCAATCACGTGTACAATTCAAGAATAGTTTGTAGCGTAAGTCGTTTTTGTGTCACAGAAGTTATCTTTATTCAGTCGCGAATATTATCTGAATGATTTAATCAATTCAATTCATGCAAGTCGCGTGAAGTGTTTTGGGGCGGGGTTTTTTCTCATTATTTTTTATTTCATCAATTGGAATTGTATTATTTAATGTAATACTGTTTTGTTTTCGCACTCAAAAAATAATACATGCATGAAAGCGAACTGATCTAAACTTTGTAGGGCATGTCAGATTGGTCTCCTTTTCAGAAGAGCATGTAATCATGAGTGAGTGTTTGACCGTCAACACGGGTAGTAGAATGTAAATTAGACTAAACGCCCAAAACGATGGCTGTTTAGCCTAGTTTACATACTATTACCCGTGCTGACTGTCTAAGTCGCATTCATACCTACACGCCAATGATGAAACTCAACCATCATAAATAACCATCAGAAGACGCAACAGAACCACCAAAAAAGATGATGGTGGCTGCTCTATGAAAGAAGAAGAAGAAGAAACCACTTGACCTCTTTTACAAAAGTTTGGAAAAAACAGTTTTGTTCATACTTAATTTTTAGCTCGCTTGCAAGAAACGGGTCTTACTGGTGTGTTGTCTCGTTTCGTGTTTCTTGAAACAGCAGTTAAACAGCAGTGGATTTCAGTGGCCTGCCTGTTATGTTCTTCAAGGATTTTGTTCCTCTTTTGGTTCTGTGCTGTTATCCTGTGCTAAGGTGGGTAGTGCAGTGTTGTTGTTGTTGCTTTGTTGTAGTGGTTAAGTCTCAAGATGTATACAGTTTCTTAAATTAAAATATCCTTGGATCGAAAGAATATTTGGGAGCATGGGACCTTTTTAAAAAAAAAGAGGTTTAGTGTATACTTAGTTTGGAGCAGTGTTCGCTTCTTCATAATGTATGCATCTTGAACAATTATGTCACACTTGGAGAGAGAGAGAGAGAGAGAGAGAGAGAGAGAGAGAGAGAGAGAGAGAGAGAGAGAGAGAGAGAGAGAGAGAGAGAGAGAGAGAGAGAGAGAGAGAGAGAGAGACTGGACACTGGAAAACTTTATTTGACAAGGATAAAAGAAGAGAGAGAGAGAGAGAGAGAGAGAGAGAGAGAGAGAGAGAGAGAGAGAGAGAGAGAGAGAGAGAGAGATAATGTGCGTGTGAGTGTGTGTGTGTGTATGTCTGTCTGTCTGTCTGCCTGTCTTGCTGTCTATTTCTATCTCTGTGTGGTCGGAGAGAGAGAGAGAGAGAGAGAGAGAGAGAGAGAGAGAGAGAGAGAGAGAGAGAGAGAGAGAGAGAGAGAGAGAGAGAGAGAGAGAGAGAGAGAGAGAGAGAGAGAGAGGGCGCAGGGACAGAAAATGAATGTGTTTTTTCCAGTGTTAATTAACGCAACGTAGAATCAGATACGACAGTGCGGCAAGGTGTTATCGGTGTTATGTATGAAGAGACGTTAATAATATATATGTGTCTGCGTGTGTGCGTGCGCGCGCGTGCGTTCGTATGTGTGTGAGTGCGTGTGTATGAGTGATAAGTGCATTATGTAGACTATGCATACTGTTTGTCAGACCACCTGCCACAAGATAGGGATCAATTAACAGAAAACTGAATTATGAGAGCGTTCACACTTTCGTGAAATAATGTTATCTCTCTTGCCTCAGTCACCCTCCCCACACTCTCTGCCTGTCTGTCTGTCTTTTTCAAAATGACAAAGGTTCTCTCTCTCCTTTTCAGGACCGGATCACAGACTTTTGAAGGGGGGGTGCTTGAAACCTTTTTAGGCCGGGGTCCAGGGGCCGCCTAGGCCCCGATGGGGTCCAGGGGCGAATCCCCCTGGCCGAAAACGAGTTTTCAACATTTTAAAACTGTTTTGTAGCATCCCCTGTGAGCTCAGAACAGAACTTCTTAAGAGCGTTGACAGCCGAGGGGTGGGGTGGGGGTGGGGGGGAGGGTGCTGCAGCACCCAAAGCACCCCCCCCTCGATCCGGCCCTGCCTTTTCTCTGGGCTGTCTGTCTATCTGCCTGTGTTTTGGGTTTGGTTGTTTTTTTATATATATCTGTTCTTTCTGTGTGTGTTTCTCTAAAGGGTGGTTTTTTTCTCTAACGGATGTTTTTTTTAATCTAACGGACTTTTTTTTTCTCTGACGGATGGTTTTCATGAATGTCATAATGGTGTTGTGTGTACTGTCGTTGTCGTTCATCGTAACGAACTACTGACATAACATGTGACCCAGCACCACGAAAGGGACATTAAGTGTCAAACTGACCATTCTGAGAAAATTATACACGTGAAAACCTCAGACAATTCTCTTTCTGATGATACAAGAACCATTATTGTATCTTTTTCCGTTCCAGAGTTACGAGCATTTAAAGTCAGTCGGGTGAGCGTCTGCCATTTTGAGAAAACACAGTCTAAAGTCTGGCCTAGCTGAAGAAAATGCATTGACCTACTCATTTTAAAGCACCTATAAGACCATTTAGAGACCATATTAACCCTTTTGCCGCCAGCCATTTTTCATCCAAAATTTTCTCTCAAGCTTACCTAGGTAAAGCAAAGTTGGCATCTGCAGTACTGTGAATCCCCCAATGACATGCATCAAATAAATCCTTTCCTTATCTCCCACAATTAACAACATAAGGATATTGGATAACTGATCCAACTTTCATGCCTTTTAGTAGCATGGGTGTTAAATCAGTGTGGTGTTAAAATGCGACAATGGCGGTGAAAGGGTTAAAGGTTATGCTTTATCAATGTGAAAGATAAGGTGCTAGAGATCACGACAATACCCATAACTCAAAATTGACAAAAAATTCTATTTTTGACTTTGCAAGCCTGTTGTGAGAAACCAGCCCAGCGACTTAATGTCCCTTTCGTGGTGCTGGGTCACATATGATGCATGAACGCACATTTTCAGGAACCTTTGAGTAATTTTTTTTAACGCATAATATTAATTTGGCATTATATGTATGCCATCCACGCAATCATTATCATCCCTTTGTCATCCTTTAAAAAAAAAAAAAATTCCCCAAGGAACATCGCATAATTAAACAAATACAGAGTTTGAAACATGGTAATAAGACAGGAACACATCAATAAACAATAATGTACACATTGTATATCTTTATATATTCCTCGACATATGAATAGAATGTTGCTTTAACAAAGGAATATTAAGAAACAGTATATGAATATAAATATATGAAATCATTAATGAAAGAGTAACCTCAGTAAACAAATAATTAAGGCAGAGAACATATAGGTTTGTCACAGAGAAAAGCATTTTATATTCCCAAAGCTTTTCCCCCAGAAAAGGAACAAAGAAGCAGTTTTGTTTTATATTTAACTATAAATTCATTAATGGCAGATATAGCCACCACTTCTCAGAAAACTCTTTTGTCATCCTTTTGTCTTACTCTTTTCTCATTCGCATTGTCATTGCTAGGGGAAGACGGGGTAAAAAGCGCATGGGCGGGTAAGAAGCCCACCCCAATTATCTCATGAAATGAAGCAAATTTCAGTCTCATTTTGCCCATGAGACGAGCGTTAATGTCTAGCATTCGTCTCATGGGCAAATTTGACTGAAATTTTCTTTATTTCATGAGATAATTGGGGTGGGCTTCTTACCCGCCCATGCGCTTTTTACCCCGTCTTCCCCTAGTATCTTCGCAAGACTGGACTTATTGTCTATCAACATTTTTTTGAAATTTTAAAGAAACTTTCAGTCAAATTTGCCCATGAGACGAATGCTAGACATTAACGCTCGTCTCATGGGCAAAATGAGACTGAAATTTGCTTCATTTCATGAGATAATTGGGGTGGGCTTCTTACCCGCCCATGCGCTTTTTACCCCGTCTTCCCCTACACCGTTTTGTGTGTGTTGTCATCTAGTATTATCTGTTGTCGCACGATGTGTTTTAAATGACTGTTACACTTCACATTGAAAACAAGGGAAACAGAATGCTGTATGTTGTTAACATATGAATGACTTCGAATGCTGAGAACTACGTACTTTTTTAAAAAAAAGTGTTAAATTAATGATGTAATCAGAGCTTCAGATTGTCAGCGGGCCCTGGTCATTGACCCATACTGTCAGTGATTTGACCCCTCATTTTGTGCAGCCAGGGGTCATCTGGCGCACGAAGTCTGCAATAAAATTTAGTTTTAATAAAAATAATAATAATAATTGATAGCATTTCTATAGCGCCTTTCTATAAATTATTTTATACTCAAAGCGCTTCCATACACCCGCAGTCACACAAAACATTATTACCCAACCATTCACCCAGGTACAAGATCAAGAAGGAAACATTTACAAACCGAATGAGCTTTGAAAGTAGTGAGTCTTGAGTTTAGCTTTGAAAGTAGAAATAGTTGGCTCATGGCGGAGATCGACTGGGAGGGAATTCCAAACAGCAGGGGCACTGACACTGAAACTGCGGTCATCAAATGATTTTAGATTTGTTTTTGGAACCCCTTCCCGCTCACTCAGGTCCTCAAACACAAAACTTCTGAAAGTTCCAAAAGTTCCTTCTTGATCTTGTACCTGGGTGAATGGTTGGGTAATAATGTTTTGTGTGACTGCGGGTGTATGGAATTTTTGTTTGTACAATGTATTGTTGCTTTTAATTGCAAACCGTCTTGTAAGTTTGCGGTATAAAAGACACTTGGACTACACAAAGTAGGGTTTAGAAAAATTATAGACACTGGTAAACATCTTTTTTGAAAAAGTAGAATGGAAGCTGACGCCGTATGCTTTTTTAACACTTTCGTTTCATTTTGACCCCTGTGTGTTGTTGCTATGGAAACGGTTAAATTTGTTGAGTGTATTGAGTTTGTTTTCAATGTTTCTCCAGTGGAACCCCCCTAGTAAGACTTCCTCTAAAGACTCATAAACGAACACGTATATTGCGCGGGAGTGTTATTTTCCTAGAAAGGGGAGTGTTTATTTCCTAGGCGCAGTTTTTTGTATAATCCTGGAAACGGGAGGGGTTTTTTCCTAGGAAAATAACAC
>CM065684.1:48379138-48386638 GCA_017654935.2 Phymorhynchus buccinoides | reverse complement strand
GTACACACAGCGGGGAAACCATTGAGAACTGAAAACAGGACGCACGCACGGACGGATGGACGGCCGGAAAGAAGTGGGACATATCGGGCCTGTGACACAAAGGGCCTAGGGCACAGCGGGCTTATCCCATGTTTAGCGACTCGGGAACTTATCTGCCGCTTGGCGATGCGCGTGTTGCTTTTTTTTTTACTACACACTAATCATTAAAAACGCATCAAAACAGCACGTAACTGAATAGTTTTTTATATATAGCCTTGGGGTTCGGACCCGTGATTTGAGCGCGCGCGATCATGCGCACACGCGCGCACAGACAAATTCATAGACCATTCATCAAGAAATGTTGTGAAAAAAACTGCATGAAATACATGCAAAACTTCGCGAGATATTAGCGATTATGTGTTTTGGGGTTTGAACCCCGTAACTGGCGCGACCTTGACCTTAATGTAAAACTAAATACATCAGTGGGTAGCTTGCATCTTGGAAAACTAGTATACCAAATTTGATGATGATAGACTGAATAGTTTTTGAGAAAAACGGACGAATAGCCGGACGGAGGCACGCCGGACGGACGCCGGACGGACCAGACAGAAACAATAGTTTCCGAACCTTCGGCTCAGGGATTAAAAATCGATTAGAACATGAATGCTTAACAAATCTGTCATAAGCGCCTGCCTCTAAAAGTAAACTCTGCAGCCTGTAAATGGCATCACTGAACTAATAACAAACAGGTAAAATAACACAACATATTTATGTGGTCATGGTCTTTTCAATATTTTACCTGATATTATTGTTTGCAACTCTTAGTTTGTGGTCACTCCACTGGTTACATAATATTTTGCTTTCTTTCACAATGTTCTGGTGTGTTTTAGTAATTTGTCTCTCGAAGCAAAAAGTCAAGTAAAGTCATCAGGTCAGGTCAGGTAGCTAGGACATTAGGCCTTGCGGCCTCTTCACTGTCCTTTTATTTTTGGTTGAACTTTTGCACAGCTGAGATGTTTTTATATTTTGTTTTTGGCAAATCTGCCTTTTAGTCATGCTCATATTGCAGTTTTGAGATGTTGGTGTGTTTATCAAGGAGGTTTTTGAATTGTGTTAGATTCTGTGCTCATTTAATATGTGCAGGAAGAGTATTCCAAAAGTTTGTTACTCTGTT
Organism: Phymorhynchus buccinoides; assembly: GCA_017654935.2. Lineage (NCBI taxonomy): Eukaryota > Metazoa > Mollusca > Gastropoda > Neogastropoda > Raphitomidae > Phymorhynchus > Phymorhynchus buccinoides. The sequence goes on along the minus strand of CM065684.1, from coordinate 48,385,485 downwards.
AGAAAAGAATATTTGTCTGAGTTCGGCTATACTGGGCTAGTATTTTTAAATCATTGCTACGTGTTCTTGAGTCGGTTGTTAGCTGGAACAAAGATTTATTAGTATTGTTATCACTGTGAATAAAAAATGGTATGTGTTCATCAGATCCCCACGAATTCTTCTATATTTCAGAGATGGTAATTTCAACTTCCTTAGTCTAAGTTCGTACTCAAGGTGACTAACGCCTTTAAGTAATTTTGTTGTTCGTCTTTGGACCCTTTCTAATGCTGCCGATTGCCTTTTTAAAAACGGACTCCAGACCTAATTTCCATTTTCTAGATGAGAATAATATTTTATAATCTCAGCTCAATCGCAAGATAAAGACAGATGCAGCAACAATGCAATGCAAGTATTCAGTGTTGCCCCAAAACATGACAACGAAAACGTTTTAAACATATTAAACATTATACGAAACGTACGAAACTTTATGTCTCTGTTAATGTTAGCATTCTTTTGGAGAGTAGTCGCATACGTGCAAGCAACATTGCTTGGTATGTGTGTGTTGGTGTGTGAGTGTGTGACATATTATGCATAATGCGTGTGTATGTTTATTGTTGGTTTGTTCGTTATCATGCAGATAAAGGTTACAACTAACACTACAAAGGTGTTATAATTAGGTAACGGCCTGTAACAGCTGCAAACCGATGTTTACCATTGAAGGTAGACAAGGATGTGGAAGGCACCCTCTCTCACGTTATGTACATGTGCGCGCGCGGATGCACACATAGACACAGACCATGACAGACAGACAGACAGACAGACAGACAGACAGACAGACAGACACACTTACACACACACATAAACACACACACACACACATAAACACACACACTCACCACTCACACACTCACACTCACACATTCCACACACCCACACGCAAACACACATACGCGCGCACACGCACACACACACACACACACGCACACGCACGCACACGCACACACACACACACACACACACACACACACACACACACACACACACACACACACACACACACACACACACACACACACACACAAACACACAAACACGCTCGCGCCCTGTGCTCTTTTTCTACATTTATCATTCCCCCCTAATCCGTTCTTACATTAATTTTCTACCACCGCCTCTCCATATCCTCACAAATTGTCCAACGCTAAATGCCAGAAGGTACTGTCATTCTTCTCGGTTAAAGGCCAGAAGGTACTACCATTTTCTCGGGTGAAAGCAAGAAGGTACTACCATTCTTCAAGGGTGAAAGCAAGAAGGTACTACCATTCTTCTTGAGTTGAAGCCAGAAGGTACTATCATTCTTCTCTGGTGAAAGTCAGAAGGTACCATCATTCTTCTCTGTTGAAAGCCAGAAGGTACTATCATTCTTCTGAGGTGAAAGTCAGAAGGTACTATCGTTCTTCTCTGGTGAAAGTCAGAAGATACTATCATTCTTCTGAGGTGAAAGTCAGAAGGTACTATCATTCTTCTCAGGTGAAAGCCAGAAAGTACTATCATTCTTCTCAGGTAAAAGTCAGAAGGTACTATCATTCTTCTAGGGTAAAAGCCAGAAGGTACTATCATTCTTCTAGGGTGAAAGCCAGAAGGTACTACCATTCTTCTAGGGTGAAAACCAGAAGGTACTACCATTCTTCTAGGGTGAAAGCAAGAAGGTACTACCACAAACTAAACTACAGCACTAAGACGCTAGATCACCAGCCGCGTGGCAGAATTTTGGGCTGCATTGATTCACCTTGCGGCTGACTCGGATAAGGAACCTTTACTTCCCAAGGGTAAAAGAGAGAGAGAGAGAGAGAGAGAGAGAGAGAGAGAGAGAGAGAGAGAGAGAGAGAGAGAGAGAGAAAGGAGAGAGAGAGAGAGAGAGAGAGAGAGAGAGAGAGAGAGAGAGAGAGAGAGAGAGAGAGAGAGAGAGAGAGAGAGAGAGAGAGAATGAGAGACAGAGAAAGAGAGACGACAACCCTAACATTACCCCTCAACTGACCAAATTAGTGACTGAGAAAGCCAGGTCAACCACACAAAGGTGAAAGCCACTGAACTTGGACTCACCCACCTACAGGTGACTTCAACAAGTAAAGGGAAGTAGCAAGTTGCAGAGTGGCGGTCTGTTTCTAGGCAAGAGTTGTTTCCCTTGGTCCGTGTCTTGCAACAAAAACAAACCGGCTCCAGTGACCTTGACCTTTGACCAATGACCTTCATTTTTACACCTGACCTAGATATCCTCACTACCTATTATCATGCACAATTTGAGCCTCCTAGGTACCTCCGGTCAAGTTTTCTTTCCCTTGGATCATGTCTTGTAAAAAAAACGGCTCCAGTGACATTGACCTTTGACCTATGACCTTCAATTTCGAACTTGGCCTAGATATCATTTGTACCTACCAGCATGCAAAATGTGAGGCTCCTAGATCCCTCCGTTCAAACGTTATCGTGTTAACATAGCCAGTTAGCCAGATAGTCGGATAGATAGGAACATAATTGTCTGAAAACATTACCAGCTTCGCTCAGCTTTGCTACGCGGCTGGTAATACAGAAGGTTTATAATACGTTCTGACTTTCACCCGCAAAGAATAATTGGTGCCTTGTTGCGTATAACACGACTGGATATTCTGTTTGTAGTCGTTCTGGTGATTTACGAGAAGCGAAAACGCAGAAAAAGAGAAAGCGAGAGAACATTAGGCTAGAGACGCGCGTGTTGTAAACAAGCTTTACTTTCGTCAACTGAAAGTGGACCCTACGGGAATCAATGCGGCTTCAGAGAACGTGGACATCAGGGAGGGGGGGGGGGGGGGAGGGGGGGAGGGAGAGAGAGAGAGAGAGAGAGAGAGAGAGAGAGAGAGAGAGAGAGAGAGAGAGAGAGAGAGAGGCACAGAAAGAGACAGAGAGAGAGACACAGGGAGATAGATAGAGAGAGAGAAACAAAACAGATGCATAGACAGAAATAGAAAGAAAAAAATACAGAAAAAGATATAGATAGAGAGAGAGAGAGACAGACAGACATACAGAGACAAACGAAACAGTTAGAGAGAGAGAGAGATGAGAGAGAGGGAGGAGAGAGAGAGAGAGAGAGAGCAGAGAGAGAGGGAGAGAGAGAGAGAGAGAGAGGAGAGAGAGAGAGAGAGAGAGAGAGAGAGAATCCTGTGCATGTGAAAATGTCTCCATAAATCAAATCAGCTGGACAGCCTCATCTTGCCTTTCTCTTTCTAATTACATTATGTGTCATTGATCTTGAAGTGTAACACCACCACCACCCCCTCTCGCTCTCTCTCTCTCTCTCCTCTCTCTCGTTTCTCTCTCTATCTCTCTCTCTCCTCTCTCCGGTCTCTCTCTCTCTCTCGTCTCTCTCTCCTCTCTCTCCTGTGGTTCGGGGTGTCATCTCCTCTCTCTCTCTCGCAGTCCTCTCTCCAATCTCTCTCAATCTCTCTCTCTCTATCCTTTCTAGCCTACATTCTTATCCTTGGAAAATAAAGTATTTGAAGTTTGAAATTTGATCTCTCTCTCTCTCTCTCTCTCTCTCTCCTCTCTCTCTCTCTCTCTCTCTCTCTCTCTCTCTCTCTCTTCTCTCTCTCTCTATCTCTCTCTCTCTCTTCTCTCTCTCTCCTCTCTCTCTCTCTCTCTCTATCTCTCTCTCTCTCCTCTCTCTCTCCTCTGTCTCTCTCTCCTCGTTTTCTCTGACCAACATTTTATAAAAGAATTTAAAGACAGACTCATTTGTTGTTTCAAGCAGAACTGGCATGCTGATATGGAATGTAAGGAAAAATATAAATGGTTCTTCTCATTTAAAAGTGTATTTCAGCCAGAAAAATATCTTGAAATCATTACAGACAATTGGCATAGGGTAAGCTTCATTAGGTTTAGGTTACGTACACTTGGATTTATGGCTAATAAAAGATGGTTCGAACCACATACGAGTGAAATAACGCTATGTCCTTTATGCAAATCAGGTGTGGATAATGAATGTCATTTTCTCTTTTACTGTCAAACATATAATGATGTACGAGTGAAATGTAAGTTTTCTAGTTTTCAAATAATTGAGAGAAAGGATGTTGCTTCCCTCTTAACGTCTAATGACGAAGAATTATTGAAATCTGTGGCTAAATTCATAGCTGAGGCGCAGAGGGTGCGTCTGAAAGAAGCGGAATAACTCTTAATAGTGAATATACATAAACTAATGATTATGATTGTACCAATTCACGTTATTTTCTATTTGTTTTCTATTTTCTATTATATATTTTCTATTGCATGATGATTGTGTGATTGGCCGAACTTTGTTATTCCTTTCACCCCCCTTGTCACCAGACCCTTGAGGTAATGACAATAAATGCTTCAGCGTTCAGCGTTCAGCGTTCTCTCTCTCTCTCTCTCTCTCTCTCTCTCTCTCTCTCTCTCCTCTCTCTCTCTCTCTCTCTCTCTCCTCTCTCTCTCTCTCTCTACTCCATCTATCCACTGATGTATTTAGTTTTACATTAAGGTCAAGGTCGCGCCAGTTACGGGGTTCAAACCCCGAAACACATAATGTACGTTTTGATAAATAAAAAAACATTTAAGCCAAACACATAATTGCTAATATCTCGCGAAGTTTTGCATGTATTTTAATGCAGGTTTTTTTCACAACATTTCTTGATGTATGGTCTATAACACATTTGTCATGAATTTGTCTGTGCGTGCGTGTGCGCATGATAGCGGGCGCTCAAATCACGGGTCCGAACCCCAAGGCTATATATAAAAAAATATTCAGTTACGTGCTGTTTTGATGTCTTTTTATGTAGTTACGTGCTGTTTTGATGCGTTTTTATGTATGTGTACAGCCGACACATTCCGATTTCGGAGTACATCGGCGATTCTGCGAGGGGACTTTGCAGCCGCTCGACGTTGCACTTGTTAGATTTTTTTTCGTAAACATTTTTTCACACAGCCGATTGTGTGTTTATGCTTTAATATATAAACAGTTAAAAACATAAACATTACACAGTCTCTAATAGTCTCAAACACGCAATGACTGAAGACAAATTTAGCTTTTTATTATTGCACCCCCTAAAAAATAACAATCACAAAAACTTTCACATACACACCTTACAGAGACAAAACAAAACAAAACAAACAAAACAAAACTAAACAAGTGCAACGGCGAGCGGGCTGCAAAGTCCCCTCGCAGCATCGCCGAGCTACTCCGAAATCGGAATGTGTCGGCTGTACACATACATAAAAAAACGCATCAAAACAGCACGTAACTACATAAAAACGCATCAAAACAGCACGTAACTGAATAGTTTTTTGATATATAGCCTTGGGGTTCGGACCCGTGACTTGAGCGCGCGTGATCATGCGCACACGCGCGCACAGAAAAAATTCATGACAACTGTGTTATAGAGCATTCATCAAGAAATGTTGCGAAAAACACTGCATTAAAATACATGCAAAACTTCGCGAGATATTAGCGATTATGTGTTTCGGGGTTTGAACCCCGTAACTGGCGCGACCTTGACCTTAATGTAAAACTAAATACATCAGTGGATAGGTTGCATCTTGGCAAACTAGTATACCAAATTTGATGATGATAGACTGAATAGTTTTTGAGAAAAACGGACGAATAACACGGAGCCGGACGGACGGAAGGCACGGCGAACGGACGGACGGACGGACGGACGGACACCGGACGGACGGACACCAGGACCGATAAAGGACGGACGGACGGACGGACACCGGACGGACGGACGGACCAGACACAAAACAATAGCTCCCCGAACCTTCGGCTCGGGAACTAAAAAAATATTTTAACAATTGCACCCTTTGTCTTGTTGATTTTTGCAAGAGCTAGAACATTGTTATATTGATTTATCTCGTCTCAAGACAGTTTGGTCCGATCACTTTTCGATCCTCGGAAACTACATTTTCACTGCTTTTTTTCATTATACCCGTTAATGGTGACGTTCTCAACCTGTTTCTCACGCCATTAACTTGGTCATCTTTAGAGGGCCTTCAGAGAGCTAGCTACTCTTACGGATCTGACTGTTGAACCGATTGCCCGCAGAGTCAGTCTTTCAACAATCAGCCTGGCCAAAGTCCTCCCTCATGCACTGAGTGGGGACTAAAGTAATTATGAGTTACGTTGACTCTCTCTCTCTCTCTCTCTCTCTCTCTCTCTCTCTCTCTCTCTCTCTCTTCTCTCCCTCTCTCTCTCTCTCTCTCTCTCTCTCTCTCTCTCTCTCTCTCTCTCTCTCTCTCTCTCTGGGGTAACCTGAATTATAACGGGTCACGGGCCAATATAGAATTAAACATTTGTCAATTGTCAATTGTCTCTCTCTGGGCTGGAGGGG
>CM065684.1:48344138-48371638 GCA_017654935.2 Phymorhynchus buccinoides | reverse complement strand
CCCCCCCCCCCCACCCCCCCCCCCCCCCCCCCCCCCCCCCCCCCCCCCCCCACCCCCCCCCCCCCCCCCCCCCCGCTCAATCAAGAGCGCATTTGCTCTGGCTTAACGTTGGAGCCAAAAGGGATTGGTTAGCCTTTGGGGGACCTTCCTCAACGCCTGCTGTTCTCGAGTCCTTTTGGCCGAGAGAGTGGGATATATTCTGGGAAAGGCATCCCCACTGTAAACGAATGTAAGCCCAGCTCTCCACAACAGCAGTTGTCTCCTCTGCTATCCGCAAACCATAGCAAAAAGCCTAAATGTTACAAAGAGTGATAACTTCGCAGCCTACAAACCTTGCAAAGAATGAAGTCATCTTTCTTACTTCCCACCTGGAAGGTGTTGTTGTAGGCAGTGAGTGAGTTCACAATGATCCCCAGCTGTAGTGTAGGTGAAAGGGTGGGAGTAAAACAAAACCCGGCTTCAGTCAGTTGCGGAGTGCGAGCTCTTTGTCTTTGTATAATAATAGGCCTATTAATAATAATAGACCTTTTTTGTTTTTAGCGCTTATTCTCCTTACGGGGCTCTAAGCGCTTCAGAAAGAAGTAAAAAATCTGAGAGAAAAACAACAACACAAAACCCCGCACTTATGATATAATAAGGAACAACACGCCTACGCTCCCCCCCTGTCCCCCCCCCCACCCCCCCCCCCCCCCCCCCCCCCCCCCCCCCCATTCACACTCCCCTAGAATCCAAACCATTACAAATAGCGTTTTCCACGCAAAAGGCATTTTCTCACACTACCCTCTATTCAGGCTTTTTGGCCATAGTCAGAAACTACAGGGTAATGTGTATCTTCCTTTAGGCGTACTCTTTTCTTTATCTTGTCCGTTTTGTTTCCTTTGTTACCCGCAGGCTAACTGCCCGTGGTAGCATCTGTCTGACCTCCCGTCGATGGCAATTTATTTTAGGGCTTTTATCTGAATTTGAAGAACTTTATCGGTGTCCGGGAGAGGCCAAGGTCGATCGGGGAAGCATCTTTCTGATCTCTTCGTGATTGCAATATGTTTTCTGGCCCTTTTTATCTGGATGAGAGGACTTAACTTGGGATAGCCTGGTTATCCTAGTACGTTTTACCGGGTACTACCTTTTATCTAGATGATGGAAATATTTGTTAGTAACTGGGTTAGGATACAGAGGAGGCTGAGCTAGTCCCCTTGAACAAGCCCCAGACGGTCATCTAGAAGTCAGGATCCGATATATCATTGACTAACCATAATGATGTTTGTCTTCTCTTTTTTTCTCGTCTTTCGGATAAAACATTGAGCATTGTTATGCCAAGTTTTAAAAAACATCTAAGAACCTGTAATAGCCAGTATGGCCTTATGTGTAAATCAAGATTTAGAGTTGCCTTTATAAGCTATTTTGTATTGTTATATGTTGTTTATGTTGGTATTTCTGCTAGGATTTAGTTTAAAACGTAAGAAGATAGCATTTCAGAATTGTGTAGGCCCTGTGTAAGCGAGTGTTCTTAGTCCCACTGTTAAGAAATCCACGTTCCTCCCACCACCCCCGGGGATCACGTAACAGCACGCAACCATTGCAGGCTAAAAGAGTGTGAAGTTACTTCCTCCATTCCTCACCGGTGCACTTCAAACGCGCCTATTCCTATTACCCTTACACTCAATTGCACCTGCGTCAATAGACGATTTTCGGAAGAATAAAAATAAGGGAGAGCATTTCGTGACCATTAGAGTTGATTACCTCGACTTACTCAGTCAAAACCATAGCAACCACGGCGGCATGGCGTCGAAGCATGGAACCGCCGGATGCCAGTCAGTCAGCGACTTGCAAACATTGTTTTAGAAAAATAAGGGGTGGCCAGTAGCTACAACCTGATAGAACTTGCAAACTGAAACGTAAAAATATCAATGACAAAAGTGTTACAATGACGCACTGCGTTCTACATGCTGTGTGTCTCATCAAACATTCGGGGCGAGGGCTGGGGATTTACCTGATAGTGGAGTAACTTCCCCTGTTTGACCGATTGAATTAGGCAAGATCACTCCCACACACCATGAAATTACCCTTAATTATTTCGGAACAATTCCTATTGCGCCCGTTGTAGTCATCAATTGCGCCCGTTGAAATCGTTGAAATGGTTCTTGAGAAGCGTAGACATAATGGACGTTTTGCATAAGTTTGGATTTTGTTTCAAAAGATCGCGCAAACATTCCTTATAAAGATAGAAAACCCCCAGAATCAAATTAGCTTTTCCAGTTTTGATTTCATAGTCATCTGAAATTTAATTTATAAGATACCCCTAAGCATCCCATGGCTCTGACCTTTAACCCCTCATAATTATCCCATCTGGACAGGATGCTATTTCTGCAGAAGGCTGTTGTGTTTTGGGTAGAATAAACGCGATATTTGTATCATTATATATTACTGTCATCACAGTTACGCACGTTCGATCTTCGAGACGAAATATTTTAGTGCTCTAGCTATAGAAACAGTCAACGTTTCTATGAGTTACAAAGACAGCGCGAGAGATTGGGAACAGCCCATAGTGTTGCGGATCAAGGAAATATAGAAACAAAATAACACAAAGACACACATGTCACACTTCACGGGCATTATTTAGCACAATGTGTACCATGAATAGTTTGCAAAGAACTTTTTTTCTGAAAAAAATTAAACAAACTTTTAAAAAAAAGACATAGAAACATCAGCTGCTCATTTCAAACATTTAAACTCGTTTATAAACGTTGGAATTTCTGCACGCTCACCGACACGCACTCGCGCGTGCACCACACATACACACACACGCGCGCGCGCGCACGCACGCACGCACGCACGCACGCACACGCACACGCACGCACACACACACACACACACACACACACACACTCGTTTATAAACGCTGGCATTTCTACACGCTCACTGACTCGCATTCGCGCGCACACCATACACAGAGAGAGAGAGAGAGAGAGAGAGAGAGAGAGAGAGAGAGAGAGAGAGAGAGAGAGAGAGAGAGAGAGAGAGAGAGAGAGAGAGAGAGAGAGAGAGAGAGAGAGAGAGAGAGAGGGGCCTGCGTTGCGCACTTTTATTATGCTTACACATGAATCACTCACATCAAAGCAGAATGAATGTCATAGCAAACAAGGGCGTCGCTGAGCGGCAGACATGTCCGTCACCAGCAATGCCACGCACTTGCGACACCCCGTAGAGTGTCACATCCTGACACAAAATTGGAAGGGATTCTGTCTTCTAGTTCACGAGATACAGCTTGAAGAAGAAACATATAGCGCAAAGAAGGAAATTTCGGTTTTCAAGGTCACACTTCAAGGTCAAGGTCAGCATGGTGATAATTTATGCTCGGATGTTTTCTTCTCTAGGGTATACAGTACCACACACAATCTGAAGCGCTTTTGTCAAGTACCAATGTAGAAAATATGGCTTAAAACCCAATGTGTAGACCCCTACCACTTTCAAGGCCTACCGATCTCCCGGACCTTGACCTTGACCTTGATCGGTATGCCACCATCAGAACGGGCATAAGCCAAAGTACCTTCATGCCAAATTTGAAGACTCTAACACTAACGGTGTGGGAGTTATGGCCCCTGAAAGATTTTCGGTTTTCAAGGTCGTACGCCAAGGTCAAGGTCACGACGGCAATATGGTTTGCGCGGATGCCTTCCTCACATGGTGACACACCAGCACACACAATTTGACGTGATTCGGTCAACCCGTTCGAAAGATATCCTTGGGACAGACAGAAGGAGAAAAAAATGACCCTCCGATTTTCAGGCTCCAGCGATCTTTTTGACCTTGACCTTGATTGGTCGGTATGCCATCATCAGAACGGGCATAAGCCAAACCACCTTCATACCAAGTTTCAACATCCTATGTTGATTGGTGCCCGAGATATGGCTAAAAATAGATTTTCGGTTTTCAAGGTCGTACGTCAAGGTCAAGGTCACGACGGCAAAATGGTTTGCGCCGATCTCTTCCTATTAAGGAGGCACACCTTCACACAAAATTTGACGCGATTCGGTCAAGCGGTTCGGGAGATATCCTTGGGACAGATAGAAAAGAAAAAAAAAGGAAAAAAAAATACAAACCAGCCCATCGCAATAGTCCGTCTTGGTGACGGACTAATGATGTATGAACCCAGAAACTCCTACCAATGGGAACGTTTATAACCAAGCTTGTTCTGCCCGCTTCACACATTATTGTCCTGTAAACTAATAATAAATCCCAAAGCGAATGACAATGGCATCCATTATTAGATTTACGCGAGTGTTTCAATCTTAGTAGCTCAGCTGGTTGAGTCGTTGGCTCGTAATCCGTCAGGTTTGCGAATGTGCGGGTTCTAATCTAGCTGGGGTCGCAGTGGTGTATCCTTGGGAAAGGCACTTTACTCCTATTTTCCTCACTCCACCCAGGTGTAAATGGGTACCTGACGTCAGTTGATGAAAATGTCCTTCGGATGAGACTTAAAACCGTGGTCCCGTGCGCAAAACGCATGCCCAAAAGATATTGCGCACACGTTAATTAAAGCCCTTTCCACTAATCGGTAGGAGTAGGCCATGTTGTGCCGGTGGAATGGATGACACAAACTCAAATAGCATGCATCATGCGCGCCAACTGCAGTCTAAATGAAGACTTTGGGCGTGGGGCAGGATAAACATCCGCAATAGGAAGAAGGAAGAAGAAGAAAAGGACATTTTGGTCAGCGTGTTTCTGTCTACAACTATGACGAAACCGTAGACTACATACAGCCTTACTTCTTAGAGTCTGAACGTGCGCGTAGCGCGTGTTTGTGTGTAGGGGAAGACGGGGTAAAAAGCGCATGGGCGGGTAAGAAGCCCACCCCAATTATCTCTTGAAATGAAGCAAATTTCAGTCTCATTTTGCCCATTAGACGAGCGTTAATGTCTAGCATTCGTCTCATGGGCAAATTTGACTGAAATTTTCTTTATTTCATGAGATAATTGGGTTGGGCTTCTTACCCGCCTATGCTCTTTTTACCCCGTCTTCCCCTAGCTGCGCAGCTGAAAATCATATTTGCAGAAAGTTTTATGGATTTCCCAGCAACTCGAATGCTGCTGCAATGTATTGAAGCTCTTATAGACATAGAACCTGCTTTTGTTGTAAGGTGCGTGGAGGTTTTCTGTTGGAAAGAAACAAGCGCAGAGAGGAAAAGACAAAACGACGGTTAAAAGAAACAAAAAGAAAGTCAAGACAGAAAGAAGGAAAGAAAGGCAGAAAGATAGAAACCAGAAAGTAAGAAAGACAATTTGTTCTTCTTTGTTTGCGCATGCTTGACTTAAGAATGGCGTGTTTAAGATAATAATGTTTAAGTGGTGGTTTTTGTTCTGATCTTTTCAAAGAAAATAGATATGGGGAAGACGGGGTAAAAAGCGCATGGGCGGGTAAGAAGCCCACCCCAATTATCTCATGAAATGAAGCACATTTCAGTCTCATTTTGCCCATGAGACGACCGTTAATGTCTAGCATTCGTCTCATGGGCAAATTTGACTGAAATTTTCTTTATTTCATGAGATCATTGGGGTGGGCTTCTTACCCGCCCATGCGCTTTTTACCCCGTCTTCCCCTATGTCCAGATTTGATGACCACTTTCCTATTCGTTTGGCCACAACTGGGGATTCCCCACGCGCACGCACACGCGCTTACACTTACACACACAGACACGCGCGCGCGCGCGCGCGCGTGTACGCACGTTGGGACATGCACGCGCGTGCAACTAGTCAACTTTTACACAAGGAAATACTCAATTACCTCCCTCAAAGCTAATGCATATCGGAAGTGAGTTTTTGTTTTTCAAAGTTGAGATAATTATTTTGGCACATTGCTTTCAAAACTCTTTGGCTCGTATTCCTTCAAACAAAAATCGTAAGCGTAGGACCCTCTGTCCATTTGTCTTAAATTATATTAGTTACCTTCTTGTAGGGCCTATAGAAGGAAGGAGATTCTACGGATCAACCTGCCAACGGTTTGCATTTGTGGGAGTGTGGGTGTTCGCGGTTGTATCTCAGAAATGTCGGTGCGGGCGGCCCATACTGTTCAGCTTGATGGGAATTAGGCACAGCTGTGGGTATTTATAGGCACACGTGTATGTATTTTACAACGTTTTCATTCGCAGCATGATTATCCAAATCTATAACACGTGTTTTGTTTTTGTTTTTAAATGGGGGGGGGGGGGGGGGGGGGGGGGGGGGGGGGGGGGGGGGGGGGGGGGGGGGGGGGGGGGGTCTTGTGTTTGGTTGTTTTTTCTTCCTCTTTCTTTCTCTTTATTGAATATTCATCCCATTGACCTTATTGCATGGAATGAAGTGTGTCTTTAGTGACTGTGTCACATACGGACAGACACTGAGACAGACACAGACAAACAGACACACAGACACACACACACACACACACACACACACACACACACACACACACACACCGGTGCACTTCACCGGGGGGATGGGGGGGGGGGGGGGGCACAGTCGGAAAGCGATATCCTAACCTGAAGTGAACTTTCCGCGAACTGGTTTCCTTTTGCAATGGGAATTTATTTATGTCAAGTGTATTTTTCTTCGGTCAATTTTCGAGCATTTTTCTTTGTATTTTTATATATATATATATATTGCACACGTCTGTATCGTTCACTCCAGGTGTCCCTATGGGTCAAAAGGCCTTGAAAAGACTGAAAATAAAATATTGTGATTGTTGTTATTGTTAATATTGTTACCAACTCTCTCTCACACACACACACACACACTCTCTCTCACACACACGCGCGCACGCACACGCACACGCGCGCACACACACACACACACACACACACACACATGCACGCACACACAGACACACACCTACACACACACACACACACACACACACACACACACACACACACACACACACACACACACACACACACACACACACACATGCATGCCCCCTATCAGTCGGTGAAGTTAAGGAAAGTTAGAGTTACATTTTAAGACATAGGACGTTGTGTGTGTGTGCGCGTGTATATATATGTGTGTGTGTGTTTGCGTGTATGTGCGTACGTGCGCATATCTGTACATGTGTGTCTCTGTGTGTCCGTGTGTGTGTGTCTAGTTGTGTGTTGAAAAGTAGGATATAAAGGAAACGCGAGAGTAGCAAGGCAGGGAGGGGGTCTACGACCTAGACAACAAGTGTAGAATATCACACAATAAGGCGTCAGTGATTTGCTTGCATAGGGGATTAGTGTGAAGGTGTGGGTGGTGTGCGTGGTGTGGCGTGATTGGAGCAGTGGTTTGTTCCACATTCTACCTGTCAGTTCTATTCACCGGTCGTGCTCGTTTAAAAAAAAGTTAATGACAGGATCTGTAGGTGCGAGGATCTGCCACGTACCACCTTTGGGATCTATATTCCACCCTCTTGATCACAGACGTTTGTAAGTAGAAAGTTATCAGGGGCGCGTTATGTTCAAATAATAATAATAACAATAATGAGAAAAATTTATATAGCGCCCATTATACTAGTAGTATCAATCAAGATCACGGTCAAGGTCAAGGAGATCGCTGGACCCTAAAAGTCGGGGGATCGGAAAAATGGAGTTCCCAAGATGAAATCAGGTGGGAATGTTGGCTGGGCTCCGCGGGTGATTCTCGAATGCTACATTCGAAAACTTTTCAATCTAGTTGCTTCATGTTTTTATTCCATTTCTATTATATGTAAAGCGCCCTGTAGCCTACATAGGGGAAGACGGGGTAAAAAGCGCATGGGCGGGTAAGAAGCCCACCTCAATTATCTCATGAAATGAAGCAAATTTCAGTCTCATTTTGCCCATGAGAGGAGCGTTAATGTCTAGCATTCGTCTCATGGGTAAGTTTGACTGAAATGTTCTTCATTTCATGAGATAATTGGGGTGGGCTTCTTACCCGCCCATGCGCTTTTTACCCCGTCTTCCCCTAGTATAATGGGCGCTATATAAATTTTTCTCATTATTGTTATTATTATTATGCGACTTTATTGTACGCTATGCAAAATGGCCATTTCTAGTATAGAACTAAACCCGATGTAAAGGTCAAGATGTGCCACCCCCCCTACCTATCTCGGTTAATTGTATTTTTCCGTTATTGCCTTTCTTACCATACATAAAGCTGTATTTTAGGAACCTTTTTAGCTAGTAACCTTTTTGGAATACTAACCCTAACCCTAACCCTAGCCCTAACCCTAACCCTACCCCCCACCGTATAAGACGGAAAAACGCAACGAACCACAACTGTGACAAATCGCGGTGTACTGCAGTACATAGTGGGGGGTAGGGTTAGGTTTAGGGGTAGGGTTAGGGTTAGGGTTAGTATTCCAAAAAGGTAATTAGCTAAAAATGTTCCTAAAATACAGCTTTATGTATGGTAAGAAAGGCAAAAACGGAAAAATACAATTAACCGAGAAATGCATGGGGGGTGGCAGAAAACAAAAGTGAATGCCAAAGCGGTTCATTCATCCGGAAAGTCGAGGTGTTAAAGCTGTACTGTAAGGAAATAGTGTTCAGGATTATCCGTGACTTTTACTTGTACTACACAAGTGCGTGCCAGATGGACTTAGACTTATTTGGGGTCTCTCGTATTCTTGTCACTCTGGGATTGTGAAGTGCGAAGTCTGACATTTATTTACATTTATATCATAACTAAAAGAGTCTTAGGCCGGGTTCACATTAGACGCGTAAGTTCCGCACGGAAAGCCCTAAATAAGAGGAAGGAAGAAGGATAAAGGTTTACGTATATAGGGAAATTCGGACACGTGCGCAAATCTTTTCGTTTCACTTATTTATGGATTGCGCACGGGTTTCCGCATGGAATATCCGCTTATGTGTGTACACGGCCTTATGCTTTATCAAGAAAAGGTGAGATTTTGTACCTCGTTCCCTAAACTTTTAAAAACTTTATTACTGAACAATAGGCCTAGTTGTTTATTTTGTTATGTTGTCCTTGTGAAAGCAGTCATTAGGGGAAGACGGGGTAAAAAGCGCACGGGCGGGTAAGAAGCCCACCCCAATTATCTCATGAAATGAAGCAAATTTCAGTCTCATTTTGCCCATGAGACGAGCGTTAATGTCTAGCATTCGTCTCATGGGCAAATTTGACTGACATTTTCTTTATTTCATGAGATAATTGGGGTGGGCTTCTTACCCGCCCATGCGCTTTTTACCCCGTCTTCCCCTAGTAAAAAATAATGGTACCCACCACACATTTGCAAAAATGTAAGTAATCCTGTGCACGCACACGATACTCACTTACAACAGTCATGCATGTGTTCACAGGCACACAAACACATGCACATACGCGAGCTTACGTCGACATAAACAAACTTTCAGTCCAGGTGTTCAGGGTATAGGGGAAGACGGGGTAAAAAGCGCATGGGCGGGTAAGAAGCCCACCCCAATTATCTCATGAAATAAAGCAAATTTCAGTCAAATTTGCCCATGAGACGAATGCTAGACATTAACGCTCGTCTCATGGGCAAAATGAGACTGAAATTTGCTTCATTTCATGAGATAATTGGGGTGGGCTTCTTACCCGCCCATGCGCTTTTTACCCCGTCTTCCCCTACACAAGTGCGTGCCAGAAGGACTTATTTGGGGTCTCTCGTATTCTTGTCACTCTGGGATTGTGAAGTGCGAAGTCTGAAATTTATTTACATTTATATCATAACTAAAAGATTCTTAGGCCGGGTTCACATTAGACGCGTAAGTTCCGTACGGAAAGCCCTAAATAAG
Source organism: Phymorhynchus buccinoides (assembly GCA_017654935.2). Taxonomy (NCBI): domain Eukaryota; kingdom Metazoa; phylum Mollusca; class Gastropoda; order Neogastropoda; family Raphitomidae; genus Phymorhynchus; species Phymorhynchus buccinoides. Next base: position 48,361,875 of record CM065684.1, on the reverse strand, counting down.
AGGAAGGAAGAAGGATAAAGGTTTACGTATATAGGGGAAATTCGGACACGTGCGCAAATCTTTTCGTTTCACTTATTTATGGATTGCGCACGGGTTTCCGCATGGAATATCCGCTTATGTGTGTACACGGCCTTATGCTTTATCAAGAAAAGGTGAGATTTTGTACCTCGTTCCCTAAACTTTTAAACACTTTATTACTGAACAATAGGCCTAGTTGTTTATTTTGTTATGTTGTCCTTGTGAAAGCAGTCATTAGTAAAAAATAATGGTACCCACCACACATTTGCAAAAATGTAAGTAATCCTGTGCACGCACACGATACTCACTTACAACAGTCATGCATGTGTTCACAGGCACACAAACACATGCACATACGCGAGCTTACGTCGACATAAACAAACTTTCAGTCCAGGTGTTCAGGGTAGGGGAAGACAGGGTAAAAAGCGCATGGGCGGGTAAGAAGCCCACCCCAATTATCTCATGAAATGAAGCAAATTTCAGTCTTATTTTGCCCATGAGACGAGCGTTAATGTTTAGCATTCGTCTCATGGGCAAATTTGACTGAAATTTTCTTTATTTCATGAGATCATTGGGGTGGGCTTCTTACCCGCCCATGCGCTTTTTACCCCGTCTTCCCCTATATACATGCGTCTTTTGATGAAAGTCCAAAATGAATAACGAACTTGGGTGGATGCCTCGTGCCTCCATACGGGCAGCTTAACGACCCCGCCCCCTCCACGAGTCTCTTCCCGTGGGGATACCGGAGGGTCTTTCGTAAAAATATTTCCCCACCTTCTGGAAGTTCTGTGCTTGAAAAATCCTCTAATCTGACAAATCTTTGCCTCTGCCTTTTCCCTTTGCTTTCTGTCATCTACTACCTTTCTGACTTATTGGCCTATTCGTTTTCCTGCCTTTTTTTCAAAACCAATCTTCCAAATAACTTTTCTCCTTTGAGCTCCTCCGAAATCGGAATGTGTCGGCTGTGCGCAGCGGGGAGACCAGTGAAAACTGAAAACGGACACATACGTACTTTACCCATTGTGGCATTTTGGCCTGAGAACGCAGAAGAAGAAAAAGAAGAAGAAGAAGAAGAAGAGCGAACACACACTTTCATGTAGGCCTGTCCCAGTGCTAGTCTTTAGCTATATGGAGGAAACAAACAGAGGCTGTGTCCTGTTGAAGTAACGTAGGCTTTTGTATTAAAAGGGATTAACGGTTCACACGGTGTGCCATTACTCGTTAGGGGATCATTGGATATAATCTTACTTGTAGACTTTCACTTGAACTACTAGGAGTTCGTAATCAGCAGAATGTGCTCTATTGTGGGATGGCTTCGGACGTTTTCCATTTCTTGTGGTTAGTCTTTTCTGCTTCTTCTTCTTCTTCTTGACTGTACGTGGCCACAATCAGCACTTTGATTATTATGCCACGGAACCGGGGAGGTTCGAGATCACTTTTGCCGGAAGAAAGGCTCAAGGCCTGAGAAGAAATAAAACAACAGAGAGAGCACAGATCATACGAAAACTAGGAAACTGTTGATCCGTTGGGTTGTTGGAAGAGGGGAGGAGGGGGTGGGGGAAGATGGGGGACCAAAGGGGGGGATGGGAGAGGGGGGGAAGGGAGAGGGGGGGGGGCTGTTGGTGCTTGTTAGTCTGACGTCCCCAGAGTGGGGCCATCAGACGTGGCGATTGCAGCAGGAGGTTTTCCAGTCAGGTGCTCCCAGACTCTAGTCTCGAAGCTCTGCTGGTTTTAATGTTACATGTTTCTGACTAGCGTGTACGTGCGTGTGCATATTATGCGTGTAGGGGCGTCAGGGTGCGAGCGCGTGCAATTAAGCATAATTATTCGTGTGTGCTTTGTGTTGCGCGAGCCACCCTTTGCATGATGAGTATCATGTGCATTATATCGTATGCTGTGTTCATGTGCTTCCATAAGTCTGTAGTGATCTCTCTCTCTCTCTCTCTCTCTCTCTCTCTCTCTCTCTCTCTCTCTCTCTCTCTCTCTCTCTCTCTCTCTCTCTCTCTCTCTCTCCTCTCTCTCCTCTCTCTCTCTCTCTCTCTCTCTCTCTGTGTGTGTGTGTGTGTGTGTGTGTGTGTGTGTGTGTGTGTGTGTGTTTTGTGTGTATGTCTATGTATAGTAGTAGCCTACATCCTAAGGCGTCTTCCCTCTCTTTCTGTATTTTCTCACTACAGCCTCATACGGCACTTTTAGTGGGCTGCGCTGGGGCTTTGAACAACAAGTTGACACTAAGCTGTAGGGGAAGACGGGGTAAAAAGCGCATGGGCGGGTAAGAAGCCCACCCCAATTATCTCATGAAATGATGCAAATTTCAGTCTCATTTTGCCCTTGAGACGAGCGTTAATGTCTAGCATTCGTCTTATGGGCAAATTTGACTGAAATTTTCTTTATTTCATGAGATAATTGTGGTGGGCTTCTTACCCGCCCATGCGCTTGTTACCCCGTCTTCCCCTACGTGTCTCTTGGATGAAAACTGCACTTTGTATTTTCACACTGGCTCTTTATTAGTGATCCAAGGAGATTGGCTAGCCAGTTGTCCCCAAGTCCTCTTGACCATGACAGTAAGAACGTCCCCATACACTATGCGAGTCTTCATCCATATTACAAACAAATTCTAGCCAAGCCGCCGTGAACAACAATCGCATCCTCCGCTTCAAAAGCGCACTAGAGCCATTCTTCTTTCATGTGATAAATAAGTCAACTATTATTTAAAATATTGATATTTAAGTGCTCAATCTACACAGAAAGAACAAAGAAATAGAGCGGGAGGGTGTAAATCTACATGTTTGCCGAGAAATCGATATGCAAAGCCATGTCACTTACTTTCGTATTTTTCAAAATGGCGGACGATAAAAACAACCGTCCGTGCAAACACAAATAAATAATAATAAATATTAGAAAAATATCCCCGACTTCTCAATATTTAATGATGAATCTTCTGTTCTTCCTGCATGCCACAAGACGCCTCTGAATGTATTTAGGGGCGAAGCTTTCCCAAACAGCAAGCAATTTGAATGAGGAAAAAGATGATTTATTTTATGGGTAAAATATTTTATGGGCAACACGGGAGAATGAACTGACAAAGGCCAACCCATGTCTGTCTCTCCCTCCCTCTCCACCTGTCTCTCTCTCCCTCCCTCTCCACCTGTCTCTCTCTCCCTCCCTCTCCACCTGTTCTCTCTCCCTCCCTCTCCACCTGTCTCTCTCTCCCTCCCTCTCCACCTGTCTCTCTCTCCCTCCCTCTCCACCTGTCTCTCTCTCCCTCCCTCTCCACATGTCTCTCTCTCTCCCTCCCTCTCCACCTGTCTCTCTCTCCCTCCCTCTCCACCTGTCTCTCTCTCCCTCCCTCTCCACCTGTCTCTCTCTCCCTCCCTCTCCACCTGTCTCTCTCTCTCCCTCCCTCTCCACCTGTCTCTCTCTCCCTCCCTCTCCACCTGTCTCTCTCTCCCTCCCTCTTCACTTCTCTCTCTCTCTCTCTCTCTCTCTCTCCCTCCCTCTCCACCTGTCTCTCTCTCTTACTGTCTTAAAAAAACACACCCCAACTCCCAACACATGTACTTTATAACTAACCATCTTTTTGCGTGCGATCCGTGCAGTGTGCGGGAGCCAGAGGATGAACTGGAAGGCCAACCTGATTCTCTCCGTGGTGCTGCTCATCTACATCCTGGTGGGGGCCCTCGTCTTCTGGGTGTTGGAATACGAGGAGTTCACGCCCCCGGACATCAGACACATGGCCTTCTACACCCAGTTCCTGGGTGAGCCTACGTACTCTTCTTCTTCTTCTTCTTCTTCTTCTTCTTCTTCTTCTTCTTCTTCTTCTTCTTCTTCTTCTTCTTCTTCTTCTTCTTCTTCTTCTTCTTCTTCTTCTTCTTCTTCTGTGGTGGTGACCAACTTCTTTATATAGAAGTAATTGTACACACTTTAGCGGGTGACCATAGAAAAAGAATCAGAAGAGAGATAGGAAGAAAACGTGAATACACACGCAAACTATCAGATTGGCTTAGAGTCAATAGGAAAAATCAAGCAAAGGAAACTCTGGGCTGGGAAGGGGAAAACTTCAGGGAGCTGCCGGCAGCTACTAATTTTCACGTTCGCCCCCAGCAAGCTGGGAACGAACTAGCCGACCCTAGACACTCCATAAGGCAATGCCCAAGCCCCAACCAAAAAGACAAACAAAGACAGAACAAACAGATCCCTAACTACTGGGGTAAAAATAATTGGGGGTGAAGATGGAGGGACTGGGGTAGGGAAGTTTGTTGGAGGTTTCAGTGCTGGGTTGTGGCTGAGAGCTCAGCTGACGCCGGCTCCCCTCCAGAGTCTGGGATGTTGATCCAGTTCAGGTGGCGTTGAAGCCTGGATTCAAAGCCTGCCAGGGATGGTGCAGTGGCAGTGTCGTCGGGGAGACGGTTCCACTCAGGGATTGTGCGGGGGAAGAAGGTACTCAGGAAGACATACACGTCGTTGTTAATGTATACAATGAAGATAAGTTTCAGAGTAGGCCTATATGAGCTGTGTGGCGACGTTTTACTTTATTTTACGAGACCTGTATTTGGGCTGGGTAGCTGGATGGTGAGGTCCCATCTTTCAAAGTCTCTCTCTCTTTCTGATTGTCGAGTCTTCATGATTCCTCTATAGTTTACTGTGACTGTTTGGCATTAGTCTTTGCGTCCTTTTCTGCCTGTTTTTCACTCTGTGTTTGTCCATTCTTTGCGTCCTTTTCTTTCTGTTTCTCAGTCTGTGTTTGTCCATTCTGTGTATCCTTCCTGTCCATTATTTCTGTTTCTCAGTCTGTGTTTGTCCATTCTCTGTATCCTTCCTGTCCATCATTTCTGTTTCTCTGTCAGTGTTTGTCCATTCTCTGTATCCTTCCTGTCCATTATTTCTGTTTCTCAGTCTGTCTGTGTTTGTCCATTCTCTGTATCCTTCCTGTCCATCATTTCTGTTTCTCAGTCTGTGTTTGTCCATTCTCTGTATCCTTCCTGTCCATCATTTCTGTTTCTCAGTCTGTGTTTGTCCATTCTCTGTATCCTTCCTGTCCATCATTTCTGTTTCTCAGTCAGTGTTTGTCCATTCTCTGTATCCTTCCTGTCCATCATTTCTGTTTCTCAGTCTGTCTGTGTTTGTCCATTCTCTGTATCCTTCCTGTCCATCATTTCTGTTTCTCAGTCTGTCTGTGTTTGTCCATTCTCTGTATCCTTCCTGTCCATCATTTCTGTTTCTCAGTCAGTGTTTGTCCATTCTCTGTATCCTTCCTGTCCATCATTTCTGTTTCTCTGTCTGTGTTTGTCCATTCTCTGTATCCTTCCTGTCCATCATTTCTGTTTCTCTGTCTGTGTTTGTCCATTCTCTGTATCCTTCCTGTCCATCATTTCTGTTTCTCAGTCTGTGTTTGTCCATTCTCTGTATCCTTTCTGTCCATCATTTCTGTTTCTCAGTCTGTCTGTGTTTGTCCATTCTCTGTATCCTTCCTGTCCATCATTTCTGTTTCTCAGTCTGTGTTTGTCCATTCTCTGTATCCTTCCTGTCCATCATTTCTGTTTCTCAGTCTGTGTTTGTCCATTCTCTGTATCCTTACTGTCCATCATTTCTGTTTCTCAGTCTGTCAGTGTTTGTCCATTCTCTGTATCCTTCCTGTCCATCATTTCTGTTTCTCAGTCTGTCTGTGTTTGTCCATTCTCTGTATCCTTCCTGTCCATCATTTCTGTTTCTCAGTCTGTCTGTGTTTGTCCATTCTCTGTATCCTTCCTGTCCATCATTTCTGTTTCTCAGTCTGTGTTTGTCCATTCTCTGTATCCTTCCTGTCCATCATTTCTGTTTCTCAGTCTGTGTTTGTCCATTCTCTGTATCCTTCCTGTCCATCATTTCTGTTTCTCAGTCTGTGTTTGTCCATTCTCTGTATCCTTTCTGTCCATCATTTCTGTTTCTCAGTCTGTGTTTGTCCATTCTCTGTATCCTTCCTGTCCATCATTTCTGTTTCTCTGTCAGTGTTTGTCCATTCTCTGTATCCTTCCTGTCCATCATTTCTGTTTCTCAGTCTGTGTTTGTCCATTCTCTGTATCCTTCCTGTCCATCATTTCTGTTTCTCAGTCTGTGTTTGTCCATTCTCTGTATCCTTTCTGTCCATCATTTCTGTTTCTCAGTCTGTGTTTGTCCATTCTCTGTATCCTTCCTGTCCATCATTTCTGTTTCTCAGTCTGTGTTTGTCCATTCTCTGTATCCTTCCTGTCCATCATTTCTGTTTCTCAGTCTGTCAGTGTTTGTCCATTCTCTGTATCCTTCCTGTCCATCATTTCTGTTTCTCAGTCTGTGTTTGTCCATTCTCTGTATCCTTTCTGTCCATCATTTCTGTTTCTCAGTCTGTGTTTGTCCATTCTCTGTATCCTTCCTGTCCATCATTTCTGTTTCTCAGTCTGTGTTTGTCCATTCTCTGTATCCTTCCTGTCCATCATTTCTGTTTCTCAGTCTGTGTTTGTCCATTCTCTGTATCCTTCCTGTCCATCATTTCTGTTTCTCAGTCTGTCAGTGTTTGTCCATTCTCTGTATCCTTCCTGTCCATCATTTCTGTTTCTCAGTCTGTGTTTGTCCATTCTCTGTATCCTTCCTGTCCATCATTTCTGTTTCTCAGTCTGTCTGTGTTTGTCCATTCTCTGTATCCTTTCTGTCCATCATTTCTGTTTCTCAGTCTGTCTGTGTTTGTCCATTCTCTGTATCCTTCCTGTCCATTATTTCTGTTTCTCAGTCTGTCAGTGTTTGTCCATTCTCTGTATCCTTCCTGTCCATTATTTCTGTTTCTCAGTCTGTCTGTGTTTGTCCATTCTCTGTATCCTTCCTGTCCATCATTTCTGTTTCTCAGTCTGTCAGTGTTTGTCCATTCTCTGTATCCTTCCTGTCCATCATTTCTGTTTCTCAGTCAGTCAGTGTTTGTCCATTCTCTGTATCCTTCCTGTCCATCATTTCTGTTTCTCAGTCTGTCTGTGTTTGTCCATTCTCTGTATCCTTCCTGTCCATCATTTCTGTTTCTCAGTCTGTCAGTGTTTGTCCATTCTCTGTATCCTTCCTGTCCATCATTTCTGTTTCTCAGTCTGTCAGTGTTTGTCCATTCTCTGTATCCTTACTGTCCATCATTTCTGTTTCTCAGTCTGTCAGTGTTTGTCCATTCTCTGTATCCTTCCTGTCCATCATTTCTGTTTCTCAGTCAGTCAGTGTTTGTCCATTCTCTGTATCCTTTCTGTCCATCATTTCTGTTTCTCAGTCTGTGTTTGTCCATTCTCTGTATCCTTCCTGTCCATCATTTCTGTTTCTCAGTCTGTCAGTGTTTGTCCATTCTCTGTATCCTTCCTGTCCATCATTTCTGTTTCTCAGTCTGTGTTTGTCCATTCTCTGTATCCTTCCTGTCCATCATTTCTGTTTCTCTGTCTGTGTTTGTCCATTCTCTGTATCCTTCCTGTCCATCATGTCTGTTTCTCAGTCTGTCAGTGTTTGTCCATTCTCTGTATCCTTCCTGTCCATTATTTCTGTTTCTCAGTCTGTCTGTGTTTGTCCATTCTCTGTATCCTTCCTGTCCATCATTTCTGTTTCTCAGTCTGTCAGTGTTTGTCCATTCTCTGTATCCTTCCTGTCCATCATTTCTGTTTCTCAGTCTGTCTGTGTTTGTCCATTCTCTGTATCCTTCCTGTCCATCATTTCTGTTTCTCAGTCTGTCTGTGTTTGTCCATTCTCTGTATCCTTCCTGTCCATCATTTCTGTTTCTCAGTCTGTCTGTGTTTGTCCATTCTCTGTATCCTTTCTGTCCATCATTTCTGTTTCTCAGTCTGTGTTTGTCCATTCTCTGTATCCTTCCTGTCCATCATTTCTGTTTCTCAGTCTGTGTTTGTCCATTCTCTGTATCCTTCCTGTCCATCATTTCTGTTTCTCAGTCTGTGTTTGTCCATTCTCTGTATCCTTTCTGTCCATCATTTCTGTTTCTCAGTCTGTGTTTGTCCATTCTCTGTATCCTTCCTGTCCATCATTTCTGTTTCTCAGTCTGTGTTTGTCCATTCTCTGTATCCTTCCTGTCCATCATTTCTGTTTCTCAGTCTGTCTGTGTTTGTCCATTCTCTGTATCCTTCCTGTCCATCATTTCTGTTTCTCAGTCAGTGTTTGTCCATTCTCTGTATCCTTCCTGTCCATCATGTCTGTTTCTCAGTCTGTGTTTGTCCATTCTCTGTATCCTTCCTGTCCATCATTTCTGTTTCTCAGTCTGTCAGTGTTTGTCCATTCTCTGTATCCTTCCTGTCCATCATTTCTGTTTCTCAGTCTGTCAGTGTTTGTCCATTCTCTGTATCCTTCCTGTCCATCATTTCTGTTTCTCAGTCTGTCAGTGTTTGTCCATTCTCTGTATCCTTCCTGTCCATCATTTCTGTTTCTCAGTCTGTCAGTGTTTGTCCATTCTCTGTATCCTTCCTGTCCATCATTTCTGTTTCTCAGTCTGTCAGTGTTTGTCCATTCTCTGTATCCTTCCTGTCCATCATTTCTGTTTCTCAGTCTGTGTTTGTCCATTCTCTGTATCCTTTCTGTCCATCATTTCTGTTTCTCAGTCTGTGTTTGTCCATTCTCTGTATCCTTCCTGTCCATCATGTCTGTTTCTCAGTCTGTGTTTGTCCATTCTCTGTATCCTTCCTGTCCATCATTTCTGTTTCTCAGTCTGTCAGTGTTTGTCCATTCTCTGTATCCTTCCTGTCCATCATTTCTGTTTCTCAGTCTGTCTGTGTTTGTCCATTCTCTGTATCCTTCCTGTCCATCATTTCTGTTTCTCAGTCTGTCAGTGTTTGTCCATTCTCTGTATCCTTCCTGTCCATCATTTCTGTTTCTCTGTCTGTGTTTGTCCATTCTCTGTATCCTTCCTGTCCATCATTTCTGTTTCTCAGTCTGTCTGTGTTTGTCCATTCTCTGTATCCTTCCTGTCCATCATTTCTGTTTCTCAGTCTGTCAGTGTTTGTCCATTCTCTGTATCCTTTCTGTCCATCATTTCTGTTTCTCAGTCAGTGTTTGTCCATTCTCTGTATCCTTCCTGTCCATCATTTCTGTTTCTCAGTCTGTCAGTGTTTGTCCATTCTCTGTATCCTTCCTGTCCATCATTTCTGTTTCTCAGTCTGTGTTTGTCCATTCTCTGTATCCTTCCTGTCCATCATTTCTGTTTCTCAGTCTGTCAGTGTTTGTCCATTCTCTGTATCCTTTCTGTCCATCATTTCTGTTTCTCAGTCTGTCTGTGTTTGTCCATTCTCTGTATCCTTTCTGTCCATCATTTCTGTTTCTCAGTCAGTGTTTGTCCATTCTCTGTATCCTTCCTGTCCATCATTTCTGTTTCTCAGTCTGTGTTTGTCCATTCTCTGTATCCTTTCTGTCCATCATTTCTGTTTCTCAGTCTGTGTTTGTCCATTCTCTGTATCCTTTCTGTCCATCATTTCTGTTTCTCAGTCAGTGTTTGTCCATTCTCTGTATCCTTCCTGTCCATCATTTCTGTTTCTCAGTCTGTCAGTGTTTGTCCATTCTCTGTATCCTTCCTGTCCATCATTTCTGTTTCTCAGTCTGTCAGTGTTTGTCCATTCTCTGTATCCCCTGTCCATCATTTCTGTTTCTCAGTCTGTGTTTGTCCATTCTCTGTATCCTTCCTGTCCATCATTTCTGTTTCTCAGTCTGTCAGTGTTTGTCCATTCTCTGTATCCTTCCTGTCCATCATTTCTGTTTCTCAGTCTGTCAGTGTTTGTCCATTCTCTGCGTCCCTTTCCTTCTGTTTCTCAGTCTGTGTTTGTCCATTCTCTGTATCCTTCCTGTCCATCATTTCTGTTTCTCAGTCTGTGTTTGTCCATTCTCTGTATCCTTCCTGTCCATCATTTCTGTTTCTCAGTCTGTCAGTGTTTGTCCATTCTCTGTATCCTTCCTGTCCATTATTTCTGTTTCTCAGTCTGTCTGTGTTTGTCCATTCTCTGTATCCTTCCTGTCCATCATTTCTGTTTCTCAGTCTGTGTTTGTCCATTCTCTGTATCCTTTCTGTCCATCATTTCTGTTTCTCAGTCTGTCAGTGTTTGTCCATTCTCTGTATCCTTCCTGTCCATTATTTCTGTTTCTCAGTCTGTCAGTGTTTGTCCATTCTCTGTATCCTTCCTGTCCATTATTTCTGTTTCTCAGTCTGTCTGTGTTTGTCCATTCTCTGTATCCTTCCTGTCCATCATTTCTGTTTCTCAGTCTGTCAGTGTTTGTCCATTCTCTGTATCCTTTCTGTCCATCATTTCTGTTTCTCAGTCAGTGTTTGTCCATTCTCTGTATCCTTCCTGTCCATCATTTCTGTTTCTCAGTCTGTCTGTGTTTGTCCATTCTCTGTATCCTTCCTGTCCATCATTTCTGTTTCTCAGTCTGTCAGTGTTTGTCCATTCTCTGTATCCTTTCTGTCCATCATTTCTGTTTCTCAGTCTGTGTTTGTCCATTCTCTGTATCCTTCCTGTCCATCATTTCTGTTTCTCTGTCTGTGTTTGTCCATTCTCTGTATCCTTCCTGTCCATCATTTCTGTTTCTCAGTCTGTCAGTGTTTGTCCATTCTCTGTATCCTTCCTGTCCATTATTTCTGTTTCTCAGTCTGTCTGTGTTTGTCCATTCTCTGTATCCTTCCTGTCCATCATTTCTGTTTCTCAGTCTGTCTGTGTTTGTCCATTCTCTGTATCCTTCCTGTCCATCATTTCTGTTTCTCAGTCTGTGTTTGTCCATTCTCTGTATCCTTCCTGTCCATCATTTCTGTTTCTCAGTCTGTCAGTGTTTGTCCATTCTCTGTATCCTTTCTGTCCATCATTTCTGTTTCTCTGTCTGTGTTTGTCCATTCTCTGTATCCTTCCTGTCCATCATTTCTGTTTCTCAGTCTGTCAGTGTTTGTCCATTCTCTGTATCCTTCCTGTCCATCATTTCTGTTTCTCAGTCTGTCAGTGTTTGTCCATTCTCTGTATCCTTCCTGTCCATCATTTCTGTTTCTCAGTCTGTGTTTGTCCATTCTCTGTGTCCTTCCTGTCCATCATTTCTGTTTCTCAGTCTGTCAGTGTTTGTCCATTCTCTGTATCCTTTCTGTCCATCATTTCTGTTTCTCAGTCTGTCAGTGTTTGTCCATTCTCTGTATCCTTCCTGTCCATCATTTCTGTTTCTCAGTCTGTCAGTGTTTGTCCATTCTCTGTATCCTTCCTGTCCATCATTTCTGTTTCTCAGTCTGTGTTTGTCCATTCTCTGTATCCTTCCTGTCCATCATTTCTGTTTCTCAGTCTGTGTTTGTCCATTCTCTGTATCCTTCCTGTCCATCATTTCTGTTTCTCAGTCTGTCAGTGTTTGTCCATTCTCTGTATCCTTCCTGTCCATCATTTCTGTTTCTCAGTCAGTGTTTGTCCATTCTCTGTATCCTTCCTGTCCATCATTTCTGTTTCTCAGTCTGTCAGTGTTTGTCCATTCTCTGTATCCTTCCTGTCCATCATTTCTGTTTCTCAGTCTGTGTTTGTCCATTCTCTGTATCCTTTCTGTCCATCATTTCTGTTTCTCAGTCTGTCTGTGTTTGTCCATTCTCTGTATCCTTCCTGTCCATCATTTCTGTTTCTCAGTCTGTCAGTGTTTGTCCATTCTCTGTATCCTTTCTGTCCATTATTTCTGTTTCTCAGTCTGTCAGTGTTTGCCCATTCCCTGCGTCCCTTCTTTCTGTCCATCATTTCTGTTTCTCAGTCTGTGTTTGTCCATTCTCTGTATCCTTCCTGTCCATCATTTCTGTTTCTCAGTCTGTCTGTGTTTGTCCATTCTCTGTATCCTTTCTGTCCATCATGTCTGTTTCTCAGTCTGTGTTTGTCCATTCTCTGTATCCTTTCTGTCCATCATTTCTGTTTCTCAGTCTGTGTTTGTCCATTCTCTGTATCCTTCCTGTCCATCATTTCTGTTTCTCAGTCTGTGTTTGTCCATTCTCTGTATCCTTCCTGTCCATCATTTCTGTTTCTCAGTCTGTCAGTGTTTGTCCATTCTCTGTATCCTTTCTGTCCATCATTTCTGTTTCTCAGTCTGTCAGTGTTTGTCCATTCTCTGTATCCTTCCTGTCCATCATTTCTGTTTCTCAGTCTGTCAGTGTTTGTCCATTCTCTGTATCCTTCCTGTCCATCATTTCTGTTTCTCAGTCTGTCAGTGTTTGTCCATTCTCTGTATCCTTTCTGTCCATCATTTCTGTTTCTCAGTCTGTCAGTGTTTGTCCATTCTCTGTATCCTTTCTGTCCATCATTTCTGTTTCTCTGTCAGTGTTTGTCCATTCTCTGTATCCTTCCTGTCCATCATTTCTGTTTCTCAGTCTGTCAGTGTTTGACCATTCCCTGCGTCCCTTCTTTCTGTCCATCATTTCTGTTTCTCAGTCTGTCAGTGTTTGCCCATTCTCTGCGTCCCTTCTTTCTGTCCATCATTTCTGTTTCTCAGTCTGTCAGTGTTTGCCCATTCCCTGCGTCCCTTCTTTCTGTCCATCATTTCTGTTTCTCAGTCTGTCAGTGTTTGTCCATTCTCTGCGTCCCTCCTTTCTGTCCATCATTTCTGTTTCTCAGTCTGTCAGTGTTTGACCATTCCCTGCGTCCCTTCTTTCTGTCCATCATTTCTGTTTCTCAGTCTGTCAGTGTTTGTCCATTCTCTGTATCCTTTCTGTCCATCATTTCTGTTTCTCAGTCTGTCAGTGTTTGCCCATTCCCTGCGTCCCTTCTTTCTGTCCATCATTTCTGTTTCTCAGTCTGTCAGTGTTTGACCATTCTCTGCGTCCCTTCTTTCTGTCCATCATTTCTGTTTCTCAGTCTGTCAGTGTTTGTCCATTCTCTGTATCCTTCCTGTCCATCATTTCTGTTTCTCAGTCTGTCAGTGTTTGTCCATTCTCTGTATCCTTTCTGTCCATCATTTCTGTTTCTCAGTCTGTCAGTGTTTGTCCATTCTCTGTATCCCTTCTTTCTGTCCATCATTTCTGTTTCTCTGTCAGTGTTTGTCCATTCTCTGTATCCTTTCTGTCCATTATTTCTGTTTCTCAGTCTGTCTGTGTTTGTCCATTCTCTGTATCCTTTCTGTCCATTATTTCTGTTTCTCAGTCTGTGTTTGTCCATTCTCTGTATCCTTTCTGTCCATCATTTCTGTTTCTCAGTCTGTGTTTGTCCATTCTCTGTATCCTTCCTGTCCATCATTTCTGTTTCTCAGTCTGTCAGTGTTTGACCATTCCCTGCGTCCCTTCTTTCTGTCCATCATTTCTGTTTCTCTGTCAGTGTTTGTCCATTCTCTGTATCCTTTCTGTCCATCATTTCTGTTTCTCAGTCTGTGTTTGTCCATTCTCTGTATCCTTTCTGTCCATTATTTCTGTTTCTCAGTTTCTCAGTCTGTGTTTGTCCATTCTCTGTATCCTTTCTGTCCATCATTTCTGTTTCTCAGTCTGTGTTTGTCCATTCTCTGTATCCTTCCTGTCCATCATTTCTGTTTCTCAGTCTGTCAGTGTTTGTCCATTCTCTGTATCCTTCCTGTCCATCATTTCTGTTTCTCAGTCTGTCAGTGTTTGTCCATTCTCTGTATCCTTCCTGTCCATCATTTCTGTTTCTCAGTCAGTGTTTGTCCATTCTCTGTATCCTTCCTGTCCATCATTTCTGTTTCTCAGTCTGTCAGTGTTTGTCCATTCTCTGTATCCTTCCTGTCCATCATTTCTGTTTCTCAGTCTGTGTTTGTCCATTCTCTGTATCCTTTCTGTCCATTATTTCTGTTTCTCAGTCTGTGTTTGTCCATTCTCTGTATCCTTTCTGTCCATCATTTCTGTTTCTCAGTCTGTGTTTGTCCATTCTCTGTATCCTTCCTGTCCATCATTTCTGTTTCTCAGTCTGTCAGTGTTTGTCCATTCTCTGTATCCTTTCTGTCCATCATTTCTGTTTCTCAGTCAGTGTGTTTGTCCATTCTCTGTATCCTTCCTGTCCATCATTTCTGTTTCTCAGTCTGTGTTTGTCCATTCTCTGTATCCTTTCTGTCCATCATTTCTGTTTCTCAGTCTGTCTGTGTTTGTCCATTCTCTGTATCCTTTCTGTCCATTATTTCTGTTTCTCAGTCTGTCTGTGTTTGTCCATTCTCTGTATCCTTTCTGTCCATCATTTCTGTTTCTCAGTCTGTGTTTGTCCATTCTCTGTATCCTTTCTGTCCATCATTTCTGTTTCTCAGTCTGTCAGTGTTTGTCCATTCTCTGTATCCTTCCTGTCCATTATTTCTGTTTCTCAGTCTGTCAGTGTTTGTCCATTCTCTGTATCCTTCCTGTCCATCATTTCTGTTTCTCAGTCTGTCTGTGTTTGTCCATTCTCTGTATCCTTCCTGTCCATCATTTCTGTTTCTCAGTCTGTCAGTGTTTGTCCATTCTCTGTATCCTTCCTGTCCATCATTTCTGTTTCTCTGTCTGTGTTTGTCCATTCTCTGTATCCTTACTGTCCATCATTTCTGTTTCTCAGTCTGTGTTTGTCCATTCTCTGTATCCTTCCTGTCCATCATTTCTGTTTCTCAGTCTGTGTTTGTCCATTCTCTGTATCCTTCCTGTCCATCATTTCTGTTTCTCAGTCTGTCTGTGTTTGTCCATTCTCTGTATCCTTTCTGTCCATCATTTCTGTTTCTCTGTCTGTGTTTGTCCATTCTCTGTATCCTTCCTGTCCATCATTTCTGTTTCTCTGTCTGTGTTTGTCCATTCTCTGTATCCTTCCTGTCCATTATTTCTGTTTCTCAGTCTGTCAGTGTTTGTCCATTCTCTGTATCCTTCCTGTCCATCATTTCTGTTTCTCTGTCTGTGTTTGTCCATTCTCTGTATCCTTCCTGTCCATCATTTCTGTTTCTCAGTCTGTGTTTGTCCATTCTCTGTATCCTTCCTGTCCATCATTTCTGTTTCTCAGTCTGTGTTTGTCCATTCTCTGTATCCTTCCTGTCCATCATTTCTGTTTCTCAGTCTGTCAGTGTTTGTCCATTCTCTGTATCCTTCCTGTCCATCATTTCTGTTTCTCAGTCTGTGTTTGTCCATTCTCTGTATCCTTTCTGTCCATCATTTCTGTTTCTCAGTCTGTGTTTGTCCATTCTCTGTATCCTTCCTGTCCATCATTTCTGTTTCTCAGTCAGTCAGTGTTTGTCCATTCTCTGTATCCTTACTGTCCATCATTTCTGTTTCTCAGTCTGTCAGTGTTTGTCCATTCTCTGTATCCTTCCTGTCCATCATTTCTGTTTCTCAGTCTGTGTTTGTCCATTCTCTGTATCCTTACTGTCCATCATTTCTGTTTCTCAGTCAGTCAGTGTTTGTCCATTCTCTGTATCCTTCCTGTCCATCATTTCTGTTTCTCAGTCTGTGTTTGTCCATTCTCTGTATCCTTTCTGTCCATCATTTCTGTTTCTCAGTCAGTCAGTGTTTGTCCATTCTCTGTATCCTTCCTGTCCATCATTTCTGTTTCTCAGTCTGTGTTTGTCCATTCTCTGTATCCTTTCTGTCCATCATTTCTGTTTCTCAGTCTGTCTGTGTTTGTCCATTCTCTGTATCCTTCCTGTCCATCATTTCTGTTTCTCAGTCTGTCAGTGTTTGTCCATTCTCTGTATCCTTCCTGTCCATCATTTCTGTTTCTCAGTCTGTGTTTGTCCATTCTCTGTATCCTTCCTGTCCATCATTTCTGTTTCTCAGTCTGTGTTTGTCCATTCTCTGTATCCTTTCTGTCCATCATTTCTGTTTCTCAGTCTGTCAGTGTTTGTCCATTCTCTGTATCCTTCCTGTCCATCATTTCTGTTTCTCAGTCTGTCAGTGTTTGTCCATTCTCTGTATCCTTCCTGTCCATCATTTCTGTTTCTCTGTCTGTGTTTGTCCATTCTCTGTATCCTTTCTGTCCATCATTTCTGTTTCTCAGTCTGTCAGTGTTTGTCCATTCTCTGTATCCTTCCTGTCCATCATTTCTGTTTCTCAGTCTGTCAGTGTTTGTCCATTCTCTGTATCCTTCCTGTCCATCATTTCTGTTTCTCAGTCTGTCAGTGTTTGTCCATTCTCTGTATCCTTCCTGTCCATCATTTCTGTTTCTCAGTCTGTCAGTGTTTGTCCATTCTCTGTATCCTTCCTGTCCATCATTTCTGTTTCTCAGTCTGTCAGTGTTTGTCCATTCTCTGCGTCCCTTCTTTCTGTTACTCGGTCTGTAATATGTGTCTCCAGTTTTAAGTGCCTTCTTTCTTGCTACTCTTTGTAATGCCTTCTTTCTCTTTCTCAACCAACGTTTGTCTGGTTTTTCTTTCTTTCTTTCCCTTTCACAACATGCATACACGTGTGAGTGAACTCTTTAGCAAAGGGGGTGGGGAGGTGGGAGGCAAAACGAGGTTAATTACAAATCTAGATCAAATCAGGCGGTAGTGAGAGAACGGCAGAGCGAAACACAAAGATAAAGAGAGGAACAGTAGCAGATGGAGAAACAGATCAGTACAAAGATGAAGACAGACAGTTTCAGAAGAGACACCCCCCCCCCCTCGTGGGGATACCGGGGGGTCTTTTGTATAAATAGTTCCCCCACCTTCTGGAAGTTCTGTGCTTGTAACTTCCTCTAATCTGTCACACTCTCTTTGACTCTGCCTTTTCTCTTTGCTTACTGTCATCTACTATCTTTCTGCTTTACCGGTCCATTCTCCTGACTTTTTCTTTCTTTCTCACAAAACACTTTCAAAAATATTTCCTTCAGCCGAAGTCGGACTTGCTGGGCCTAACTATTTCTTAGTTAGGCGCATAACGGGACACCGGGGTGGGGTGGGTGGGGGGGGGGGGGGTGTCTTTTGTATAAATAGTTCCCCCACTTTCTAGAAGTTTTGTGCTTGTAACTTCCTCTAATCTGTCACTCTCTTTGACTCTGCCTTTTCCCTTTGCTTACTGTCATCCACTATCTTTCTGCCTTACCGGTCCATTCTCCTGCCTTTTTTCACGAAACACTTTCAAAAAGATTTCCTCCAGCCGAGGTCGGACTCGCTGGGCCTAACTATTTCTTAGTTAGGCGCATAACGGCAGCACGACGCATCTGCGCTCATAATTGACAGGAAACTGTCTGAGCGATCGAAGTAGAAGAAGAGACACGCGGGGCAATTGCGCTTATCAACATTCCCCACTTAATAGGGCCATATCGAAAATGGTCACAAAAGCTACAAAGGAATGGTAATTCCGTTACGGCCAACTTAACAGTGTAGTTAACCTGTGGAACAGTGTACACCTATGTACAAGTAGATGCGTCAAAGAGACGGGGGCTAGTACAGACTTCTGTCAAAGACATCCCTTTTCTGACCCCAACCCTTCTATCTGCTCTCTACGCCTCTACCTCTACTAAGCTTTCTCTTTACTAGTGACACTTTTACAATTCCTTCTATTTCTTTCTTCTCCCTGCCCCCCCCCCCCCCACCACCCCCTCCCTCTTCGTACGTGCTGGTTGGAATAATTCCTTTGATGGTTTTATGGACAAATAAAAGATTTTGAGTTTTGATCAGCTAGTTTCATTGGGAAAATACAGTTTTTGAGGAACCACAGTTTTGTTTGTTTGTAGTTGGGTTGTTTTTTTTAGCCAAGAAACCAAACCAGGTTTGCGTGTCCAGCTATTCTTCAGTTTTTCAAACAAAAGATATTATTGTCATACACTGACCGAGCTTCAGGTTGTCTTCAAACTTCATGGGTCACATGACCCCTGATTACATAAAA
>CM065684.1:48334138-48336638 GCA_017654935.2 Phymorhynchus buccinoides | reverse complement strand
GTGGAAATCGACCGTGAAAGACACAGAGACAGACAGACTGACGGACATACAGATATATGCAGAGAGACGGATAGAGACACAGATAGAGCAGAGGTCCCACACCTGCAACTTTTGATTTGTTTGAGGTCTCTGTACACGTTAACGTCATTCACAAAATATCTCTATTTCCCCATGACAACACAGATTAGGCCACTGATAAAGGTCTGTGTATATTAACGTAAATATGCGAAATCAGTAATTACATGAAATCCTAAAATTGTCAGTAATTTCATAAGGTTACTGTGACCCCCAGTAATTACATAAAATCACTAAAAATCCTAGTAATTTCACGTAATTACTGAAATCTGAGCACATGTTTTACACATATTTACCGACAGCGTTTCAGTAAATGTGTGTAATTCTTTTGATTCAATGTGACCCCCCCAGACAGCCCCCCATATAAACAAAATATCACTATTTCCCCATGGCAACACAGTGAGTTGGAAAGGTCTCTAGATACAAGTTAACAATATTCACAAAATATCACTATTTCCCCATTGCAACACAGTGAGTTGTAAGTCGTAGGGGAAGACGGGGTAAAAAGCGCATGGGCGGGTAAGAAGCCCACCCCAATTATCTCATGAAATGAAGCAAATTTCAGTCTCATTTTGCCCATGAGACGAGCGTTAATGTCTAGCATTCGTCTCATGGGCAAATTTGACTGAAATGTTCTTTATTTCATGAGATAATTGGGGTGGGCTTCTTACCCGCCCATGCGCTTTTTACCCCGTCTTCCCCTATTATAAGTGGCCTAACACCGTAGGCCTATTGCCACGGGGAATAGAGATATTTTGTGAATACTGTTAACCTGTACACACAGACCTTAAATATGACTTACAAATCACTGTGTTGCCATGAGGAAATAGTAATATTTTGTGAATATTGTTAACGTGTACAGAGACCTTTAGAGGAATATGGATTCCTTTAATATAGGCCTAAGGTAGAAATAGTACGCGAGCAGATGTATACTAGACCTACCCTGTAGTATACTCAACCAGCTTATTTCATTTCATTCAACTGACCTTTAAAATAGGCCTGAGGTAGAAATATTGTATGCCTACTAGTCTGTAGTATACTTAAACGCACAACCGGCATATATAAAGCTTTCACGCGAGGCGCGCGCCATCATTTTAATCGCTGCTCGCGACAGAGACGGTTCAACCGTTCTTTTTTCCCTGTTGCCCGAGCCACTGCGAGACAGAACTTCGCAGCGACTAGGCTAGCAGTCTATACCCGATCCCTGGGATCGGTTGTTTTCCTTTTAACCCCTTTCGCCTCCAGCCATTATTCAGCCCCAAAAATACCAATAAACTTAACTGGGTAGAAGAGAACAATAAAATATCTCTGCAATATTGATGAAATCCTATGTGATGGTAAGGAGCGGGTACTGAATTGAGCGTTCATAATAACGCTAGCCTATCCTTACATACAAAAATTAAGAAAATAGGGTATTTGGATAACAGGACCAGCTTTGATGCCTTTTAGTGACATAGGTCGGGGCCTCTCTCTCCTCTCTCCTCTCTCTTCCCTCTCTCTCTCTCTACTACTCTCTCTATCTCTCGCTCTCTCCTCTATGATCTCTCTCCTCTCTATCTCTCTCATCTCTCTCTCTCTCTCCTCTCTCTAACCAGTGTTGATGGTGCTAAAATGGCTACATTGCGGTGTGATTGAAGGGTCAGTGGTTTGTCGTTTCATTTCATTTCAACTGGCCTTGTTGCGTTGTCTGGTTGCCAGGGTTCGGCCACATTACTCCACTGACCAAGGGAGGCAAGCTGTTCTGCCTGTTCTTCGCCTTGATCGGCATCCCCATCGCCATGACTCTGCTGGCCAGCCTGGGCAGCCGCCTGAGGAAGCCCATAGACCTGCTGCACCAGACCAGGCCCTGGGTCAAGGGGAACCCCCAGAGGGACAACACCCTCAAGGTCACTGAGAGGAGAGGGGAGTCTCTGGTCTGAGAGTGGTGTGAGGTGGAACTCTCTCTCTCTCTCTCTCTCTCTCTCTCCTCTCCTCATTCTCTCTTCTCTCTCTCTCATTCTCTCTCATCTCTCGCTCTCGGCTCTCTATCTCTCACCTCCTCTCCTCGCTCTCTCCCTCCTATCCTCTCTCTCTCCCTCCTCTCTCTCTTATCATGTTTTGGTCGATTTTTACTTCTTTGTCTATTTGCATGTCCCATTGTTCGTTTGGTTGTTGTGAGTTTTCTTTTTCAAAAATGTATTGCTTGTATTCCTGGTAAATTCCGCAATGTTTATACTGTGTAATTCGTTTTTGAACTGAGCACGCCATAAGCTCTGCTTGTTGTTGTCTCTCTCTCCTCTCTCTCTGTCTCTCTCTGTCTATGACTCTGTCTCTATCTGTCTGTTCTGTCCTGTCCTGACTCGCGACTTTTCTCTCTCCTCTCTTTCTCGTTCGTCTCTTTCTCTCTCTCTCTCTCTCGTCTCTTCTCTCTCTCTCTCTCTCGCTC
>CM065684.1:48306003-48328503 GCA_017654935.2 Phymorhynchus buccinoides | reverse complement strand
TTTCGTACCAGTTTTTAGAGCGCAAACACGTGAAAACCGTGATTTTGACACGTGACGTGGTGGGCCTTTAAAACGAGAGAATAGTGGTCGTGTCTGTGCACTTTACTTTAGGCCCTATCTTGTCTTGGTTGACATTTTCTTAACATTGTGGGCTGTGAGTAAATTGAGAGCCGCATAATGCGGGTCTTTCTACAGGAATGAAATAACAATCACAATACAGCTCAGTCATTTGTGAAAGACTATGACTTAGCCGCCCGTCACAAGTTTTCTCTGTGCATTTATTGTTCTTTAAGATAGGGCTTTATATACGTTTCATTGTTGCCCTATCTAATGACGCTTCTTGATTTTCGTTTGTGACTTTGAGCAATACATACGCTATTTAACCCTTTCACCGCCAGCCATATTTAGGCCAAACAATTCTATTAAATTTACCTGGGTAGAGAACAAAATTCATCTGCAGTATTGGTGATTCTTCGGTGACATATAAAATCCTTACTTCCCAAAACTAAGACAAAAAGGGTCTTTGGATAATAGACCCCAATTGGATACCTTTTAGTGACACAGAAGTTAACCCTTTCACCGCCAATGTCGCATTTTTGCACCACAATGATTTAACACCCATGTCACTAAAAGGCATCAGAGCAGGGTCTGTTATCCAAAAAGCCTTTTTTCTTAATTTTGGGAGGTAAGAACAGGCCTTACGTTATACATGTCATAGAGGAATCCCCAATATTGCAGATGATTTTTTTTTCTCTACCCTGGTAATTTTAATGGATTTTTGGGGGGCGCAAAATGGCTGGCGGCGAAAGGGTTAAATCACTGTGGTGTTGAAATGCGACTTTGGCGGTGAAAGGGTTAATCTACAGACTGTGACTCCCCCCCCCCCCCCCCCCCCCCCCCCACCCCCCCCTCAATCAAGAGCGCATTTGCTCTGGCTTAACGTTGGAGCCAAAGGGATTGGTTAGCCTTTGGGGGACCTTCCTCAACGCCTGCTGTCCTCGAGTCCTTTTGGCCGAGAGAGTGGGGACATATTCTGGGAAAGGCATCCCCACTGTAAACGAATTTAAGCCCAGCTCTCCACAACAGCAGTTGTCTCCTCTGCTATCCGCAAACCATAGCAAAAAGCCTGAATGTTACAAAGAGTGATCACTTCGCAGCCTACAAACCTTGCAAAGAATGAAGCCAACTTTCTCACTTCCCACCTGGAAGGCGTTGTTGTAGGCAGTGAGTGAGTTCACAATGACACCCAGCTGTAGTGTAGGTGAAAGGGTGGGAGTAAAAAAAACCCGGCTTCAGTCAGCTGCGGAGTGCGAGCTCTTTGTCTTTGTATAATAATAGGCCTATTATAATAATAGACCTTTTTTGTTTTTAGCGCTTATTCTCCTTACGGGGCTCTAAGCGCTTCAGAAAGAAGTAAAAAAATCTGAGAGAAAAACAACAACACAAAACCCCGCACTTATGATATAATAAGAAACAACACGCCTACGCCCCTCCCCCCCCATCCCCATTCACACTCCCCTAGAATCCAAACCATTACAAATAGCGTTTTCCACGCAAAAGGCATTTTCTCACACTACCCTCTATTCAGGCTTTTTGGCCATAGTCAGAAACTACAGGGTAATGTGTATCTTCCTTTAGGCGTACTCTTTTCTTTATCTTGTCCGTTTTGTTTCCTTTAGTTAGAAATAATACACCCGCAGGCTAACTGCCCGTGGTAGCATCTGTCTGACCTCCCGTCGATGGCGATTTATTTTTGGGCTTTTATCTGGATTTGAAGAACTTTCTCGGTGTCCGGGAGAGGCCACAGTCGACTAGGGAAGCATCTTTCTGATCTCTTCGTGATTGCAATATGTTTTCTGGCCCTTTTTATCTGGATGAGACGACTTAACTTGGGATAGCCTGGTTATCCTAGTACGTTTTACCGGGTACTACCTTTTATCTAGATGATGGAAATATTTTTTAGTAATTGGGTTAGGATACAGAGGAGGCTGAGCTAGTCCCCTTGAACAAGCTCCAGACGGTCATCCAGAAGTCAGGATCCGATATATCATTGACTAACCATAATGATGTTTGTCTTCTCTTTTTTCTCGTCTTTCGGATACAACATTGAGCATTGTTATGCCAAGTTTAAAAAAAAATCTAAGAACCTGTAATAGCCAGTATGGCCTTATGTGTAAATCAAGATTTAGAGTTGCCTTTATAAGCTATTTTGTATTGTCATATGTTGTTTATGTTGGTATTTCTGCTAGGATTTAGTTTAAAACGTAAGAAGATAGCATTTCAGAATTGTGTAGGCCCTATGTAAGCAAGTGTTCTTAGTCCCACTGTTAAGAAATCCACGTTCCTCCCACCACCCCCGGGGATCACGTGACAGCACGCAACCATTGCAGGCTAAAAGAGTGTGAAGTTACTTCCCCCATTCCTCACCGGTGCACTTCAAACGCGCCTATTCTTATTACCCTTACACTCAATTGCACCTGCGTCGATAGACGATTTTCGGAAGAACAAAAATAGGGGAGAGCATTTCGTGACCATTAGAGTTGATTACCTCGACTTACTCGGTCAAAACCATAGCAACCACGGCGGCATGGCGTCGAAGCATGGAACCGCAGGATGCCAGTCAGTCAGCGACTTGCAAACATCTTTTTAGAAAAATAAGGGGTGGCCAGTAAAAATATAAATGACAAAAGTGTTACAATGACGCACTGCGTTCTACATGCTGTGTGTCTCATCAAGCATTCGAGGCGAGGGCTGGGGATTTACCTGATAGTAGAGTAACCTCCCCTGTTTGACCGATTGAATTAGGCGGTAAAGGTCAAGATGTGCCACCCCCCCTACCTATCTCGGTTAATTGTATTTTTCCGTTATTGCCTTTCTTACCATACATAAAGCTGTATTTTAGGAACATTTTTAGCTAATAACCTTTTTGGAATACTAACCCTAACCCTAACCCTAGCCCTAACCCTAACCCTACCCCCCACCGTATAAGACGGAAAAACGCAACGAACCACAACTTCCTATTGCGCCCGTTGTAGTCATCAATTGCGTCCGTTGAAATCGTTGAAATGGTTCTTGAGAAGAGTAGACATCATGGAAATGTTGCGTAAGTTTGGATGTTTGTTTCATAAGATAGCGCAAACATTCCTTATACAAAAAACAAACAGAATCAAACTAGCTTTTCCAGTTTTGATTTTCTAGTCATCTGAAATTTAGCTTATAAGATACACCTAAACATCCCATGGCTCTGACCTTTAACCCCTCATAATTATCCCATCTGAACAGGATGCTATTTCTGCAGAAGGCTGTTGTGTTATGGGTAGAATAAACGCGATATTTGTATCATTATAATATTACTGTCATCACAGTTACGCACGTTCGATCTTCGAGACGAAATGTTTTTAGTGCTCTAGCTATAGAAACAGTCAACGTGTCTATTAGTTACAAAGACAGCGCGAGAGATTGGGGACAGCCCATAGTGTTGCGGATTAAGGAAATATAGAAACAAAATAACACAAAGACCCACATGTCACACTTCACGGGCATTATTTAACACAATGTGTATCATGAATAGTTTGAAAGGAAGAACTTTTTTCTGAAAAATATGAAACAAACTTTTTTTTAAAAAGACAAATAGAAACATCAGCTGCTCATTTCAAACATTTAAACTCGTTTATAAACGTTGGAATTTCTGCACGCTCACCGACACGCACTCGCGCGTGCACCACACACACGCATACACACATACACACGCGCGCGCGCACACGCACACACACTCGTTTATAAACGCTGGCATTTCTACACGCTCACTGACTCGCACTCGCGCGCGTACCACAGAGAGAGAGAGAGAGAGAGAGAGAGAGAGGGAGGGGGGGGGGGGGGGCTGCGTTGCGCACTTTTATTATGCTTACACATGAATCACTCACATCAAAGCAGAATGAATGTCATAACAAATGATGTATGAACCCAGAAACTCCTACCAATGGGAACGTTTATAACCAAGCTTGTTCTGACCGCTTCACACATTATTGTCCTGTAAACTAATAATAAATCCCAAAGCGAATGACAATGGCATCCATGATTAGATTTACGCGAGTGTTTCAATCTTAGTAGCTCAGCTGGTTGAGTCGTTGGCTCGTAATCCGTCAGGTTTGCGAGTGTGCGGGTTCGAATCTAGCTGGGGTCGCAGTGGTGTGTCCTTGGGAAAGGTACTTTACTCCTATTTTCCTCACTCCACCCAGGTGTTAAATGGGTAGCTGACGTCAGTTGATAAACATGTCCTTCGGATGAGACTTAAAACCGAGGTCCAGTGCGCAAAACGCATGCCCAAAAGATCTTGCGCACACGTTAATTAAAGCCCTTTCCACTATGTGACGAGGTAATAGGTTAAAAGGCTAAGTCTCTAGGGAAGACTTTAGATAATTTGCCTTTAGCCCACTTCTCTAGGGTATGGGAGATGAGCAACTTTCCCGGCCCCTTTTCATCTAATAAATTTATATTTGTGCCCGGGTTCTGGCTCGTCAGATGGTTGTAAGAAATACAAGTGGTTGAATTGCTCTAAATGGCAGACAGAGAGAAGTAAGGTTTTACATGAAATTACAAGACTCCCACTCTCATCAGTCTGACCAAAGGGTTCAGGATTATTTGACACTTGTATTTTATTTACTCCCAAAATCTGCATAAGATTATGCAACAATAATAATAAAGCAGCTCAATGGCGCCAAAACAAAATATGGATAAAACACAATGAAATCCGAAAGGATTCACAAGACTTTTGTCTTTCTATAAGGTTCGCCCCATGCCGGAAGGGTTACTAATTATCATCGGTGTCCGTAGGAAAGTTCAAATGATTGGCGCAGTCAGGTAGACTTAGCTGTTTGAAGTTCTGGGCTTGCTCGTCAGGTGAGAGTAGCTCCCAGTCGTTCCTATTACGGCTTCGCGGGATGGCACGGTTCAGGCGTGGTCTCCTCGCGGATTCTGGGTGCAGGTTGTCTTGGCGACGGACCCGTCTTGATGCTTGGTGGAGTCCGGGATGATCGTCCGGCCCACGATGCCCTGCTGATAATCACAGGAGAAGGTGGATGTAGATCTCTATGGCTTAGAGACAAGGGGCTTCAGTCGGCAGGGAATTAGTGAATCCCAACCGGCTTGAAGGCTTCCCTTGTACAATAGCACTACATGTAGTTAATAAATAAACTGAATTTCAGTTAACAAACTGAGATCAGTAAAACATAAAAGGTGATCAATCCATCATCACTCTCCATCCAACACCTGGAAAGGAAGGGTATCATAAAGTGCAAGATTGCGGCCCATAGGTTTCCTACTAAAAATAGTGCAAGATTGCGGCCCATAGGTTTCCTACTAAAAATAGACAAAAGGGTTAGTAGGCATAAACTCCGGTTCTGGTACCAAAAGTGTTAAAGTCAAAAACACACACACACAAATAATCAGTGCACATAAATAGAATAGAATGTTTACCACTTCTTTTCTATAACATATCTATCTACTCCTTATTCATCATTGAACATAGGATCTAGATCAAAACTAGAGTCAAACAAACCAGATCTCAATCACCTGCCATCAATAATACTTACTAGTGGGCTTATGATGACTGGTTGTGAGTGTTGCTCTAGCTACGTTTCAGCATCTTGTGTGACAACTTTTTCTCACCACTCCAATTATAGCCTTCACTTTCAAACAATGAAAGCCTGCTATTGGTGTATTACAGTCCACACGTCACAAGATTGCTGTTCTAAATGTACCGAACAATCACGCGCCTATTACATCCTTATCACATTCCTGACATTCCTAACCTTGTGATTCAAAAGCAAAACCATCTTCAAAGGGAAATAACCTCGGTTGTCACTTTCTTGTGATGAGCCGGTAGAAAGGGGGTAGGGGGGGGGGGGGGGGGGGGGGGGGGGTGAAGGGAGGTAAACCTCGGTAGATGGTACGTGCCGACCAGGGAGACAAGTCAGAGTTCAAACAGACAACGCCCTTACTCGGCGTTCTCTTTGAACGCGGGATGGGCAATTAACGTGGCGGCCAAGTAAAGAAAAGAAAAGGAAAGGGGGGGAGAAGGGGGGGGTGGTGTAGATAAGAAATAAAGAAAGCGGGTCGCGCGGGACACTTACGTCACAGAGGCCCCCCGAAGAAAAGATTCTGGTACCGGAATCTTCCTGTGGAACGCCGACTCCACTTTCGACTTGGGCGACAGGGACAAATTAGTGGGGAGACTGGGTCGGCTGGAATGGTGGAACATCTGGTCGCAACACAGAGTTCAAAGGAGCAGGTGGGTTAGAGATCAGTGGAATGGATTCCGACTGAGGTTGGTGCGGCAATCCTGTGTTGAGTTGTCCCAAGGTTGATTGCAGAATAGCAAACACCTCTTGCCTGAGTTTCCCCTTTAGCCTGGATTCATCATTGCTGATGATGTGGTTTGGTAGGCCGATTCGGGCGAAAATGGCTTTGAGTGCCGCAGCTATCTGACTAGCATCAAGTGAGGAGATTGGGGCGGCATCGCACTGCATGGTACATATGTCGACCACGGTGACTATGTACCGGAATTTCTTCTTCCGTTGAGGTAGAGGCCCGACCAAGTCGACTGCCACTCGCTGAAAGGGAGGGGTAGGTGACGGCTGTACGTGCGGCGGCCTGTCCCGATAGTACCTTCGGTGGGTGTTTGCGGGTACAGTGCTGCCTTTCACCTGAGGTACCTGTGGCGAGTGGTCTTGGGTCGTTAGGCGGACATTCCTTGGGAAGGATTTTCCAAGTTGTGGCGGACTTGGGGACTTGGGACAATCTGGATTTGCTCGCGCGGCAATTTGGTTTGCCGCGTTGAGAGGTTTCTTCCCTGCTGAGGGAGATTTGCTCTTTGGGAAGGAGGGAGGGAGTTGGTTTGTGGATTGGGGAGAAGGGAATCCTGCTGAAACTAGGGCAGGTTGAGAGGGGTGCCCTAAAAACACATACTGTGATCCCAGTATGAGGTCATAGACAGGACTGTCCATGAGCACTGCCTTGATGGGTCCCTTAACATATCTGGTGTCGACATTGATTATGGCGACTGGCAAAGTGGAAGGGGGGATTGCAGCATCAGGGCCCTGCAGAGAGATGAAGTCTCCCGTGTATGCTGACGCGGGGACTAAGGATCCGCAGACAATTGCGTCGCATGACAGTCCAGTGTCATAGAGACACTGAACAGGGATGTTGTTGACAGTCGCCTGTCCAACGACTGACGGTGTGCCTGGACACTGTACTGGGGAGGGGTTTGTGCAATTCTGCGAAGTCGAGACGACTTGCATAGTTGCAACATTTTGCCGCTTGTAAGCAAGTTTCCTGCAGTCATCCCGATTGTGGGTGTTCGACTTGCAGTATGAGCAGAATAAGGGTTGTCCCAGTGGTTGTCGTTCATGGGTAGAACCGTTTGACCCACTGTTGGAGTTGGGGTTAAACCTGCTCTGCTGTGAAGCAGTGGACCCAACTACTTGCTGTAGTTTTGGCTTTTTAGGGGCGCTAGGTTCATCATGGGCTAGAGTGTACCTATCACTTAGCTGGATGAGGTCAGCCAGAGTTGTGGCACCTTGTTCGGCAGTAAAGGTGCGTAACTCTGGGGACATGGTTTCGCGCAGTTGCTCGCCAACCATCAGTTCCCGGAGATCCTCATAGGACTCAGATTTGGCAGAAAGGGACACCCATTTTGTCAGATAGTTCCCCAGTCTATCTGAAAATTGGGCATAGGACTCTCCCCTACCTTTTCTGGTTGTCCGGAACTTTTTCCGGTAGGCGTCCGCTGTCAACTCGTATCTGTTGAGCAGGGCTTCTTTCAAAGCTGGGTAGTCGGTAATTTGGCTTGACGGAAGTTTACTGTATACCTCATAAGCCACACCCCTGAGACTTTGGGCAAGCTTGAGGTTGAACTTTTCCGGAGCAAGCTCAAATTCCTGGGCCAGTCTTTCAAATCTATCGAGGAATGCATCGATAGACTCTGTTGCCTCATTGAATGCCTCCAATGTGAAGGTCATGGCTGAGGTATGAATGGGAGGGGGAAAATTTTGAGGGGCAGCAGTCTCAGAGTCTGCTGAGTTTTCAAGCTGCTTCATAGCTAGTTCATGGTCTCGCGCCTTTTCTCGCTCAGTGGCCTCAAGTTCGAGTTCTTTATTTTTGGCATCCTGCACTAGTTGTCTCTGCCTTAACTCATGAGTACGGATTTGCTCTTGAGCGTCGCGATCTTTATCTGCCTCTTGAGCCTCATGGGCTCTCTGTTTGTCTTTCTGAGCCTCCTCGCGAGCTTTATCAGCCTCTTGAGCCTCATGAGCTCTCTGTTTGTCTTTCTCAGCCTCTTGAGCCTCCCGAGCTTTCTCTTGAGCCTCATGAGCTCTCTGTTTGTCTTTCTCGGCCTCCTGAGCCTCGAGCTTTATCAGCCTCTTGAGCCTCATGAGCTCTCTGTTTGTCTTTCTCGGCCTCCTCGCGAGTTTTCTCTTTGTCATATTCAGATATGACAAAATTTGCTAACTCTTGGCCTGACATTCCTAGAGATTCTCCCCATTCTTTAAGTTCCCTCCTAAGTTTAACAATCTCAGCCATGGTTGTAAATACAACTATTCAAAATAAAAACAAAGCTGCTGAGTTGAATGTATCAAACAACACTTAACTATTTCAGCATAAACAGAAATAGCATGCACATCAAAATAAAGTCATAAATAGCATTCAAACAAATCAAATCAAAACACAGTGAACCAAATCACAATAACTTTCCCAGTGGACACAAGATAAGTTTTGAAAAGGAACTACCGTTTGAATTGAAATTTGTTAGACTTTATGAAAAAAAATATCCCGGACGCGAGCCCCCAATTAGATGTGACGAGGTAATGGGTTAAAAGGCTAAGTCTCTAGGGAAGACTTTAGATAATTTGCCTTTAGCCCACTTCTCTAGGGTATGGGAGATGAGCAACTTTCCCGGCCCCTTTTCATCTAATAAATTTATATTTGTGCCCGGGTTCTGGCTCGTCAGATGGTTGTAAGAAATACAAGTGGTTGAATTGCTCTAAATGGCAGACAGAGAGAAGTAGGGTTTTACATGAAATTACAAGACTCCCACTCTCATCAGTCTGACCAAAGGGTTCAGGATTATTTGACACTTGTATTTTATTTACTCCCAAAATCTGCATAAGATTATGCAACAATAATAATAATAAGCAGCTCAATGGCGCCAAAACAAAATATGGATAAAACACAATGAAATCCGAAAGGATTCACAAGACTTTTGTCTTTCTATAAGGTTCGCCCCATGCCGGAAGGGTTACTAATTATCATCGGTGTCCGTAGGAAAGTTCAAATGATTGGCGCAGTCAGGTAGACTTAGCTGTTTGAAGTTCTGGGCTTGCTCGTCAGGTGAGAGTAGCTCCCAGTCGTTCCTATTACGGCTTCGCGGGATGGCACGGTTCAGGCGTGGTCTCCTCGCGGATTCTGGGTGCAGGTTGTCTTGGCGACGGACCCGTCTTGATGCTTGGTGGAGTCCGGGGTGATCGTCCGGCCCACGATGCCCTGCTGATAATCACAGGAGAAGGTGGATGTAGATCTCTATGGCTTAGAGACAAGGGGCTTCAGTCGGCAGGGAATTAGTGAATCCCAACCGGCTTGAAGGCTTCCCTTGTACAATAGCACTACATGTAGTTAATAAATAAACTGAATTTCAGTTAACAAACTGAGATCAGTAAAACATAAAAGGTGATCAATCCATCATCACTCTCCATCCAACACCTGGAAAGGAAGGGTATCATAAAGTGCAAGATTGCGGCCCATAGGTTTCCTACTAAAAATAGTGCAAGATTGCGGCCCATAGGTTTCCTACTAAAAATAGACAAAAGGGTTAGTAGGCATAAACTCCGGTTCTGGTACCAAAAGTGTTCAAGTCAAAAACACACACACACAAATAATCAGTGCACATAAATAGAATAGAATGTTTACCACTTCTTTTCTATAACATATCTATCTACTCCTTATTCATCATTGAACATAGGATCTAGATCAAAACTAGAGTCAAACAAACCAGATCTCAATCACCTGCCATCAATAATACTTACTAGTGGGCTTATGATGACTGGTTGTGAGTGTTGCTCTAGCTACGTTTCAGCATCTTGTGTGACAACTTTTTCTCACCACTCCAATTATAGCCTTCACTTTCAAACAATGAAAGCCTGCTATTGGTGTATTACAGTCCACACGTCACAAGATTGCTGTTCTAAATGTACCGAGCAATCACGCGCCTATTACATCCTTATCACATTCCTGACATTCCTAACCTTGTGATTCAAAAGCAAAACCATCTTCAAAGGGAAATAACCTCGGTTGTCACTTTCTTGTGATGAGCCGGTAGAAAGGGGGGGGGGGGGGGGGGGGGGGTGAAGGGAGGTAACCTCGGTAGATGGTACGTGCCGACCAGGGAGACAAGTCAGAGTTCAAACAGACAACGCCCTTACTCGGCGTTCTCTTTGAACGCGGGATGGCAATTAAGCGTGTTTCTGTCTACAACTATGACGAAAACCGTAAGACTACATACATAAGCTTACTTCTTAGAGTCTGAACGTGTCGCGCGTAGCGCGTGTTTTGTGTGTAGGGGAAGACGGGGTAAAAAAGCGCATGGGCGGAGTAAGAAGCCCACCCCAATTATCTCTTGAAATGAAGCAAATTTCAGTCTCATTTTTGCCCATGAGACGAGCGTTAATGTCTAGCATTCGTCTCATGGGCAAATTTGACTGAAATTTTCTTTATTTCATGAGATAATTTGGGTGGGCTTCTTACCCGCCTATGCGCTTTTTACCCCGTCTTCCCCTAGCTGCGCAGCTGAAAATCATATTTGCAGAAAGTTTTATGGATTTCCCAGCAACTCGAATGCTGCTGCAATGTATTGAAGCTCTTATAGACATAGAACCTGCTTTTGTTGTAAGGTGCGTGGAGGTTTTCTGTTGGGAAAGAAACAAGCGCAGAGAGGAAAAGACAAAACGACGGTTAAAAGAAACAAAAAGAAAGTCAGACAGAAAGAAGGAAAGAAAGGCAGAAAGATAGAAACCAGAAAGAAAGAAAGACAATTTGTTCTTCTTTGTTTGCGCATGTTTGACTTAAGAATGGCGTGTTGAAGATACTAATGTTTAAGTGGTGGTTTTTGTTCTGATCTTTTCAAAGAAAATAGATATGGGGAAGACGGGGTAAAAAGCGCATGGGGGGTAAGAAGCCCACCCCAATTATCTCATGAAATGAAGCAAAATTCAGTCTCATTTTGCCCATGAGACGAGCGTTAATGTCTAGCATTCGTCTCATGGGCAAAATTGACTGAAATTTTTCTTTATTTCATGAGATAATTGGGGTGGGCTTCTTACCCGCCCATGCGCTTTTTACCCCGTCTTCCCCATGTCCAGATTTGATGACCACTTTCCTATTCGTTTGGCCACAACTGGGGATTCCCCACGCGCACGCGCACGCGCGCTTACACTTACACACACACACGACACGCGCGCGCGCGCGCGCGCGTACGCACATTGGGACATGTGCGCGCGTGCAACTAGTCAACTTTTACACAAGGAAATACTCAATTACCTCCCTCAAAGCTAATGCATATCGGAAGTGAGTTTTTGTTTTTCAAAGTTGAGATAATTATTTTGGCACATTGCTTTCAAAACTCTTTGGCTCGTATTCCTTCAAACAAAAATCGTAAGCGTAGGACCCTCTGTCCATTTGTCTTAAATTATATTAGTTACCTTCTTGTAGGGCCTATAGAAGGAAGGAGATTCTACGGATCAACCTGCCAACGGTTTGCATTTGTGGGAGTGTGGGTGTTCGCGGTTGTATCTCAGAAATGTCGGTGCGGGCGGCCCATACTGTTCAGCTTGATGGGAATTAGGCACAGCTGTGGGTATTTATAGGCACACGTGTATGTATTTTACAACGTTTTCATTCGCAGCATGATTATCCAAATCTATAACACGTGTTTTGTTTTTGTTTTTAAATTGGGGGGGGGGGGGGGGGGGGGGGGGGTGCTGGGTTTTGGGATCTGGGTTGTTTTTTTCTTGGTTTATTTGCTTTACTTTTCTTTATCTCTTTATTTGAATATTCATCCCATTGACCTTATTGCATGGAATGAAAGTGTGGCAGTCTTTAGTGATGACTGTGTCACTCCCCCCAACCCCCATACGGACAGACACTGAGACAGACACAGACAGACAGACAGGCAGACACACACACACACACACACACACCGGTGCACTCTCACCGGAGGGGATGCACTTCCACCGGGGGATGGGGGGGGGGGGGGGGTGGCACAGGTCGGAAAGCGATATCCTAACCTGAAGTGAACTTTCCGCGAACTGGTTTCCTTTCGCGATGGGAATTTATTTATGTCAAGTGTATTTTTCTTCGGTCAATTTTCGAGCATTTTTCTTTGTGATTTTTATTAAATATTTCGATATTTGCACACGTCTGTATCGTTTACTCCATGTGTCCCTATGGGCCAAAAGGTCTTGAAAAGACTGAAAATAAAATATTTGTGATTGTTGTTATTGTTAATATTGTTACCAACTTTCTCTCACACACACACACACTCATGGTCTCTCTCTCAGAGGGTAGACGGGAGGTCTCGCAACGCGCGCCATCGGGAGGAGCGCACACTCGCACAACAGAAGGGGGTGAACACACAACACACAAACACACACACACACACACACACACAAACACACAAAGTGGGAGGGGGGAACACATACACACAGGCACACACACACAAAAGGGGGGGGGAAGGGGAAGAGGACAGAAAGGGGGGGAAGGGAAGGGAAAGGGGCACAAAACCGACACACTACACACACACACACCACACACAACACACACACAACACACACACCACACAGAACTTGCACCTTCACCCACTGCACAGCCCTATCGCCCTAGTCGGTGAAGTTAAGGGAAAGTTAGAGTTACATTTTTAAGATCATAGGACGGTTTGTGTGTGTGTGCTTATTCAAAAGCTTTATCAAAGCAAACCTATATAATATATATATTATTGTGTGTGGTTATAATATATCATATATGTGTGTGTGTGTGTTTGTGCGTGTATTGCGCGTACTTAGCGCATACGTGCTGTACATTTCTGTACATGTGTGTATCTGTGTGTCCGTGTGTGTGTGTCTAGTTGTGTGTTGAAAAGTAGGATATAAAGGAAATGCGAGAGTAGCAAGGCAGGGAGGGGGTCTACGACCTAGACAACAAGTGTAGAATATCACACAATAAGGCGTCAGTGATTTGCTTGCATAGGGGATTAGTGTGAAGGTGTGGGTGGTGTGCGTGGTGTGGCGTGATTGGAGCAGTGGTTTGTTCCACATTCTACCTGTCAGTTCTATTCACCGGTCGTGCTCGTTTAAAAAAAAGTTAATGACAGGATCTGTAGGTGCGAGGATCTGCCACGTACCACCTTTGGGATCTATATTCCACCCTCTTGATCACAGACGTTTGTAAGTAGAAAGTTATCAGGGGCGCGTTATGTTCAAATAATAATAATAACAATAATGAGAAAAATTGTATATAGCGCCCCTATTTTACTTACTAGGGGAAGACGGGGGTAAAAAGCGCATGGGTGGGGTAAGAAAGAGGCCCACCACCCCAATTATCTCATGAAATAAAAAAGAACATTTCAGTCAAATTTTACCATGAGACGAAAGCTAGACAATAAAGCTCGTCTCATGGGCAAAAAGAGAATGAAATTTGCTTCATTTCATGAGATAATTGGGGTGGGCTTCTTACCCGCCCATGCGCTTTTTTACCCCGTCTTCCCCCATGTAGGCTACAGGGCCGCTTTACACATAATAATAGAAATGGAATAAAAACATGAAAGCAACTAGATTGAAAAGTTGTTCGAATGTAGCATTCGAGAATCACCCGCGGAGGCCAGCCAACATTCCCACCTGATTTCATACTTGGGAACTCCATTTTTCCGACCCCCCGATTTTCAGGGTCCAGCGATCTCCTTGACCTTGACCTTGACCTTGACTGGTAACCAATACATTGGAACGGGCATAAGCCAAACCACCTTCTTACCAAGTTTGAACATCCTATGTCGAAAAGATCAAAAAGACCGATTTTCATCAAATCTTGTGTGAAGATGCAGTATATAAAGTACAATACATTAATGCAAAAATTATATCACGGAATCAAAAGGTCGCCGAGCGGCAGACACGTCTCCCGTTTTCTTTGTCCTCCATTCTCTCGTGAAATACTCAATGGAATCAGTCCTAACTTTCTACAGAGATGTAATACTGAATATTCTAGACATTCCAGCTCACTTTCTACTAGATTGGTAGGTCAAGGTCAGCATGTGACGGAGCGGACAAAAGGCATATCTGCCGAAAAAAGGCGATGCGCTTGTTGTTCTTCGTTGTTGTTTTTTTTGGTTGTTGTTGTTGTTGTCGTTCTTGTTCAGTTACTGCTGCTGTTGTTGTCGTTCTTGTTGTTACTGCTGCTGTTGTTTGTGTTTTGTTAAATTTAATGTACTGGCTTTTAATACCAGGGCTCACTTCGCGGTCATTGGATGATATTAGCATGTGGTTAACTTGGAAAAACCTCCCTCCTTTTGTGCCCCTGTTTCACGTTGTAGGGGACTAGTACTGGAGCGTAGTGTGGCACGTAGTCGTAGGGGAAGACGGGGTAAAAAAAAAAAAGCCCATGGGCGTGTAAGAAGCCCACCCTAATAATCTCATGAAAAGAAGCAAATTTCAGTCAACATTTTGCCCCATGAGACGAACTATTATAACAAGTGTTAGACAGGCATTATTAACGCTCGTCTCATGGGACCGCCAAAAATAAGAAGCTGTGAAATTTGCTTCAAATTACAAGAGATAATTGGGGTTGCGGTGGGCTTCTTTGGGCTTTCGTACCCCGCCCATGCGCTTTTTTTTTACACCGTTGCTTCCACTAGTAGTCAGTCGTAGTTAGTCTAGTTAGTAGTAGTAGTAGTATTAGGAGTAGTAAGTTAGGTAGTAGTAGTATTAGTAGTAGTGCAGTAGTAGTAGGTGGACGTAGTAGTAGAAGTAGTAAGTCGTAGTAGTAGTAGTAGTAGTTAGTAGTTAGTAAGTAGTAGTAAGTAGTCAGCAGTATTAGTAGAAAGGGCAGCGAGTACGAGAACCAGAGAAGAGAGGAGACGAGTTGAGTAGATAAGAGTGGAGTGATACGAGTAAGAGAGGGTTTGAGTGTAGAACCAGATAGAGAGAGAGATGAGGAGCGGAGTCTAGACGTGTCGAGACGAGAGATGGATTGTGGATGATGGGAGAGACACACAAAAACCACCCCAACAAAAAAAAAAACAACCAGCAGGAACCACAAGAGAGATAGAGAGACGGACATATAGAGAGACAGAGAGAGAGAGACAGACAGGAGAGAAAGAGAGAGAGAGACAACAATGACAGATAGAGAAGGACCAGATGAGGGTGTGAGGACAGGAGAACGTAGGACAGGACAGGAGGAGGAGAGGGAGTGAGCTAGAACTAGAGAGAGAACTGAGAGGAGTGAGGAGAGGACACAGAGGAGAGACAAAGGAGGACAGCCCCAGAGAGACAGACAGAACAGGACCGAGAGACAAGACAGACAGAAAACACAGACAAACAAACAGTTGCATTGAGACAGAAACAGCAGAGAGAGAGAGGAGACAGTGAGTGAGGATCTTCTGCGAGACAGAGACTGATGAGAAAGACCATAGAAACAGGGTACGACAGAGAGACAGAGACAGAATCAGAGAAAGACAGAGATAGACCACACACAGACAGACAGACAGAGAGATAGACGGGACAGAGCCAGGGAGACAGAGAGATAGAGATAGATAGAAGTTGTGACGCATTTGAGAGACAGGGAGAAAGAGAGAGGGGAGACCAGAGAGATCCAAGATGAGGAGAGTAGGGACAGGCATAGAGACAGACCGAGCGAGGACAGAGACAGGACAGGAGAGACAGAGGACAGACAAGCGATGACGACAGAGACCAAAATGGGATAAAAAGTTCATCGAGTATTGATTGACGACAGGTTTGCGTGGCCTATCGCTTGATGCAAATTGTCATTATGACCATTTTGGCGGTCTCGTTTTGTTTTCGTGTGCACGAATCATTTTGCGTCCCCCCCTTCCCCCGGTTAGCCCTGCTGCAAAATGTCGTTACGACATTTTGCGACGATGCGACATTTTGCGGGTCTACATGCGACTTTATTGTACGCTATGCAAAATGGCCATTTCTAGTATAGGGGAAGACGGGGTAAAAATCGAAAAAAGCCCATGGGCGGGTAAGAAGCCCACCCAAATTATCTCATGAAATAAAAGAAAATTTCAGTCAAATTTGCCCAAGAGACGAATGCTAAACATTAGACATAACACGCTGTCTCATGCGGCAAAATGAGACTGAAATTTGCTTCATTTCATGAGATAATTGGGGTGGGCTTCTTACCCGCCCATGCGCTTTTTACCCGACCCGTCTCCACCCTAGAAACTAAAAACACGATGTCATTTCCTCGCCTAACATGTATTGACTCGTCGACCCTTGCATGGAATGGAGTTTAAAAAAACAAAAATCAGAAAAAAAAAAAGTCAATTGCCAACAGCTGCAGTCATTCAATTCGGAAGAGAAAGTCGAGGGTTTAAAGCGATGTGATACTGTAAGGAAATAGTGGTTTTTCAGGATTATCCGTGACTTTTACTTTTTTGGGTAGGGCTAGGGCCTACAGGGAAGACGGGGTAAAAGCGCATGCGGCGGGTAAGAACGCCCACCCCAATTATCTCATGAACATAAAGAACATTTCAGTCAAATTTGCCCATGAGACGAAATGCTAAGCATTAACAATCGTCTGCATGGGCAAAATGAGGACTGAAATTTGATGTCATTTCATGAGATAATTGGGGTGGGCTTCTTACCCGCCCATGCGCTTTTTACCCCGTCTTCCCCATACTACAAGTGCGTGCCCCGAAGGACTTATTTGGGGTCTCTCGTATTCTTGTCACTCTGGGATTGTGAAGTGCGAAGTCTGAAATTTATTTACATTTATATCATAACTAAAAGAGTCTTAGGCCGGGTTCACATTAGAACGCGTAAGTTCGTTCCGCACGGAAAACCCTAAAATAAGTGGAAGAAAGAAGGATAAAAAGTTTACGCATATAGGGGAAATTACGGACACGGTGCGCAAATCTTTCTTTGTTTCACTTATTTATGGATTGCGCACGGGTTTCCGCATGGAATATCCGCTTATGTGTGTACACATGTCCTTACGCCGTTATGTCGTAAGAAAAGGTGAGATTTTGTACCTCGTTCCCTAAACTTTTAAAAACTTTATTACTGAACAATAGGCCTAGTTGTTTATTTTGTTATGTTGTCCTTGTGAAAGCAGTCATTAGTAAAAAATAATGGTACCCACCACACATTTGCAAAAATGTAAGTAATCCTGTGCACGCACACGATACTCATCTACACCAGTTCATGCATGTGTTCACAGGCACACAAACAAACAAAACACAGCGCACCATACGGCGAGCCGTACTGATCGACATAAGAGCAAACTTTCAAGTCCGGGGTTGTGTGTTCAGGGTTATAGGGGGAAGACGGGGTAAAAAGCGCATGGGCGGGTAAAGAAGCCCCACCCCCAATTATCTCATGAAATTAAGAGAATTTTCAGTCAAATTTTGCCCATGAGAAGAATTGCTAGACATAGTAACGCTCGTCTCATGCAGTCATGGGCAAAATGAGACTGAAATTTTGCTTCATTTTCATGAGATTAATCTGGACGGTGGGCTTCTTACCCGCCCATAAGATTTTTACCCCGTCTTACTCGCTTCCTTCCCCTAGTCTGAACCATCCGTATATAAATGAAGTCTGTTCAATGAAAGGTCCAACTTGAATAACGAATCTTGCGTGGATTGCCTCGTGCCTCCATACGGGCTGCTTAACGACCCCGCCCCCTCCACGAATCTCACCCACTGGGGATACAGGGGGGTCTTGTGCGTACAAACGTTTTCCTACCTTCTGGGAAGTTCTGCTGCTTGAAAAATCCTCTAATCTGACAAATCTTTGCCTCTCGCCTTTTCCCTTTGCCTACTGTTCTGTCATTACTATCGTTCTGCCTTAGTGGCTCACACATTCTTTGTCTTTCTGACCTTTTTTCCCAAACAACCATTCTTCCAAATAAACACTTTTCTCATTTTCTGAGCTCCTCCCGAAATCGGAACAAATGTGTCAGCTTATGTACGCAGAAGGGTACCACGGAATGAGGACCAGTGAAAACTGAAATATCGGACAAATACGTATGCTTTACCCATTAGGGCATTTTGGCATGTTTGGCAGCACGCAGAAGAAGAAAAAGAAGAAATAAGAAGAAGAAAGAAGAAGAAAGATGCGAACACACACACTTTCATGTAGGCCTGTCCCAGTGCTAGTCTTTAGCTATATGGAG
Organism: Phymorhynchus buccinoides; assembly: GCA_017654935.2. NCBI lineage: Eukaryota > Metazoa > Mollusca > Gastropoda > Neogastropoda > Raphitomidae > Phymorhynchus > Phymorhynchus buccinoides. The sequence continues at coordinate 48,310,050 of CM065684.1, read as the reverse complement.
GAAACAAACAGAGGCTGTGTCCTGTTGAAGTAACGTAGGCTTTTGTATTAAAAGGGATTATATTATTATAAAATTAATTAACGGTTCACACGGTGTGCCATTACTCGTTAGGGGATCATTGGATATAATCTTACTTGTAGACTTTCACTTGAACTACTAGGAGTTCGTAATCAGCAGAATGTGCTCTATTGTGGGATGGCTTCGGACGTTTTCCATTTCTTGTGGTTAGTCTTTTCTGCTTCTTCTTCTTGACTCTGTAAGTGGCTCAAGAATCAGTCACTTTATGATTTGTTTTGCCACGGAACCGGGGAGGTTCAAGACCACTTTTGCCGGAAGAAATTAAAGGCTCAAAGCCTGAGAAGAAACTGAAAAGACAACAGAGGAGAGCACAGATCACAACGAAAACTATGAAACTGTTGATCTGTTGGGTTGTTGGAAGAGGGGAGGAGGGGGTTTCTGGGGTGCGGAGGAAGATGGGGGAACCAAAGGGTTTTTTTTTTTTTTTTTTTGGGAGGGCTACGAGGGGGGATAGGGATAGGGAGGGAGGGGGGGGGGACTGTTGGTGCTTGTTAGTCTGACGTCCCCAGAGTAGGGCCATCAGACGTGGCGGCTGCAGCAGGAGGTTTTTCAGTCAGGTGCTCCCAGACTCTAGTCTCGAAGCTCTGCTGGTTTTAATGTTACATGTTTCTGACTAGCGTGTACGTGCGTGTGCATATTATGCGTGTAGGGGCGTCAGGGTGCGAGCGCGTGCAATTAAGCATAATTATTCGTAGGTCGCAGCTTGTCATGTGCTTTGGTAGTGTGTGCGGCGCAAGCACCACCGTCCTGCGTATGATGGAGTACACTGTGCATTATATCGTTCATGTGTGCTTCCATAAGTCTGTAGTTCTCGCTATCTCTCTCTAACTCTCTCTCTCTCGTCTCTCTCTCTCGTCTCTCTCTTCTCTCTCTCTGAGCGTCTCTTGGTCGCTATGTATCTCTGCTCTTGTCATCTCTACTCTCTTCTCTCTCTCTCTCGCTCTTCTCTCTCGACTGCTCACTGGTGGTAGTGGTTTTGCGTGTGTGTGTGTGGTGTTTGTGTGTAATGTCTATGTATTAGTAGTACCTACATCCTAAGGCGTTTCCCTCTCTTCTGTATTTCTCACTACAGCCTCATACGGCACTTTTTAGTGGGCTGCGCTGGGCTTGAACAACAAGTTGACACTAAGCTGTAGGGGAAGACGGGGTAAAAGCGCATGGGCGGGTAGAAGCCCACCCCAATTATATCATGAAATGAAGCAAATTTCAGTCTATTTTGCCTGAGACCGAGCGTTAAGTCTAGCATTCGTCTTATGGGCAAATTTGACTGAATTCTTTATTTCATGACGATTAATTGGGTGGGCTCTTACCGCCCATGCGCTGTTACCCCGTCTTCCATACGGGTCTCCTTGGATGACAAACTGCACTTTGTATTTTCACAATGGATCTTTATTAGTGGTCCAAGGAGATTGGCTCGCCAGTTGTCCCCCAAGTACTCTTGACCAGCCAGACTGAACGTCCCCATAACTATCGCGTCTTCAGCATATTACAAACAAATTCTAGCCAAGCCGCCGTGAACAACAATCGCATCCCTCCGCTTCAAAAGCGCAATAGAGCCATTCTCTTTAATGTGATAAATAAGTCAAACTATTATTTTAATATTGATATTGAAGGGCTCAATCTACACAGAAAGAACAAAGAAGAAATAGAGCAGGAGGGTGTAAATCTACACTGTTTGCCCAGAAAGCGATATGCAAAGCCATGTCACTACTTTCGTATTTTTCAAAATGGCGGACGATTAAAAACACCCGCCGTGCAAACACAAATAAATAATACTAAAATTAGAAAATATCCCACGATTCTCAATATTTAAAGATGAATCTTCTGTTCTTCCTGCATGCCACAAGAACGCCCTCTGAAGTATTTAGGGGCGAAGCTTTCCAAACAGAAAGCAATTGAATGAGGATCAAAAGATGATTTATTTTATGGGTAAAATATTTTTATGGGCAAACGGTGAGAAGAAACTGACAAAGGCCAAACCATGTCTGTCTACCCTCCCTCTCCACCTGTCTCTCTCTCCTCTCTCCCACCGTCTCTCTCTCCCGCCTCTCCACCTGTTCTTCTCCCTCCCTCTCCACTGTCTCTCTCTCCCTCCTCTCCACCGTCTCGCTCTCCTCCCTCTCCCCTGTCCTCTCTCCCTCCCTCTCCACATGGTCTCTCTCTCTCCCTCCCTCTCCCCCTGTCTCTCTCTCCCTCCCTCTCCACCTGTCTCTCTTCTCCCCTCCCAATCTCCTACCTGTTCTTCTCTCTCCCCCCTCTCTCACCTGTCTCTCCTCTCCCTCCTCTACACCTGTCTCTCTCTCCCTCCCTCTCCACTGTCTCTCTATCCCTCCACTCTTCACTTCTTCTATCTATCTCTCTCTCTCTCTCCCGCCCTCTCCACCTGTCTCTCTCTCTTACTGTCTTAAAAAAACACCCCCAACTCCCAAAAAGTACTTTATAACTAACCATCTTTTTGCGTGCGAGCCGTGCAGTGTGGGGAGCCAGAGGATGAACTGGAAGGCCACCTGATTCTCTCCGTGAGCTGCTAATCTACATCCTGGTGGGGGCCCTCGTTCTGGTGTTGGAGTACGAGGAGTTCACGCCCCCGGACAGCAGACACACGGCTTCTACACACAGTTCATGGGTGAGCCTACGGTACTCTTGCGTCTTCTTCTCTTATTCTTTCTTCTTCTTCTTCTTACTTCTTCTAGTATTATTCTTCGTCGTCGTCTTCTCTTCTTCTTCTTCTTCTTCTTCTTCTAGTCTGCGTGGTGGTGACAACTTCTTTATATAGAAGTAATCGACACAATTAGCGGGTGGACCATAGAAAAAGAATCGCAAGAGAGAGAAGAAGAAAACGTTGAATACAAACGACAACTACAGATTGGCTTAGAGTCAATAGGAAAAATCAAGCAAAGGGAAACTCTGGGATGGGAAGGGGAAACTTCAGGGAGCGCCGGCAGCTACTAATTTTCACGTTCGACCCCAGCATAGCGGGAAACGAAAATAAGCCGACTAGGGACACTCCATAAGCAATCGCCCAAGCCAAACCAAAAAGAACAAACAAAAGACAGAAACAAAACAGATCCTAACTACTGGGGTAAAAATAATTGGGGGTGAAGATGGAGTGGACTGGGTAGCGGAAGTTTTTGGAGGTTTCAGTGCTGGGTTGGTGGCGAGAGCTCAGCTGACGCTCGCGCTTCCCCTCCAGAGTCTGGGATGTTGATCCAGTCAGGCGGAGCGGGCGCTGGCGTTGAGCCTGGATCAAAGACTGCCAGGGATGGTGCATTGCAGTGTCGCGGGGAGACGGTTCCACTCAGGATTGTGCGGGGGAGAAAGGTACTCAGGAAGACATACACGTCGTGGTAATGTATACAATGAAGAAAGTTTCAGAGTAGGCCTATATGAGCTGTGTGGCGACGTTTTACTTTATTTTACGAGACCTGTATTGGGGCTGGGTAGCTGGATGGTGAGGTCCCATCTTTCAAAGTCTCTCTCTCTTTGATTGTCGAGTCTTCATGATTCCTCTATAGTTACGTGACTGTTGGCATTAGTCTTTGCGTCCTTTTTCCTGTTTCACTCGTGTTGGCCATTCTTTGAGTCCTTTCTTTCCTGGTTCCAGTCTGTGTTTGTCAATTTTTCGGCGTCCCTTCTTTTCTGTTTCAGTAGGTTTTTGTCCATTCTCTGGTCCCTTTTCTTTCTGTTTCTCAGTCTGTGTTTGTCCGTCTTTGCAGTCCCTTTCCTCTGTTCTCAGTCTGGTTTGTCGATTCTTGCGTCCTTTCTTTCTGTTTCTCAGTAGTGTTTGTCCATTCTTTGGCGTCCCTTTCCTTCTGTTTCTCAGTCTGTTTTTGTCCATTATTTGCGTCCTTTCTTTCTGTTTCTCAGTACTGTGTTTGTCCATTCTCGGCGGTCCCGTTCCTTCTGTTCTCAGTCTGTGTTTGTCCATCTTGTATCTTCCTGTCAATAATTTGTTTTCATCAGGTCGTT
>CM065684.1:48294706-48305503 GCA_017654935.2 Phymorhynchus buccinoides | reverse complement strand
GTGTGTGGTGGTGTGTTGTGGTAGCTAGTATAGAGTAGCCACGCATAAGGAGTCTTCCCTCTCTTTCTGTATTTTCTCACTACAGCCTCATACGGCACTTTTAGTGGGCTGCGCTGGGGCTTTGAACAACAAGTTGACACTAAGCTGTAAAGAGGAAGACGGGGTAAAAAGCGCATGGGCGGGTAAGAAGCCCACCCCAATTATCTCATGAAATTAAGCAAATTTCAGTCTCATTTTGCCCTTGAGGGACGAGCGTTAATGTCTAGCATTCGTCTTATGGGCAAAATTTGACTGAAATTTTCTATATTTCATGAGATAATTGGCATGGGCTTCTTACCCGCCCATGCGCTTGTTACCCCGTCTTCCCCTACGTGTCTCTTGGATGAAAACTGCACTTTGTATTTTCACACTGGCTCTTTATTAGTGATCCAAGGAGATTGGCTAGCCAGTTGTCCCCAAGTCCTCTTGACCATGACAGTAAGAACGTCCCCATACACTATGCGAGTCTTCATCCATATTACAAACAAATTCTAGCCAAGCCGCCGTGAACAACAATCGCATCCTCCGCTTCAAAAGCGCACTAGAGCCATTCTTCTTTCATGTGATAAAATAAGTCAACTATTATTTAAAATATTGATATTTAAGTGCTCAATCTACACAGAAAGAACAAAGAAATAGAGCGGGAGGGTGTAAATCTACATCTTTACCGAGAAAAATCGATATGTACAAAGCCATGTCACTTAGTTTCGTATTTTTCAAAATGGCGGACGATAAAAACAACCGTCCGTGCAAAACAAAAATAAATAATAATAAATATTAGAAAAAATATCCCCGACTTCTCAATATTTAATGATGAATCTTCTGTTCTTCCTGCATAGCCACAAGGACGCCTCTGAATGTATTTAGGGGCGAAGCTTTCCCAAACAGCAAACAATTTGAATGAGGAAAAAGAGTATTTATTTCATGGGTAAAATATTTTATGCAACACCGGGAAATGAAAACGACAAAGGCCCAACCCCAGTCTGGTCTCTCCCTCCCTCTCCACCTGTCTCTCTCTCCCTCCCTCTCCACCTGTCTCTCTCTCCCTCCCTCTCCACCTGTCTCTCTCTCCCTCCCTCTCCACCTGTCTCTCTCTCCCTCCCTCTCCACCTGTCTCTCTCTCCCTCCCTCTCCACCTGTCTCTCTCTCTCCCTCCCTCTCCACATGTCTCTCTCTCTCCCTCCCTCTCCACCTGTCTCTCTCTCCCTCCCTCTCCACATGTCTCTCTCTCTCCCTCCCTCTCCACCCCCCCTCTCTCTCTCCCCCTCCCTCCCTCCTCTCTCTCTCTTCCTCACTCTCCACCTGTCATCTCTCTCCCCTCACTCTCCACCTGTCTCTCTCTCTCTCCCTCTCTCACTTCTATTCTCTCTCTCTCTCGCTCTCTCCCTCCCTCTCCACCTCTCCTCTCTCTATTACGTATTAAAAAAACACACCCCAAAACTACAACACAAGTACTTTATAACTAACCATCTTTTTGCGTGCGATCCGTGCAGTGTGCGGGAGCCAGAGGATGAACTGGAAGGCCAACCTGATTCTCTCCGTGGTGCTGCTCATCTACATCCTGGTGGGGGCCCTCGTCTTCTGGGTGTTGGAATACGAGGAGTTCACGCCCCCGGACATCAGACACATGGCCTTCTACACCCAGTTCCTGGGTGAGCCTACGTACTCTTCTTCTTCTTCTTCTTCTTCTTCTTCTTCTTCTTCTTCTTTTTTTTCTTTCTTCTTTTCCTTTTCTTCTTCTTCTTCTTCTTCTTATTCTTCTTCTTCTTCTGTGGTGGTGACCAAACTTCTTTATATAGAAGTAATTGTACACACTTTAGCGGGTGACCATAGAAAAAGAATCAGAAGAGAGATAGGAAGAAAAAGTGAATACACACGCAAACTATCAGATTGGCTTAGAGTCAATAGGAAAAATCAAGCAAAGGAAACTCTGCTGGGAATGGGAAAACTACAGGGAGCTGCCAGCAGCTACTAACTTTCACGTTCTCCCCTAGGAAGCTGGGAACTAGCCGACCCTAGACACTCCATAAGGCAATGCCCAAGCCCAAACCAAAAAGACAAACAAAGACAGAACAAACAGATCCCTAACTACTGGGGTAAAAATAATTGGGAGTGAGGATGGAGGGACTGGGGTAGGGGCGTTTGTTGAAGGTTTCAGTTGTCTGGGTTGTGGCTGAGAGCTCAGCTGACGCCGGCTCCCCTCCAGAGTCTGGGATGTTGATCCAGTTCAGGTTGCGTTGAAGCCTGGATTCAAAGACTGCCAGTGATGGTGCAGTGGCAGTGTCGTCGGGGAGGCGGTTCCACTCAGGGATTGTGCGGGGGAAGAAGGTACTCAGGAAGACATACACGTCGTTGTTAATGTATACAATGAAGATAAGTTTCAGAGTAGGCCTATATGAGCTGTGTGGCGACGTTTTACTTTATTTTACGAGACCTGTATTTGGGCTGGGTAGCTGGATGGTGAGGTCCCATCTTTCAAAGTCTCTCTCTCTTTCTGATTGTCGAGTCTTCATGATTCCTCTATAGTTTACTGTGACTGTTTGGCATTAGTCTTTGCGTCCTTTTCTGCCTGTTTTTCACTCTGTGTTTGTCCATTCTTTGCGTCCTTTTCTTTCTGTTTCTCAGTCTGTGTTTGTCCATTCTCTGTATCCTTCCTGTCCATCATTTCTGTTTCTCAGTCTGTGTTTGTCCATTCTCTGTATCCTTCCTGTCCATCATTTCTGTTTCTCTGTCAGTGTTTGTCCATTCTCTGTATCCTTCCTGTCCATTATTTCTGTTTCTCAGTCTGTCTGTGTTTGTCCATTCTCTGTATCCTTACTGTCCATCATTTCTGTTTCTCAGTCAGTGTTTGTCCATTCTCTGTATCCTTACTGTCCATCATTTCTGTTTCTCAGTCTGTGTTTGTCCATTCTCTGTATCCTTCCTGTCCATCATTTCTGTTTCTCAGTCAGTGTTTGTCCATTCTCTGTATCCTTCCTGTCCATCTGTCATTTCTGTTTCTCAGTCTGTCTGTGTTTGTCCATTCTCTGTATCCTTCCTGTCCATCATTTCTGTTTCTCAGTCAGTGTTTGTCCATTCTCTGTATCCTTACTGTCCATCATTTCTGTTTCTCAGTCTGTGTTTGTCCATTCTCTGTATCCTTCCTGTCCATCATTTCTGTTTCTCAGTCTGTGTTTGTCCATTCTCTGTATCCTTTCTGTCCATCATTTCTGTTTCTCTGTCTGTGTTTGTCCATTCTCTGTATCCTTCCTGTCCATCATTTCTGTTTCTCAGTCAGTGTTTGTCCATTCTCTGTATCCTTACTGTCCATCATTTCTGTTTCTCAGTCTGTCTGTGTTTGTCCATTCTCTGTATCCTTCCTGTCCATCATTTCTGTTTCTCAGTCTGTGTTTGTCCATTCTCTGTATCCTTACTGTCCATCATTTCTGTTTCTCAGTCTGTGTTTGTCCATTCTCTGTATCCTTCCTGTCCATCATTTCTGTTTCTCAGTCTGTCTGTGTTTGTCCATTCTCTGTATCCTTCCTGTCCATCATTTCTGTTTCTCAGTCTGTCTGTGTTTGTCCATTCTCTGTATCCTTCACTGTCCATCATTTCTGTTTCTCAGTCTGTGTTTGTCCATTCTCTGTATCCTTCCTGTCCATTATTTCTGTTTCTCATTTCTGTTTCTCAGTCTGTCAGTGTTTGTCCATTCTCTGTATCCTTCTTTCTGTCCATCATTTCTGTTTCTCAGTCAGTCAGTGTTTGTCCATTCTCTGTATCCTTACTGTCCATCATTTCTGTTTCTCAGTCAGTCAGTGTTTGTCCATTCTCTGTATCCTTACTGTCCATCATTTCTGTTTCTCAGTCAGTCAGTGTTTGTCCATTCTCTGTATCCTTACTGTCCATCATTTCTGTTTCTCAGTCAGTCAGTGTTTGTCCATTCTCTGTATCCTTACTGTCCATCATTTCTGTTTCTCAGTCAGTCAGTGTTTGTCCATTCTCTGTATCCTTACTGTCCATCATTTCTGTTTCTCAGTCAGTCAGTGTTTGTCCATTCTCTGTATCCTTACTGTCCATCATTTCTGTTTCTCAGTCAGTCAGTGTTTGTCCATTCTCTGTATCCTTACTGTCCATCATTTCTGTTTCTCAGTCAGTCAGTGTTTGTCCATTCTCTGTATCCTTACTGTCCATCATTTCTGTTTCTCAGTCAGTCAGTGTTTGTCCATTCTCTGTATCCTTACTGTCCATCATTTCTGTTTCTCAGTCTGTGTTTGTCCATTCTCTGTATCCTTTCTGTCCATCATTTCTGTTTCTCAGTCTGTGTTTGTCCATTCTCTGTATCCTTACTGTCCATCATTTCTGTTTCTCAGTCAGTCAGTGTTTGTCCATTCTCTGTATCCTTCCTGTCCATCATTTCTGTTTCTCAGTCAGTGTTTGTCCATTCTCTGTATCCTTACTGTCCATCATTTCTGTTTCTCAGTCTGTCAGTGTTTGTCCATTCTCTGTATCCTTACTGTCCATCATTTCTGTTTCTCAGTCAGTCAGTGCTGGTCCATTCTCTGTATCCTTCCTGTCCATAATTTCTGTTTGTCTGTCAGTTTTGTCCATTCTCTGTATCCTTTCTGTCCATTATTTCTGTTTCTCAGTCTGTCTGTGTTTGTCCATTCTCTGTATCCTTCCTGTCCATCATTTCTGTTTCTCAGTCTGTCTGTGTTTGTCCATTCTCTGTATCCTTTCTGTCCATCATTTCTGTTTCTCAGTCAGTCAGTGTTTGTCCATTCTCTGTGTCCTTCCTGTCCATCATTTCTGTTTCTCAGTCTGTCTGTGTTTGTCCATTCTCTGTATCCTTTCTGTCCATCATTTCTGTTTCTCAGTCTGTCTGTGTTTGTCCATTCTCTGTATCCTTCCTGTCCATCATTTCTGTTTCTCAGTCTGTCAGTTTGTCCATTCTCTGTCCCTCCTTTCTGTCCATTATTTCTGTTTCTCAGTCTGTCAGTGTTTGTCCATTCTCTGTATCCTTCCTGTCCATCATTTCTGTTTCTCAGTCTGTCAGTGTTTGTCCATTCTCTGTATCCTTACTGTCCATCATTTCTGTTTCTCAGTCTGTCAGTGTTTGTCCATTCTCTGTATCCTTTCTGTCCATCATTTCTGTTTCTCAGTCAGTCAGTGTTTGTCCATTCTCTGTATCCTTTCTGTCCATCATTTCTGTTTCTCAGTCTGTCTGTGTTTGTCCATTCTCTGTATCCTTCCTGTCCATCATTTCTGTTTCTCAGTCTGTCAGTGTTTGTCCATTCTCTGTATCCTTCCTGTCCATCATTTCTGTTTCTCAGTCTGTCAGTGTTTGTCCATTCTCTGTATCCTTTCTGTCCATCATTTCTGTTTCTCAGTCTGTCAGTGTTTGTCCATTCTCTGTATCCTTCCTGTCCATCATTTCTGTTTCTCAGTCTGTCTGTGTTTGTCCATTCTCTGTATCCTTTCTGTCCATCATTTCTGTTTCTCAGTCTGTCAGTGTTTGTCCATTCTCTGTATCCTTTCTGTCCATCATTTCTGTTTCTCAGTCTGTCAGTGTTTGTCCATTCTCTGTATCCTTTCTGTCCATCATTTCTGTTTCTCAGTCTGTCTGTGTTTGTCCATTCTCTGTATCCTTCCTGTCCATCATTTCTGTTTCTCAGTCTGTCTGTGTTTGTCCATTCTCTGTATCCTTTCTGTCCATTATTTCTGTTTCTCAGTCTGTCAGTGTTTGTCCATTCTCTGTATCCTTTCTGTCCATTATTTCTGTTTCTCAGTCTGTCTGTGTTTGTCCATTCTCTGTATCCTTACTGTCCATCATTTCTGTTTCTCAGTCTGTCAGTGTTTGTCCATTCTCTGTATCCTTCTTTCTGTCCATCATTTCTGTTTCTCAGTCTGTCAGTGTTTGTCCATTCTCTGTATCCTTCCTGTCCATCATTTCTGTTTCTCAGTCTGTCTGTGTTTGTCCATTCTCTGTATCCTTTCTGTCCATCATTTCTGTTTCTCAGTCCCATTCTCTGTATCCTTTCTGTCCATCATTTCTGTTTCTCAGTCAGTCAGTGTTTGTCCATTCTCTGTATCCTTTCTGTCCATTATTTCTGTTTCTCAGTCTGTCAGTGTTTGTCCATTCTCTGTATCCTTTCTGTCCATCATTTCTGTTTCTCAGTCTGTCAGTGTTTGTCCATTCTCTGTATCCTTCCTGTCCATCATTTCTGTTTCTCAGTCTGTCAGTGTTTGTCCATTCTCTGTATCCTTACTGTCCATCATTTCTGTTTCTCAGTCTGTCAGTGTTTGTCCATTCTCTGTATCCTTTCTGTCCATCATTTCTGTTTCTCAGTCAGTCAGTGTTTGTCCATTCTCTGTATCCTTTCTGTCCATCATTTCTGTTTCTCAGTCTGTGTTTGTCCATTCTCTGTATCCTTTCTGTCCATCATTTCTGTTTCTCAGTCTGTCTGTGTTTGTCCATTCTCTGTATCCTTCCTGTCCATCATTTCTGTTTCTCAGTCTGTCAGTGTTTGTCCATTCTCTGTATCCTTCCTGTCCATCATTTCTGTTTCTCAGTCTCGTCTGTGTTTGTCCATTCTCTGTATCCTTTCTGTCCATCATTTCTGTTTCTCAGTCTTCTTTCGTGTTTGTGTTTGTCCATTCTCTGTATCCTTCCTGTCCATTATTTCTGTTTCTCAGTCAGTCTGTGTTTGTCCATTCTCTGTATCCTTTCTGTCCATCATTTCTGTTTCTCAGTCTGTCAGTGTTTGTCCATTCTCTGTATCCTTACTGTCCATCATTTCTGTTTCTCAGTCAGTCTGTGTTTGTCCATTCTCTGTATCCTTCCTGTCCATCATTTCTGTTTCTCAGTCTGTCAGTGTTTGTCCATTCTCTGTATCCTTCCTGTCCATCATTTCTGTTTCATCAGCCATGTTTGTCCATTCTCTGTATCCTTTCTGTTTCTGTTTCAGTCTGTCAGTGTTTGTCCATTCTCTGTATCCTTACTGTCCATCATTTCTGTTTCTCAGTCTGTGTTTGTCCATTCTCTGTATCCTTCCTGTCCATCATTTCTGTTTCTCAGTCTGTCAGTGTTTGTCCATTCTCTGTATCCTTTCTGTCCATCATTTCTGTTTCTCAGTCTGTGTTTGTCCATTCTCTGTATCCTTTCTGTCCATCATTTCTGTTTCTCAGTCAGTCAGTGTTTGTCCATTCTCTGTATCCTTTCTGTCCATCATTTCTGTTTCTCAGTCTGTGTTTGTCCATTCTCTGTATCCTTCCTGTCCATCATTTCTGTTTCTCAGTCTGTCAGTGTTTGTCCATTCTCTGTATCCTTTCTGTCCATCATTTCTGTTTCTCAGTCTGTCAGTGTTTGTCCATTCTCTGTATCCTTCCTGTCCATCATTTCTGTTTCTCAGTCATCCTTGTGGTTACCCTTTTGCTTACTGTGTGTTTGTCCATTCTCTGTATCCTTTCTGTCCATCATTTCTGTTTCTCAGTCTGTCAGTGTTTGTCCATTCTCTGTATCCTTTCTGTCCATTATTTCTGTTTCTCAGTCTGTCTGTGTTTGTCCATTCTCTGTATCCTTACTGTCCATCATTTCTGTTTCTCAGTCTGTCAGTGTTTGTCCATTCTCTGTATCCTTCCTGTCCATCATTTCTGTTTCTCAGTCTGTCAGTGTTTGTCCATTCTCTGTATCCTTCCTGTCCATCATTTCTGTTTCTCAGTCTGTCAGTGTTTGTCCATTCTCTGTATCCTTTCTGTCCATCATTTCTGTTTCTCAGTCTGTCTGTGTTTGTCCATTCTCTGTATCCTTCCTGTCCATCATTTCTGTTTCTCAGTCTGTCAGTGTTTGTCCATTCTCTGTATCCTTACTGTCCATCATTTCTGTTTCTCAGTCAGTCAGTGTTTGTCCATTCTCTGTATCCTTACTGTCCATCATTTCTGTTTCTCAGTCAGTCAGTGTTTGTCCATTCTCTGTATCCTTCCTGTCCATCATTTCTGTTTCTCAGTCTGTCAGTGTTTGTCCATTCTCTGTATCCTTTCTGTCCATTATTTCTGTTTCTCAGTCTGTCTGTGTTTGTCCATTCTCTGTATCCTTCCTGTCCATCATTTCTGTTTCTCAGTCTGTCTGTGTTTGTCCATTCTCTGTATCCTTCCTGTCCATCATTTCTGTTTCTCAGTCAGTCTGTGTTTGTCCATTCTCTGTATCCTTCCTGTCCATCATTTCTGTTTCTCAGTCTGTCTGTGTTTGTCCATTCTCTGTATCCTTCCTGTCCATCATTTCTGTTTCTCAGTCTGTGTTTGTCCATTCTCTGTATCCTTCCTGTCCATCATTTCTGTTTCTCAGTCTGTCTGTGTTTGTCCATTCTCTGTATCCTTCCTGTCCATTATTTCTGTTTCTCAGTCTGTCTGTGTTTGTCCATTCTCTGTATCCTTCCTGTCCATTATTTCTGTTTCTCAGTCTGTCTGTGTTTGTCCATTCTCTGTATCCTTTCTGTCCATCATTTCTGTTTCTCAGTCTGTCTGTGTTTGTCCATTCTCTGTATCCTTTCTGTCCATCATTTCTGTTTCTCAGTCTGTCTGTGTTTGTCCATTCTCTGTATCCTTCCTGTCCATTATTTCTGTTTCTCAGTCTGTCAGTGTTTGTCCATTCTCTGTATCCTTTCTGTCCATCATTTCTGTTTCTCAGTCTGTCAGTGTTTGTCCATTCTCTGTATCCTTTCTGTCCATCATTTCTGTTTCTCAGTCTGTCTGTGTTTGTCCATTCTCTGTATCCTTCCTGTCCATCATTTCTGTTTCTCAGTCTGTCTGTGTTTGTCCATTCTCTGTATCCTTTCTGTCCATCATTTCTGTTTCTCAGTCTGTCTGTGTTTGTCCATTCTCTGTATCCTTTCTGTCCATTATTTCTGTTTCTCAGTCTGTCTGTGTTTGTCCATTCTCTGTATCCTTCCTGTCCATCATTTCTGTTTCTCAGTCTGTCTGTGTTTGTCCATTCTCTGTATCCTTTCTGTCCATCATTTCTGTTTCTCAGTCAGTCAGTGTTTGTCCATTCTCTGTATCCTTCCTGTCCATCATTTCTGTTTCTCAGTCTGTGTTTGTCAATTCTCTGTATCCTTACTGTCCATCATTTCTGTTTCTCAGTCAGTCAGTGTTTGTCCATTCTCTGTATCCTTACTGTCCATCATTTCTGTTTCTCAGTCTGTCAGTGTTTGTCCATTCTCTGTATCCTTCCTGTCCATCATTTCTGTTTCTCAGTCTGTGTTTGTCCATTCTCTGTATCCTTCCTGTCCATCATTTCTGTTTCTCAGTCTGTCTGTGTTTGTCCATTCTCTGTATCCTTTCTGTCCATCATTTCTGTTTCTCAGTCTGTCAGTGTTTGTCCATTCTCTGTATCCTTACTGTCCATCATTTCTGTTTCTCAGTCTGTGTTTGTCCAGTCTCTGTTTGTCCATTCTCTGTATCCTTCTGTCTGTCCATTCATTTCTGTTTCTCAGTCTCAGTCAGTGTTTGTCCATTCTCTGTATCCTTCCTGTCCATCATTTCTGTTTCTCAGTCAGTCAGTGTTTGTCCATTCTCTGTATCCTTCCTGTCCATCATTTCTGTTTCTCAGTCTGTCAGTGTTTGTCCATTCTCTGTATCCTTTCTGTCCATCATTTCTGTTTCTCAGTCTGTCTGTGTTTGTCCATTCTCTGTATCCTTTCTGTCCATTATTTCTGTTTCTCAGTCTGTCTGTGTTTGTCCATTCTCTGTATCCTTCCTGTCCATCATTTCTGTTTCTCAGTCTGTCAGTGTTTGTCCATTCTCTGCGTCCCTTCTTTCTGTTACTCGGTCTGTAATATGTGTCTCCAGTTTTAAGTGCCTTCTTTCTTGCTACTCTTTGTAATGCCTTCTTTCTCTTTCTCAACCAACGTTTGTCTGGTTTTTCTTTCTTTCTTTCCCTTTCACAACATGCATACACGTGTGAGTGAACTCTTTAGCAAAGGGGGTGGGGAGGTGGGAGGCAAAACGAGGTTAATTACAAATCTAGATCAAATCAGGCGGTAGTGAGAGAACGGCAGAGCGAAACACAAAGATAAAGAGAGGAACAGTAGCAGATGGAGAAACAGATCAGTACAAAGATGAAGACAGACAGTTTCAGAAGAGACACCCCCCCCCCCTCGTGGGGATACCGGGGGGTTCTTATGTATAAATGTTCCCCCACCTTCTGGAAGTTCTGTGCCTTTGACTTCCTCTAATCTGTCACACTCTCTTTAACTCTGCCTTTTCCATCTGCTTGCTGTCATCTACTATCTTTCTGCTTTACCGTTCCATTCTCCTGCCTTTTTTTTTTTTTTTTTTCAAGAAACACTTTCAAAAATAGTTCCTTCAGCCGAAGTCGGACTCGCTGAGCGTAACTATTTCTTAGTTTAGGCGCATAACGGGACACCGGGGTGGGGTGGGGGGGGGGGGGGTGTCTTTTTATAAATAGTTCCCTCACTTTTGAAGTTTTGTGCTTTTAACTTCCTCTAATTCTGTCACTCTCGTTGACTCCTGCCTTTTCCTTTGCTTACTGTCATCCACTATCTTCTGCCTTACCGATCCATTCTCCTGCCATTTTTCACACGAAACTCTTTCAAAAAGATTTCCTTCAGCCGAGGTCGGACTCGCTGGGCCTAACTATTTCTTAGTTAGTCACATAACGGCAGCACGACGCATCTGCGCTCCATAATTGACAGGAAACTGTCTGAGCGAATCGAAGAAGAAGAAGAGTACACGCGGGGCAATTGCGCTTATCAACATTCCCCA
>CM065684.1:48284706-48287206 GCA_017654935.2 Phymorhynchus buccinoides | reverse complement strand
GCTTGTTATTAATAATGTCTTGCCCTCTGGTTGTTTGTCTGTCCTGGGGGGGTCTGGGCCTGGGCCTGCAGCTAACCACACGGGGGTGACGGCCGAGGATCTGGAGGAGTTCGTCCGGAGTGTGGTGAGAGCCAGGGAGGAGCAGCAGGCCGAGGTGGGCAACACCTCCCTGCAGGACAACGGCTGGAGCTACGACCAGTCCCTCTTCTTCACCGTCACCGTCGTCAGCACAATTGGTAGGCTGAATGGGGGCAGTGGGTGGATGCCTCGTGCCTCCATACAGGGGAGCTGGACGACCCCGACACCCCCCCCCCACCCCCCGCCACTCCATGAGTCTCTCCCCGTGGGGATACCGAGGGTTCTTTCGTAAAACAAATAGTTCCCCCACCTCCTGGAAGTTCTGTACTTGTAACCTCCTCTAATAATCTGCCACTTTCTTTGACTATGCCCTTTCCCTTCGCTTGCTGTCATCTACTATCTTTCTGACTTGTTGGCACATTCTTTAGCCAATTTTCCAAAAAAAAAATCTTCCAAATAACTTTTCTCCCTTGAGCTCCTCCGAAATCGGAAATGTGTCGGCTGTACGCAGCGGGGAGACCTGTGAAAACTGAAACATTACCCATCATGACCGTTTGGCCCTGGGAACGCGGAAGAAGAAGAAGAAGAAAAAAAAGAAGGAAGAAAGCTGAAAACGAGCAGAAGCAAGTTCCTTTTCTTTATAACAGGTAGGGGAAGACGGGGTAAAAAGCGCATGGGCGGGTAAGAAGCCCACCCCAATTATCTCATGAAATAAAGGAAATTTCAGTCAAATTTGCCCCTGATGACGAATGCTAGACATTAACGCTCGTCTCATGGCAAAATGAACTGAAATGTTCTTTATTTCATGAGATAATTGGGGTGGGCTTCTTACCCGCCCATGCTTTTTACCCGCTTTTCTATCCCGGTAGTACGTCTTCCCCATGCGTCGTCTTTTTCTTTAGGCAAAAAGGTGGAAATCGACCGTGAAAGACACAGAGACAGACAGACTGACGGACATACAGATATATGCAGAGAGACGGATAGAGACACAGATAGAGCAGAGGTCCCACACCTGCAACTTTTGATTTGTTTGAGGTCTCTGTACACGTTAACGTTCATTCACAAAATATCTCTATTTCCCCATGACAACACAGTGTTAGGCCACTGATAAAGGTCTGTGTATATTAACGTAAATATGCGAAATCAGTAATTACATGAAATTCCTAAAATTTTCAGTAATTTCATTAAGTTACTGTGACCCCCAGTAATTACATGAAATCACTAAAAATCCTAGTAATTTCACGTAATTACTGAATCCTCAGCACATGTTTTACACATATTTACCGACAGCGTTTCAGTAAATGTGTGTAATTCTTTTGATTCAATGTGACCCCCCAGGACAGCCCCCCATATAAACAAAATATCACTATTTCCCCATGGCAACACAGTGAGTTGTAAAGGTCTCTTTAAGATACAACGTTAACAATATTCACAAAATAGCACTATTTCCCCATTGCAACACAGTGAGTTGTAATTCGTAGGGGAAGACGGGTTAAAAAGCGGCATGTGCGGGTAAGAAGCCCACCCCCAATTATCTCATTGAAATGAAGCAAATTTCAGTTCTCATTTCCCCACATCATGGCAAGTGTTAATGAGTTAGTTCGTATCAGGGCAAATTTGACTGAAATGTTAAACTTTATTTCATGAGATAATTGGCTCGGGCTACCCGCCCATGGGCTTTCTACCCCGTCTTCCCACTATTATAAGTGGCCTAACACCGTAGGCCTATTGCCACGGGGAAATAGAGATATTTTGTGAATACTGTTAACCTGTACACAGACCTAAAATATGACTTACAAATCACTGTGTTGCCATGAGAAAATAGAAATATTTTGTGAATATTGTTAACGTGTACAGAGACCTTTAGAGGAATATGGATTCCTTTAATATAGGCCTAAGGTAGAAATAGTACGCGAGCAGATGTATACTAGACCTACCCTGTAGTATACTCAACCAGCTTATTTCATTTCATTCAACTGACCTTTAAAATAGGCCTGAGGTAGAAATATTGTATGCCTACTAGTCTGTAGTATACTTAAACGCACAACCGGCATATATAAAGCTTTCACGCGAGGCGCGCGCCATCATTTTCATCGCTGCTCGCGACAGAGACGGTTCAACCTTTCATGTTCCCCTGTTGCCCGAGCCACTGCGAGGCAGAACTTCGCAGCGACTAGGCTAGCAGTCTATACCCGATCCCTGGGATCGGTTGTTTTCCTTTTAACCCTTTCGCCTCCAGCCATTTTTCAGCCCCAAAATACCAATAAACTTAACTGGGTAGAGAAAATAAAATATCTGCAATATTGTGGATTCCTCTGTGACATATATAACGCTAGGCCTATCCTTACCTCCCAAAATTAAGAAAATAGGGTATTTGGATAACAGGCCCCGATTTGATGCCTTTTAGTGACATGGGTCGGGG
>CM065684.1:48277206-48282206 GCA_017654935.2 Phymorhynchus buccinoides | reverse complement strand
CAGATGCCATGCACTTTGATGTGTTAATGTTACAGTAAGGTTATATAGCTTGTTGTAGTCAAGTCTGGAATCGCTTCTTTTCTGCTGTTGCTTCTTTGTGTATGTTTTGGGATACGTTTCGTTGAAGCCAAACGACAGACTGTCTACAATACTATGCTTTGTTCCTACGTTGTGCGCAAACGACAGACTGTCCACAATACTATGATTTGTTCCTACGTTATCGTGCCAAACGACAGACTGTCCCACAATACTATGCTTTGTTTTGTGCGGCAAACGACAGACTACAATACTATGCTTTGTTCCTACGTTGTGCGCAAACGACAGACTGTCCACAATACTATGATTTGTTTACGTTGTGCGCAAAACGACAGACTGTCTACAATACTATGCTTTGTTCCTACGTTGTGCGCAAACGACAGACTGTCCACAATACTATGATTTGTTTATATGCTGTGTGCAGATGCCTGTGTGAGATTTGTTTATATGCTGTGTGCAAACTAGAGACTGTGCCACAATGCAATGCTTTGTTCCTATGCTGTGTGCAAACGACAGACTGTCCACAATACTATGATTTGTTTATATGCTGTGTGCAGATTTGTTTATATGCTGTGTGCAAACTAGAGACTGTGCCACAATGCAATGCTTTGTTCCTATGCTGTGTGCAAACGACAGACTGTCCACAATACAATGCTTTGTTCCTATGTTGTGTGCAAACGACAGACTGTCCCACAATACAATGCTTTGTTCCTATGCTGTGTGCAAACGACAGACTGTCCACAATACAATGCTTTGTTCCTATGCTGTGTGCAAACGACAGACTGTCCACAATACAATGCTTTGTTCCTATGCTGTGTGCAAACGACAGACTGTCCACAATACAATGCTTTGTTCCTATGCTGTGTGCAAACGACAGACTGTCCCACAATACAATGCTTTGTTCCTATGCTGTGTGCAAACGACAGACTGTCCCACAATACAATGCTTTGTTCCTATGCTGTGTGCAAACGACAGACTGTCCCACAATACAATGCTTTGTTCCTATGCTGTGTGCAAACGACAGACTGTCCCACAATACAATGCTTTGTTCCTATGCTGTGTGCAAACGACAGACTGTCCCACAATACAATGCTTTGTTCCTATGCTGTGTGCAAACGACAGACTGTCCACAATACAATGCTTTGTTCCTATGCTGTGTGCAAACGACAGACTGTCCGCACTACAATGCTTAGTTCCTATGCTGTGTGCAAACGACAGACTGTCCGCACTACAATGCTTTGTTCCTATGCTGTGTGCAAACGACAGACTGTCCGCAATACAATGCTTTGTTCCTATGCTGTGTGCAAACGACAGACTGTCCCACACAATGCAATGCTTTGTTCCTATGCTGTGTGCAAACGACAGACTGTCCACAATGCAATGCTTTGTTCCTATGCTGTGTGCAAACGACAGACTGTCCACAATGCAATGCTTTGTTCCTACACTGTACAAACGACAGACTGTCCACAATGCAATGCTTTGTTCCTACACTGTACAAACGACAGACTGTCCACAATGCAATGCTTTGTTCCTACAATGTGTGCAAACGACAGACTGTGCCACAATGCAATGCTTTGTTCCTACAATGTGTGCAAACGACAGACTGTCCACAATGCAATGCTTTGTTCCTATGATGTGTGCAAACGACAGACTGTCCACAATGCAATGCTTTGTTCCTACAATGTGTGCAAACGACAGACTGTCCACAATGCAATGCTTTGTTCCTATGATGTGTGCAAACGACAGACTGTCCCACAATGCAATGCTTTGTTCCTACAATGTGTGCAAACGACAGACTGTCCACAATGCAATGCTTTGTTCCTATGTTGTGTGCAAACGACAGACTGTCCACAATGCAATGCTTTGTTCCTATGATGTGTGCAAACGACAGACTGTCCACAATGCAATGCTTTGTTCCTATGATGTGTGCAAACGACAGACTGTCCACAATGCAATGCTTTGTTCCTATGTTGTGTGCAAACGACAGATGTGTGCAAACGACAGACTGTCCCACAATGCAATGCTTTGTTCCTATGCTGTGTGCAAACGACAGACTGTCCCACAATACAATGCTTTGTTCCTACGCTGTGTGCAAACGACAGACTGTCCCACAATACAAAGATTGGTTCCTACACTGTGGGCAAAGGCAGACTGTCCCACAATACAAAGATTTGTTCCTACACTGTGGGCAAAGGCAGACTGTTCCACAATACAAAGATTTGTTCCTACACTGTGGACAAAGGCAGACTGTCCCACAATACAAAGTTTTGTTCCTACACTGTGGGCAAACCACAGACTGTCCCACAATACAAAGATTTGTTCCTACACTGTGGGCAAAGGCAGACTGTTCCAAAATACAAAGGTTTGTTCCTACACTGTGGGCAAAGGCAGACTGTCCCACAATACAAAGGTTTGTTCCTACACTGTGGGCAAACCACAGACTGTCCCACAATACAAAGATTTGTTCCTACACTGTGGGCAAAGGCAGACTGTCCCACAATGCAAAGGTTTGTTCCTACACTGTGGGCAAAGGCAGACTGTCCCACAATACAAAGGTTTGTTCCTACACTGTGGGCAAAGGCAGACTGTCCCACAATACAAAGCTTTGTTCCTACACTGTGGGCAAAGGCAGACTGTCCCACAATACAAAGGTTTGTTCCTACACTGTGGGCAAAGGCAGACTGTCCCACAATACAAAGATTTGTTCCTACACTGTGGGCAAAGGCAGACTGTCCCAAAATACAAAGGTTTGTTCCTACACTGTGGGCAAACCACAGACTGTCCCACAATACAAAGATTTGTTCCTACACTGTGGGCAAAGGCAGACTGTTCCACAATACAAAGATTTGTTCCTACACTGTGGGCAAAGGCAGACTGTCCCACAATACAAAGATTTGTTCCTACACTGTGGGCAAAGGCAGACTGTCCCACAATACAAAGGTTTGTTCCTACACTGTGGGCAAAGGCAGACTGTCCCACAATACAAAGATTTGTTCCTACACTGTGGGCAAAGGCAGACTGTCCCACAATACAAAGATTTGTTCCTACACTGTGGGCAAAGGCAGACTGTTCCACAATACAAAGGTTTGTTCCTACACTGTGGGCAAAGGCAGACTGTTCCACAATACAAAGATTTGTTCCTACACTGTGGGCAAAGGCAGACTGTCCCACAATACAAAGATTTGTTCCTACACTGTGGGCAAAGGCAGACTGTCCCACAATACAAAGGTTTGTTCCTACACTGTGGGCAAAGGCAGACTGTTCCACAATACAAAGATTTGTTCCTACACTGTGGGCAAAGGCAGACTGTCCCACAATACAAAGATTTGTTCCTACACTGTGGACAAACCACAGACTGTCCCACAATACAAAGATTTGTTCCTACACTGTGGGCAAAGGCAGACTGTCCCACAATACAAAGATTTGTTCCTACACTGTGGGCAAAGGCAGACTGTCCCACAATACAAAGGTTTGTTCCTACACTGTGGGCAAAGGCAGACTGTCCCAAAATACAAAGGTTTGTTCCTACACTGTGGGCAAAGGCAGACTGTCCCAAAATACAAAGGTTTGTTCCTACACTGTGGGCAAAGGCAGACTGTCCCACAATACAAAGATTTGTTCCTACACTGTGGGCAAAGGCAGACTGTTCCACAATACAAAGATTTGTTCCTACACTGTGGACAAAGGCAGACTGTCCCACAATACAAAGGTTTGTTCCTACACTGTGGGCAAACCACAGACTGTCCCACAATACAAAGATTTGTTCCTACACTGTGGGCAAAGGCAGACTGTCCCACAATACAAAGGTTTGTTCCTACACTGTGGGCAAAGGCAGACTGTCCCACAATACAAAGATTTGTTCCTACACTGTGGGCAAAGGCAGACTGTTCCACAATACAAAGATTTGTTCCTACACTGTGGGCAAAGGCAGACTGTCCCAAAATACAAAGGTTTGTTCCTACACTGTGGGCAAACCACAGACTGTCCCACAATACAAAGATTTGTTCCTACACTGTGGACAAAGGCAGACTGTCCCACAATACAAAGCTTTGTTCCTACACTGTGGGCAAAGGCAGACTGTCCCACAATACAAAGATTTGTTCCTACACTGTGGGCAAAGGCAGACTGTCCCACAATACAAAGATGTGTTCCTGCGCTGTGTGCAAACCACAGACTGTCCCACAATACAATGCTTTGTTCCTGCGCTGTGTGCAACCAACAGACTGTCCCACAATACAATGCGTTGTTCCTGCGCTGTGTGGGCAGTCGTCAGTGGTGCTGATGCTGGGTACGACAGTGATGCTGTGTGCCCCTGCCCTGGTGTTCCACTTCTCCGAGAACTGGGACTACACCACCGCCCTCTACTACTCCACCATCACCCTCACCACCGTGGGCTTCGGGGACTACGTGGCAGGTACATATAATAATAAAGGCCCTCATCTTCCGCCAGGCTCAGCCACAAAATGGGCTCTTTAGGTGGAATAGTAATCATTAGCCCATGACACTGCGGTTCCATGTAGAGGCAGTTTCTTGGAACGCGGAACTCGTTCTCTCTTTTTATGTATTCTCTGTGTCCGCGATTGATATCTGCTTCTTATTTGACGAAGGGAAGTGACATAATCCTGGAGAGTAATCTCCAGTTTGGCGGCCAGAAGCGCTCATTGTGAAAGTGCATGAGAACACCCTGCCCTGCCTAATAAGTCACAAAGCACGTGGTTTAAGAACAAGCAAACATAAATAGTTAACGGCGACTGGAAAAAAAGGTGAAACTTTCTGGTTAGGGCACATTTTATCTCTACTGTTATGACTTCTACCCGCATCCTAAATCATCATCATATAATAAAAGCAAGTGTCCGTGTCTGTGTGTGGTCTGTCTGAAACACCAAACGGGCCTTATAACTCAGCAGTTTTTTTTCGACCGAATCGCCTTACAATTTGTGTGAGCCCTAACCGGTCGATGGCAA
>CM065684.1:48257549-48276706 GCA_017654935.2 Phymorhynchus buccinoides | reverse complement strand
CTCCCAAAATCCGGCATAAGAGATTATGCAACAATAATAATAAAGCAGCTCCAATGGCGCCAAAACAAATATGGATAAAACACAATGGAACTCCGAAAGGATCACAAGAATTTTTGTTTTCTATTAAAGTTCGGCCCCCGCCGGAGGGTTACTAATTATCATCGGTGTCCGTAGGAAAGGAAAGTTCAAAATGATTGGCGCAGTCAGGTTAGTGACTTAGCTGTTTGTTGTGAAGTTATCGGGCTTGCTGTCAGGTGAGAGTAAGCTCCCAAGTCACGTTTTCCGAATTTTACCGGGCTTCGCGGGATGGCACGGTTCAGTCGTGGTTTCCTCGCGGATTCTGGGTGCGGGGCGTCATGGCGGCGGTCCCGTCTTGGTGCTTGGTGGAGTCCAGGGTAAGGATTGATATTCCCTTTTTCCGGCTCACGATGCCCTGCTGATAATCACAGGAGAAGGTGAATGTAGATCTCTATGGCTTAGAGACAAAGGGCTTCAGCCGGCAGGGAATTAGTGAATCCCAACCAACTAGAAGGCGTCCCTTGTACAAAATAAAGTTGCCACTACATTGTAAGTTAATAATAAAAAAAACTGAAATTTCAGTTAAACAAAATGCAAAGGGATTCCAGTTAAAAACATACAAAAGGTGATCAAGAACAACATCATTTTCTCCATTCCAAAACCCCTGGGACAAAAGTGCAAGTTTGCGGCCCATAGGTTTCCTACTACAATTGTGCAAGGATTGCGGGGCCCATGAGGTTCTCCTACTTAAAAAATAGACAAAAAGGGTTTGAGTAGGCATAAACCCCGGTTTTCCTGGTACCCAAAAGTGGTTCAAGTTCAAAAAAAAACCACACACCAAACCACAAACTAAATCAGTGCCACAATAAAATGGAAATACGAACGGTTTTATACCACTTCTTTTTCTATAACAATAAAAATCTAATTTTTCTACTCCTTATTCATTCATTTGAACATAGGATCTAGGATCAAAAAAACTAGAGTCAAACAAACCAGATCTCAATCACCTGTCATCAAGATAATTAATTACTATGTGGGCTTATGAGGACTGACTGGTTGTGAGTGTGGGCTCTAGCTACGTTTCAGCCCATCTTGTGTGAAAACTTTTTCTCACTACCTCTCCAATTATAGCCTTCACTTTCAAACAATGAAAGCCTTGCTATTGGTGTATTACAGTCCACACGTCACAAGATTGCTGTTCTAAATGTACCGAACAATCACGCGCCTATTACATCCTTATCACATTCCTGACATTCCTAACCTTGTGATTCAAAAGCAAAACCATCTTCAAAGGGAAATAACCTCGGTTGTCACTTTCTTGTGATGAGGCCGGTAGAAAGGGGGGGGGGGGGGGGGGGGGGTGAAGGGAGGTAACCTCGGTAGATGGTACGTGCCGACCAGGGAGACAAGTCAGAGTTCAAACAGACAACGCCCTTACTCGGCGTTCTCTTTGAACACGGGATGGCAATTAACGTGGCGGCCGGACAGTAGAAAAGAAAAGGAGAGGGG
Source organism: Phymorhynchus buccinoides (assembly GCA_017654935.2). Classification (NCBI taxonomy): domain Eukaryota; kingdom Metazoa; phylum Mollusca; class Gastropoda; order Neogastropoda; family Raphitomidae; genus Phymorhynchus; species Phymorhynchus buccinoides. The sequence goes on along the minus strand of CM065684.1, from coordinate 48,275,179 downwards.
GTGGGGAGGGGAGAAGGGGGGTGTGGTGTGTAGATAAGAAATAAAGAAAGCGGTTCGCGCGGGACACTTACGTCACACACACTAATCGGTAGGAGTAGGCCATGTTGCCAGTGCCGGTGGAATGGATGACACAAACTCAAAAAGCATGCATCCTGTGCGCCAACTGCAGTCTAAACGAAGACTTTGGGCATGGGGCAGGATAAACATCCCCAAAAGGAAGAAGAAGAAGAAGAAAAGGACATTTTGCTCAGCGTGTTTCTGTCTACAACTATGACGAAACCGTAGACTACATACAGCCTTACTTCTTAGAGTCTGAACGTGCGCGTTAGCGCGTGTTGTTGTAGTCGTAGGGGAAGACGGGGTAAAAAGCGCATGGGCGGGTAAGAAGCCCACCCCAATTATCTCTTGGAAATGAAGCAAATTTCAGTCTCATTTTGCCCATTAGACGAACGAACGTTAATGTTTAGCATTCGTCTCATGGCAAATTTGACTGAAATTTTCTTTATTTCATGAGATAATTGGGGTGGGCTTCTTACCCGCCCATGCGCTTTTTACCCCGTCTTCCCCTAGCTGCGCAGCTGAAAATCATATTTGCAGAAAGTTTTATGGATTTCCCAGCAACTCGAATGCTGCTGCAATGTATTGAAGCTCTTATAGACATAGAACCTGCTTTTGTTGTAAGGTGCGTGGAGGTTTTCTGTTGGAAAGAAACAAGCGCAGAGAGGAAAAGACAAAACGACGGTTAAAAGAAACAAAAAGAAAGTCAGACAGAAAGAAGTAAAGAAAGGCAGAAAGATAGAAACCGCAGAAAGAAAGAAAGACAATTTGTTCTTCTTTGTTTGCGCATGTTTGACTTAAGAATGGCGTGTTGAAGATACTAATGTTTAAGTGGTGGTTTTTGTTCTGATCTTTTCAAAGAAAATAGATATGGGGAAGACGGGGTAAAAAGCGCATGGGCGGGTAAGAAGCCCACCCCAATTATCTCATGAAATGAAGCACATTTCAGTCTTATTTTGCCCATGAGACGAGCGTTAATGTTTAGCATTCGTCTCATGGGCAAATTTGACTGAAATTTCTTCATTTCATGAGATAATTGGGGTGGGCTTCTTACCCGCCCATGCGCTTTTTCACCCCGTCTTCCCCACATGTCCAGATTTGATTGACCACTTTCCTATTCGTTTGGCCACAAACTGGGGATTCCCCACGCGCACGCGCACGCGCACGCGCTTACACTCACACACAGAACACGCGCGCGCGCGCGCGCGCCCGTACGCAACATTGGGACATGTGTTTGCGCGCGTGCAACTAGTCAACTTTTACACAAGGAAATACTCAATTACCTCCCTCAAAGCTAATGCATATCGGAAGTGAGTTTTTGTTTTTCAAAGTTGAGATAATTATTTTGGCACATTGCTTTCAAAACTCTTTGGCTCGTATTCCTTCAAACAAAAATCGTAAGCGTAGGACCCTCTGTCCATTTGTCTTAAATTATATTAGTTACCTTCTTGTAGGGCCTATAGAAGGAAGGAGATTCTACGGATCAACCTGCCAACGGTTTGCATTTGTGGGAGTGTGGGTGTTCGCGGTTGTATCTCAGAAATGTCGGTGCGGGCGGCCCATACTGTTCAGCTTGATGGGAATTAGGCACAGCTGTGGGTATTTATAGGCACACGTGTATGTATTTTACAACGTTTTCATTCGCAGCATGATTATCCAAATCTATAACACGTGTTTTGTTTTGTTTTTTTTTTTTTAAATTGGGGGGGGGGGGGGGGGGGGGGGGGGGGGGGGGGGGGGGGGCGGGGGGGTTGTGTTGTGTTTGGTTGTTTTTTCTTCTCGTTCTTTCTCCTTTATTTGAATATTCATCCCATTGACACTTATTGCATGGAATGAAGTGTGTCTTTAGTGAGTCTGTGTCACATACGGACAGACACTGCATACAGACACAGACAGGACAGACAGGCAGAGACCACACACACATCACACACAAACACACGGTTGCACTTCACCGGGGGGATGGGGGGGGGGGGGGGGGCCACAGTCGGAAGGCAGGGCACATCGGAAAGCGATATCCTAAACTGAATGTGAACTTTCCGCCGAACTGGTTTCCTTTTGCAATGGGAATTTATTTATGTCAAGTGTATTTTTCTTCGGTCAATTTTCGAGCATTTTTCTTTGTATTTTTATATATATATATATATTGCACACGTCTGTATCGTTCACTCCAGGTGTCCCTATGGGTCAAAAGGCCTTGAAAAGACTGAAAATAAAATATTGTGATTGTTGTTATTGTTAATATTGTGTACCAATCTTTCTCTCACACACACACACACACTCTCCTCTCTCACTCACACGCGCGCACGCACACGCACACAGTCACGCACACACACACACACACAACACACACACACACACACACACATACACACACACACACATTACACACATTGCACGCACACACAGACACACACACACATACACACACATACACACACACACACACACACACACAACACACACACACACACACATGCATGCCCCCTATCAGTCGGTGAAGTTAAGGAAAGTTAGAGTTACATTTTAAGACATAGGACGTTGTGTGTGTGTGCTTATCAAAAGCTTTATCAAAGCAAAACTATATATATATATATATGTTTGTGTGTGTGTGTTGCAGTGTATGGCGTTACCGTGCGCATATCTGTACATGTGTGTATCTGTGTGTCCGTGTGTGTGTGTCTAGTTGTGTGTTGAAAAGTAGGATATAAAGGAAATGCGAGAGTAGCAAGGCAGGGAGGGGGTCTACGACCTAGACAACAAGTGTAGAATATCACACAATAAGGCGTCAGTGATTTGCTTGCATAGGGGATTAGTGTGAAGGTGTGGGTGGTGTGCGTGGTGTGGCGTGATTGGAGCAGTGGTTTGTTCCACATTCTACCTGTCAGTTCTATTCACCGGTCGTGCTCGTTTAAAAAAAAGTTAATGACAGGATCTGTAGGTGCGAGGATCTGCCACGTACCACCTTTGGGATCTATATTCCACCCTCTTGATCACAGACGTTTGTAAGTAGAAAGTTATCAGGGGCGCGTTATGTTCAAATAATAATAATAACAATAATGAGAAAAATTTATATAGCGCCCATTATACTAGGGGAAGACGGGGTAAAAAAGCGCATGGGCGGGTAAGAAGCCCACCCCAATTATCTCATGAAATAAAGAAAATTTCAGTCAAATTTGACCATGAGACGAATGCTAGACATTAACGCTCGTCTCATGGGCAAAAATGAGAATGAAATTTGCTTCATTTCATGAGATAATTGGGGTGGGCTTCTTACCCGCCCATGCGCTTTTTACCCCGTCTTCCCCTATGTAGGCTACAGGGCGCTTTACATATAATAGAAATGGAATTAAAAAACATGAAGCCAACTAGATTGAAAAGTTTTCGAATGTAGCATTCGAGAATCACCCGCGGAGCCCAGCCAAACATTCCCACCTGATTTCATCTTGGGAACTCCATTTTTCCGAATCCCCCGATTTTCAGGGTCCAGCGATCTCCTTGACCTTGACCGTGACCTTGATTGGTCAACAATATTCGGAAGGCGCATAAGCCAAACCACCTTCAAACCAAGTTTGAACATCCTATGTCGAAAAGATCAAAAAGACCGATTTTCATCAAATCTTGTGTGAAGATGCAGTATATAAAGTACAATACATTAATGCAAAAATTATATCACGGAATCAAAAGGTCGCCGAGCGGCAGACACGTCTCCCGTTTTCTTTGTCCTCTATTCTCTCGTGAAATACTCAATGGAATCAGTCCTAACTTTCTACAGAGATGTAATACTGAATATTCTAGACATTCCAGCTCACTTTCTACTAGATTGGTAGGTCAAGGTCAGCATGTGACGGAGCGGACAAAAGGCATATCTGCCGATCGGCGATGCGCTTGTTGTTCTTCTTGTTGTTTTTCTGTACAAAGTTGTTGTTGTCGTCGTTCTTGGTAGTTACTGCTGATGTTGTTGTCGTTCCTTGTTGTTACTGCTGCTGTTGTTGGTTTGTTAAATTTAATGTACTGGCTTTTAATACCAGGGCTCACTTCGGTCATATGATATGCATGTGGTTAACTTGTAACATCCCTCCTTTTTTCCCCTTTCAAGTTGTAGGACTAGTACTGGAGGTGGTGGTAGTAGTAGTAGGGGAAGACGGGGTAAAAAGCGCATGGGCGGGTAAGAAGCCCACCTCAATTATCTCATGAAATAAAGAAAAGTTCAGTCAAATTTGCCCATGAGACGAATGCTAGACATTAACGCTCGTCTCATGGGCAAAATGAGACTGAAATTTGCTTCAATTCATGAGATAATTGGGGTGGGCTTCTTACCCGCCCATGCGCTTTTTTACCCCGTCTTCCCCTAGTAGTAGTAGTAGTAGTAGTAGTAGTAGTAGTAGTAGTAGTAGTTAGTAGTAGTAGTAGTAGTAGTAGTGGGCCAGTAGTAGTGGACGTAGTAGTGGACGTACGTAGTAGTAGTAGTAGTAGTAGTAGTAGTAGTAGTAGTAGTAGTAGTAGTTAGTAGTGTAGCAGCAGCAGTAGAAAGTGGAGAGAGACGAGAGAGAGGAGAGGAGAGAGAGAGAGAGAGAGAGAGAGAGAGAGAGAGCGATGGGAGATGTGAGAGAAGAGAGAGAGAGACAGAGAGAGACAAAGAGAGAGACAGAGAGAGAGAGAGACAGGACAGAGAGACAGAGAGAGACAACAAGACAGATAGAGAGAGACAGAGAGGAAGAAGAGACAGAGAGGACAGGACAGAGAGAGAGGGAAGGAGAGAGAGAAGAGTCACGGAGAGAGAGTTCTACAGTGAGAGACAGGAGAGAGACAGACACAGAGAGAGACAGATGCAGAGAGAGACAGACAGACAGAGACAGAGAGACATACACAGAGAGAGACAGAGAGACAAACACACAGAGAGACAGACACAGAGAGAGACTGAGAGACAGAGACAGAGAGACAGACAGAGAGAGAGAGACAGAGAGACAGACATCAGAGAGAGAGAGAGAGAGAGAAACACACAGAGAGAGACAGAGACACAGACAGAGACAGAGAGACAGACGGAGAGAGAGGGAGACAGAGAGATAGAGACAGAGAGAGAGAGACAGAGAGAGAGACAGGCAGAGACAGAGAGCGAGACAGAGACAGACAGAGAGACAGAGACAGACAGAGAGACAGAGACAAAATGGGATAAAAGTCATCAGTATTGATTACGACATTTTGCGTGGCTATCCTTGATGCAAAATGTCATTATGACATTTTGCGTCGTTGCGACATTTTGCGCGGTTAGCCCTGCTGCAAAATGTCGTTACGACATTTTGCGACGATGCGACATTTTGCGGGTCTACATGCGACTTTATTGTACGCTATGCAAAATGGCCATTTCTAGTATAGGGGAAGACGGGGTAAAAAGCGCATGGGCGGGTAAGAAGCCCACCCCAATTATCTAATGAAATAAAGAAAAAATTTCAGTCAAATTTGCCCATGAGACGAATGCTAAACATTAACACTCGTCTCATGGGCAAAATGTGACTGAAATTTGCTTCATTTCATGAGATAATTGGGGTGGGCTTCTTACCCGCCCATGCGCTTTTTACCCCCCGTCTTCCCCTAGAACTAAAACCCGATGTCATTCTCGCCTAACAGTATTGACTCGTCGACCTTGCATGAAGAGTAAAAACAAAATAGAAAAAAAAAGTCAATGCCAAAGCGGTTCATTCATCCGGAAAGTCGAGGTGTTAAAGCTGTACTGTAAGGAAATAGTGTTCAGGATTATCCGTGACTTTTACTTGTAGGCCTACTAGGGGAAGACGGGGTAAAAAGCGCATGGGCGGGTAAGACGCCCACCCCAATTATCTCATGAAATAAAGAACATTTCAGTCAAATTTGCCCATGAGACGAACGCTAGACATTAACGCTCGTCTCATGGGCAAAATGAGACTGAAATTTGCTTCATTTCATGAGATAATTGGGGTGGGCTTCTTACCCGCCCATGCGCTTTTTACCCCGTCTTCCCCTAACAAAGTGCGTGCCCGAAGGACTTATTTGGGGTCTCTCGTATAGTCTTGTCACTCTGGGATTGTGAAGTGCGAAGCGAAGTCTGAAATTTATTTACATTTATATCATAACTAAAAGAGTCTTAGGCCGGGTTCACATTAGACGCGTAAGTTCCGCACGGAAAGCCCTAAATAAGAGGAAGAAAGAAGGATAAAGGTTTACGCATATTATATAGGGAAATTCGGACACGTGCGCAAATCTTTTAGTTCTTTGTTTCACTTATTTATGGATTTTGCGCACGGGTTTCCGCATGGAATATCCGCTTATGTGTGTACACGGCCTTACGCTTTATCAAGAAAAGGTGAGATTTTGTACCTCGTTCCCTAAACTTTTAAAAACTTTATTACTGAACAATAGGCCTAGTTGTTTATTTTGTTATGTTGTCCTTGTGAAAGCAGTCATTAGTAAAAAAAATAATGGTACCCACCACACATTTGCAAAAATGTAAGTAATCCTGTGCACGCACACGATACTCACTTACAACAGTCATGCATGTGTTCACAGGCACACAAACACATGCACATACGCGAGCTTACGTCGACATAAACAAACTTTCAGTCCAGGTGTTCAGGGGTTATAGGGGAAGACGGTGTAAAAAGCGGCTATGGGCGGGTCAGAAAGCCCATCCCACTGATCCCATGAAATAAATGAAGCAAATTTCAATCAAATTTCGCCCATGACTCGTGAGACGAATGCTAGACATTAACGCTCGTCTCATGGGCAAAATGAGACTGAAATTTGCTTAATTTCATCAGATAATTGGGGTGGGCTCCTTACCCGCCCATTGCGCTTTTTACCACGTCTTCCCCTCTATCTACAATGTTTCTTTTGATGATAATTTCCAAAATGGAAATAACGACCTTGGGTGGATGCCTCGTTTGCTCCCCCATACGGGCAGGCTCAGCTTAACGACCCACCCCGCCCCCATACACGCGTCTCTTCCCGTGGGGATACCGAGGGGTCTTTCGTAAAAATATTTCCCCACCTTCTTGAAGTTCTGTGCTTGTAACTTCCTCTTAATCTGTCAGTCTCTTTGACTCTGCCTTTTCCCTTTGCTTTCTGTCATCTACTACCTTTCTGACTTATTGGCCTATATGCGTTTTCCTGCCTTTTTTTCAAAACCAATCTTCCAAATAACTTTTCTCCTTTGAGCTCCTCCGAAATCGGAATGTGTCGGCTGTGCGCAGCTGGGAGAGAAGACCAGTGAAAACTGAAAACGGACACATACGTACTTTACCCATTATGGCATTTTGGCCTGAGAAACGCAGAAGAAGAAAGAAAAAGAAGAAGAAGAAGAAGGAGGCGAACACCACACTTTCATGTAGGCCTGTCCCAGTGCTAGTCTTTAGCTATATGGAGGAAACAAACAGAGGCTGTGTCCTGTTGAAGTAACGTAGGCTTTTGTATTAAAAGGGATTAACGGTTCACACGGTGTGCCATTACTCGTTAGGGGATCATTGGATATAATCTTACTTGTAGACTTTCACTTGAACTACTAGGAGTTCGTAATCAGCAGAATGTGCTCTATTGTGGGATGGCTTCGGACGTTTTCCATTTCTTGTGGTTAGTCTTTTCTGCTTCTTCTTCTTCTTCCGTGACTGTACGTGGCCAACAATCAGCACTTTGATTATTAATGCCACGTGAACCCGGGAGGCTTCAAAAGATCCACTTTTGCCGGAAGAGGTCAAGGCTCAAGGCTGCCGTGAGAAGATAATAAAACACAGAGAGAAGCACAGATCAGACTCTAAGAAAACTAGAAAACTGTTGATCCCGTTGGGTTGTTGGAAGAGGGGAGGTAGGGGGTGGGTGGCAAGATGGGGGGGGGACCAAAGGGGGGGATGGGTTGAGAGGGGGGGGGGAAGGGAGAGGGGGGTGGGGGGCTGTTGGTGCTTGTTAGTCTGACGTTAATTTCTGACGTCCAGAGTGGGGCCATCAGACGTGGCGATTGCAGCAGGAGGTTTTCCAGTCAGGTGCTCCCAGACTCTAGTCTCGAAGCTCTGCTGGTTTTAATGTTACATGTTTCTGACTAGCGTGTACGTGCGTGTGCATATTATGCGTGTAGGGGCGTCAGGGTGCGAGCGCGTGCAATTAAGCATAATTATTCGTGTGTGCTTTGTGTTGCGCGAGCCACCCTTTGCATGATGAGTATCATGTGCATTAATCGGTATCGTTCATTGTGCTTCCATAAGTCTGTAGTTCTCTCTCTCTCTCTCTCTCTCTCTCTCTTCTCTCTCTGCCTCTCTGTCTCTCTCTCTCTCTCTTCTCTCTCTCTCTCTCTCTCTCTCTCTCTTCTTCTCTGTCCCATTTCTCCCGTCTCTCTCTCTCTCTCTCTCTCTCTCTCTCTCTCTCTCTCTCTCTCTCTCTCTCTCTCTCTCTGTGTGTGTGTGTGTGTGGTGTGTGTGTGTGTGTGTTGTGTTTGTGTATGTCTATGTATAGTAGTAGCCTACATCCTAAGGCGTCTTCCCTCTCTTTCTGTATTTTCTCACTACAGCCTCATACGGCACTTTTAGTGGGCTGCGCTGGGGCTTTGAACAACAAGTTGACACTAAGCTGTAGGGGAAGACGGGGTAAAAAGCGCATGGGCGGGTAAGAAGCCCACCCCAATTATCTCATGAAATGAAGCAAATTTCAGTCTCATTTTGCCCTTGAGACGAGCGTTAATGTCTAGCATTCGTCTTATGGGCAAATTTGACTGAAATTTTTCTTTATTTCATGAGATAATTGGGGTGGGCTTCTTACCCGCCCATGCGCTTTTTACCCCGTCTTCCCCTACGTGTCTCTTGGATGAAAACTGCACTTTGTATTTTCACACTGGCTCTTTATTAGTGGTCCAAGGAGATTGGCTAGCCAGTTGTCCCCAAGTCCTCTTGACCATGACAGTAAGAACGTCCCCATACACTATGCGAGTCTTCAGCCATATTACAAACAAATTCTAGCCAAGCCGCCGTGAACAACAATCGCATCCTCCGCTTCAAAAGCGCACTAGAGCCATTCTTCTTTCATGTGATAAATAAGTCAACTATTATTTAAAATATTGATATTTAAGTGCTCAATCTACACAGAAAGAACAAAGAAATAGAGCGGGAGGGTGTAAATCTACATGTTTGCCCAGAAATCGATATGCAAAGCCATGTCACTTACTTTCGTATTTTTTCAAAATGGCGGACGATAAAAACAACCGTCCGTGCAAACAAAAATAAATAATAATAAATATTAGAAAAAATATCCCCGACTTCTCAATATTTAATGATGAATCTTCTGTTCTTCCTGCATGCCACAAGACGCCTCTGAATGTATTTAGGGGCGAATCTTTCCCAAACAGCAAACAATTTGAATGAGGAAAAAGATGATTTATTTTATGGGTAAAATATTTTATGGGCAACACGGGAGAATGAACTGACAAAGGCCAACCCATGTCTGTCTCTCCCTCCCTCTCCACCTGTCTCTCTCTCCCTCCCTCTCCACCTGTCTCTCTCTCTCCTCCCTCTCCACCTGTTCTCTCTCCCTCCCTCTCCACCTGTCTCTCTCTCCCTCCCTCTCCACCTGTCTCTCTCTCCCTCCCTCTCCACCTGTCTCTCTCTCCCTCCCTCTCCACATGTCTCTCTCTCTCCCTCCCTCTCCACCTGTCTCTCTCTCCCTCCCTCTCCACCTGTCTCTCTCTCCCTCCCTCTCCACCTGTCTCTCTCTCCCTCCCTCTCCACCTGTCTCTCTCTCTCCCTCCCTCTCCACCTGTCTCTCTCTCCCTCCCTCTCCACCTGTCTCTCTCTCCCTCCCTCTTCACTTCTCTCTCTCTCTCTCTCTCTTCTCTCTCCCTCCCTCTCCACCTGTCTCTCTCTCTTCCTGTCTTAAAAAAACACACCCCAACTCCCAACACATGTACTTTATAACTAACCATCTTTTTGCGTGCGATCCGTGCAGTGTGCGGGAGCCAGAGGATGAACTGGAAGGCCAACCTGATTCTCTCCGTGGTGCTGCTCATCTACATCCTGGTGGGGGCCCTCGTCTTCTGGGTGTTGGAGTACGAGGAGTTCACGCCCCCGGACATCAGACACATGGCCTTCTACACCCAGTTCCTGGGTGAGCCTACGTACTCTTCTTCTTCTTCTTCTTCTTCTTCTTCTTCTTCTTCTTCTTCTTCTTCTTCTTCTTCTTCTTCTTCTTCTTCTTCTTCTTCTTCTTCTTCTTCTTCTTCTTCTTCTTCTTCTTCTGTGGTGGTGACCAACTTCTTTATATAGAAGTAATTGTACACACTTTAGGGGGTGACCATAGAAAAAGAATCAGAAGAGAGATAGGAAGAAAACGTGAATACACACGCAAACTATCAGATTGGCTTAGAATCAATAGGAAAAATCAAGCAAAGGAAACTCTGGGCTGGGAAGGGGAAAACTTCAGGGAGCTGCCGGCAGCTACTAATTTTCACGTTCGCCCCCAGCAAGCTGGGAACGAACTAGCCGACCCTAGACACTCCATAAGGCAATGCCCAAGCCCCAACCAAAAAGACAAACAAAGACAGAACAAACAGATCCCTAACTACTGGGGTAAAAATAATTGGGGGTGAAGATGGAGGGACTGGGGTAGGGAAGTTTGTTGGAGGTTTCAGTGCTGGGTTGTGGCTGAGAGCTCAGCTGACGCCGGCTCCCCTCCAGAGTCTGGGATGTTGATCCAGTTCAGGTGGCGTTGAAGCCTGGATTCAAAGACTGCCAGGGATGGTGCAGTGGCAGTGTCGTCGGGGAGACGGTTCCACTCAGGGATTGTGCGGGGGAAGAAGGTACTCAGGAAGACATACACGTCGTTGTTAATGTATACAATGAAGATAAGTTTCAGAGTAGGCCTATATGAGCTGTGTGGCGACGTTTTACTTTATTTTACGAGACCTGTATTTGGGCTGGGTAGCTGGATGGTGAGGTCCCATCTTTCAAAGTCTCTCTCTCTTTCTGATTGTCGAGTCTTCATGATTCCTCTATAGTTTACTGTGACTGTTTGGCATTAGTCTTTGCGTCCTTTTCTGCCTGTTTTTCACTCTGTGTTTGTCCATTCTTTGCGTCCCTTTCTTTCTGTTTCTCAGTCTGTGTTTGTCCATTCTTTGCGTCCCTTTCTTTCTGTTTCTCAGTCTGTGTTTGTCCATTCTCTTGCGTCCCTTTCTTTCTGTTTCTCAGTCTGTGTTTGTCCATTCTTTGCGTCCCTTTCTTTCTGTTTCTCAGTCTGTGTTTGTCCATTCTTTGCGTCCCTTTCTTTCTGTTTCTCAGTCTGTGTTTGTCCATTCTTTGCGTCCCTTTCCTTCTGTTTCTCAGTCTGTGTTTGTCCATTCTTTGCGTCCCTTTCTTTCTGTTTCTCAGTCTGTGTTTGTCCATTCTCTGCGTCCCTTTCCTTCTGTTTCTCAGTCTGTGTTTGTCCATTCTCTGTATCCTTCCTGTCCATCATTTGTGTTTCTCAGTCTGTGTTTGTCCATTCTCTGTATCCTTCCTGTCCATCATTTCTGTTTCTCAGTCTGTGTTTGTCCATTCTCTGTATCCTTCCTGTCCATCATTTCTGTTTCTCAGTCTGTCAGTGTTTGTCCATTCTCTGTGTCCTTCCTGTCCATCATTTCTGTTTCTCAGTCTGTCAGTGTTTGTCCATTCTCTGTATCCTTCCTGTCCATCATTTCTGTTTCTCAGTCTGTGTTTGTCCATTCTCTGTATCCTTTCTGTCCATCATTTCTGTTTCTCAGTCTGTCAGTGTTTGTCCATTCTCTGTATCCTTCCTGTCCATCATTTCTGTTTCTCAGTCTGTCTGTGTTTGTCCATTCTCTGCGTCCCTTTCCATTTTCTGTTTCTCAGTCTGTGTTTGTCCATTCTCTGTATCCTTCCTGTCCATCATTTCTGTTTCTCAGTCTGTCTGTGTTTGTCCATTCTCTGCGTCCCTTTCCTTCTGTTTCTCAGTCTGTGTTTGTCCATTCTCTGTATCCTTCCTGTCCATCATTTGTGTTTCTCAGTCTGTGTTTGTCCATTCTCTGTATCCTTCCTGTCCATCATTTCTGTTTCTCAGTCTGTGTTTGTCCATTCTCTGTATCCTTCCTGTCCATCATTTCTGTTTCTCAGTCTGTCAGTGTTTGTCCATTCTCTGTATCCTTCCTGTCCATCATTTCTGTTTCTCAGTCTGTCAGTGTTTGTCCATTCTCTGTATCCTTCCTGTCCATCATTTGTGTTTCTCAGTCTGTGTTTGTCCATTCTCTGTATCCTTCCTGTCCATCATTTCTGTTTCTCAGTCTGTGTTTGTCCATTCTCTGTATCCTTCCTGTCCATCATTTCTGTTTCTCAGTCTCTGTGTTTGTCCATTCTCTGTATCCTTTCTGTCCATCATTTCTGTTTCTCAGTCTGTCAGTGTTTGTCCATTCTCTGTATCCTTCCTGTCCATCATTTGTGTTTCTCAGTCTGTGTTTGTCCATTCTCTGTATCCTTCCTGTCCATCATTTCTGTTTCTCAGTCTGTCAGTGTTTGTCCATTCTCTGTATCCTTCCTGTCCATCATTTCTGTTTCTCAGTCTGTGTTTGTCCATTCTCTGTATCCTTTCTGTCCATCATTTCTGTTTCTCAGTCTGTCTGTGTTTGTCCATTCTCTGTATCCTTTCTGTCCATCATTTCTGTTTCTCAGTCTGTCTGTGTTTGTCCATTCTCTGTATCCTTTCTGTCCATCATTTCTGTTTCTCAGTCTGTGTTTGTCCATTCTCTGTATCCTTCCTGTCCATTATTTCTGTTTCTCAGTCTGTGTTTGTCCATTCTCTGTATCCTTTCTGTCCATCATTTGTGTTTCTCAGTCTGTGTTTGTCCATTCTCTGTGTCCTTCCTGTCCATCATTTCTGTTTCTCAGTCTGTGTTTGTCCATTCTCTGTATCCTTTCTGTCCATCATTTCTGTTTCTCAGTCTGTGTTTGTCCATTCTCTGTGTCCTTCCTGTCCATCATTTCTGTTTCTCAGTCTGTGTTTGTCCATTCTCTGTATCCTTCCTGTCCATCATTTCTGTTTCTCAGTCAGTGTTTGTCCATTCTCTGTATCCTTCCTGTCCATCATTTCTGTTTCTCAGTCTGTCTGTGTTTGTCCATTCTCTGTATCCTTCCTGTCCATCATTTCTGTTTCTCAGTCTGTGTTTGTCCATTCTCTGTATCCTTCCTGTCCATCATTTCTGTTTCTCAGTCTGTCTGTGTTTGTCCATTCTCTGTATCCTTCCTGTCCATCATTTCTGTTTCTCAGTCTGTCAGTGTTTGTCCATTCTCTGCGTCCTTCCTGTCCATTATTTCTGTTTCTCAGTCTGTCAGTGTTTGCCCATTCTCTGCGTCCCTTCTTTCTGTTACTTGGTCTGTAATATGTGTCTCCAGTTTTAAGTGCCTTCTTTCTTGCTACTCTTTGTAATGCCTTCTTTCTCTTTCTCAACCAACGCTTGTCTGGTTTTTCTTTCTTTCTTTCCCTTTCACAACATGCATACACGTGTGAGTGTACTCTTTAGCAAAGGGGGTGGGGAGGTGGGAGGCAAAACGAGGTTGATTACAAATCTAGATAAAATCAGGAGGTAGTGAGAGAACGGCAGAGCGAAACACAAAGATAAAGAGAGGAACAGTAGCAGATGGAGAAACAGATCGGTACAAAGATGAAGACAGACAGTTTCAGAAGAGACCCCCCCCCCCCCCCCCGTGGGGATACCGGGGGGTCTTATGTATAAATAGTTCCCCCACCTTCTGGAAATTCTGTGCTTGTAACTTCCTTTAATCTGTCACACTCTCTTTGACTCTGCCTTTTCTTTTTGCTTACTGTCATCTACTATCTTTCTGCCTTACCAGTCCATTCTCCTGACTTTTTTTTTCTTCTCACAAAACACTTTCAAAAATATTTCCTCCAGCCGAAGTCGGACTCGCTGAGCGTAACTATTTCTTAGTTAGGCGCATAACGGGACACCGGGGTGGGGGTGTGGGGGTGTGTGTGTGTCTTTTGTATAAATAGTTCCCCCACTTTCTAGAAGTGTTGTGCTTGTAACGTCCTCTAATCTGTCACTCTCTTTGACTCTGCCTTTTCCCTTTGCTTACTGTCATCCACTATCTTTCTGCCTTATCGGTCCATTCTCCTGCCTTTTTTTCAAGAAACACTTTCAAAAAGATTTCCTTCAGCCGAGGTCGGACTCGCTGGGCCTAACTATTTCTTAGTTAGGCGCATAACGGCAGCACGACGCATCTGCGCTCATAATTGACAGGAAACTGTCTGAGCGATCGAAGTAGAAGAAGAGACACGCGGGGCAATTGCGCTTATCAACATTCCCCACTTAATAGGGCCATATCGAAATGGTCACAAAAGCTACAAAAGAATGGTAATTCCATTACGGCCAACTTAACAGTGTAGTTAACCTGTGGAACAGTGTACACCTATGTACAAGTAGATGCGTCAAAGAGACGGGGGCTAGTACAGACTTCTGTCAAAGACATCCCTTTTCTGACCCCAACCCTTCTATCTGCTCTCTACGCCTCTACCTCTAAGCTTTCTCTCTGCTAGTGACATTTGTACGCTTCCTTATGTATTTCTTTCTACCCCCCCCCCCCCCTGCCCCCCCCCCCCTCCTCCTCCCTCTTCGAACGTGTTGGTTGGAATAATTCCCTTGATGGTTTTATGACAAATAAAAGAGTTTGAGGTTTGAGTTTTTGATCAGCTAGTTTCATTGGGAAAATACAGTTTTTGAGGAACCACAGTTTTGTTTGTTTGTAGTTGGGTTGTTTTTTTTAGCCAAGAAACCAAACCAGGTTTGCGTGTCCAGCTATTCTTCAGTTTTTCAAACAAAAGATATTATTGTGATACACTGACCGAGCTTCAGGTTGTCTTCAAACTTCATGGGTCGCATGACCCTTGATTACACAAAAAGGAGGGTCAATTTTGTCCAGTGGAAGAAGGAGGGGAGGGGTCCATGATCTGTTATTTATCTTCCATTGAGAGTTTTACCGGCCTGTTCACATTGCTTAGCCTACCTCCTTACCTCCCGAAACCCCATCCCCCACCATCCATTACCTTACTGTCATTTGGACATGAGCGTTGTAACCAGTAGTCCTGTACAGCGTGATGTTTAAAGATGTGACCATGGTCCGTCCAGGCCTAAAGCAACATGCGCTTATACGTGCTCGTATTCATACAGAGAGGGGGAAGGACGCACACGCACGTACATGCGCACACACATACACGCACGCGCACGCAAACACGCACGCACGCGCACGCACACGCACGCGCACACACACACACACACGCGCGCGCGCACGCGCACACACACACACACGCACACGCACGCACACACACGCACGCACACGCACGCACACGCACACGCACGCACGCACACACGCACACACACACACACACACACACACACACACACACACACACACACACACACACACACACACACACACACACACACACACACACACACACACACACACACACACACACACACACACACACACACACACACACACACACACACACACACACACACACATACACACACACACACACACACACACACACACACACACACACACACACACACACACACACACACACACACACAGATACACACACACACACACACACACACACACACACACACACATACACACACACATACACACACACACACACACACACACACACACACACACACACACACACACACACACACACACACACACACACACACACACACACACACACACACACACACCAAAAAGCTCGGTGAAGGCGGAGATGTGAAGACCAATATAACAAGGCCAAATCCCTCTCTCCTTCTCTAGCTAGGATCAGCGGGGAAAGTTCTGCTTCCGAGCTCCTGTCTCCATCGATTGAGCTTCTCTGGAATTCGGGGGCTCTTTTTTTCTGAGACCACCCCCACGTCTGGAAGAATAGGAACACCTTAAGATCTAAATAAGTACGTGTGGGTTTTTTCTGTCTGTCTGTGTATCAGCCTGTTGTGTTGTCTCTTCGAGTGAGTATTCGGGGACTCTTTTTCTGAGACCACCCCCACGTCTGTAATAATAAGAACGCCTTAAGATCTGAATGGGGTTTTTTTTCTGTCCGTCTGTGTATTAGCCCGTTTTGCTTGTCTCTGCGAGTGTGAACTCAAGTGGGATCAAATTGTCAAATTGTAAACTGCTGGACTAATTCTGGTGATTTGTTTGTTGACTTGATGACTATTACCTTACCTGCTCGCTCCCTACGTTCTTCCTCTGACTGCTGCACACTCAAGGTTCCTCGGGTCCACACGAAATCGTTTGGTGAACGATCCTTCTACTATTTAGCACCTCACTTATGGAATTCCCTCCCACAACATGTCCGCTCATCTGACTCTATTTCCGCCTTTCGCTCTGCCCTTAAAACTCACTTGTTTCGGACATATTATGATTAATTAGTGTTTGTGTGTGAGTGTGTGAGGTGTGTGGGGTGGGGGGGGGGGGGGGGGGGGGGGGGGGGTCCGTTTTATTGCAGAAATCTTGTAAAAAATGTATTTACAATTATTTTATTATTCGTATTTTGTATGTAGAATGTCTACGTCTTGTAAACTTTAAATGCTTGTAAATGAGGTAGAAGGGTATTTTTGTTTTTGCAAAATTTGTCTATTATAATTAGTCATGTAATTGGTATGTCGATGGCAGTATGATTTTATTTCAAGTTGCAGTATTGTATTCAAACTTGATTGGGAATGTGAATGTGGTCTCTATGTTTCTTCTTAGAATGTTCATGTTGTAACTATTTTACTTGTATAATTAATTGTGTGCGAGTGTACGTGTGCGCATGCATGTGTGTGTATGTGTGCGCGCGTGTGTGTGTATGTGTGTGTGTGTGTGTGTGTGTGTGTGTGTGTGTGTGTGTGTGTGTGTGTGGTGTGTGTGTGTGTGTGTGTGTGTGTGAGTAAGGAAGTAAGAGAACGTTGTGTGTAAGCATCGTGCTTATTTTACTTTCTAATGATTAATTATTTGTTTGCCTTTAATGTTCTTGTTATCAATGTAAAGCGCACTGAGCTCATGTGAGAAAGAGCGCTATATAAATTCCCATTATTATTATTATTATTATTATTATTATTAACTTGCTAATGAATGTACAGGTATGGTATTTATCTCCAATTTAACTGCTTTAACGAACAGCTTTAGATCAACATTTGTAACAAAATGAAGGAAATAAATAAGTATATATTTGAGAGAGAAAAAAATGTATGTTCAGAAAATGGCCATAGGCGAGTGATTAGATTGATATCCCTGTTTATCAAACCAACTTGAATACATTTTCAAATACTTACTCTCTGTTCCCTAGGAGAAGAAGATTGCTTGGTTTTTTTTATACCTACTTATTATTCATTTTCAATTTTTGAAAAAACCCTCGAAAGGAACTATAAGCGATGCGCTTTGCTGTCTGGTGGCTTCTGGGTGTCTGTTTATGCGGAGGCTGTCTTGTTGTTTTTGTTTTGTTTTGCTGTCCCATCTTCTGGGCCGTACAGTGGCGTTGCTCCCACGCCGCTCATTCCGAATCCCAATTCACAGCTA
>CM065684.1:48225049-48252549 GCA_017654935.2 Phymorhynchus buccinoides | reverse complement strand
GTTGGGGACGACCAATGAAGACTGAAAGTTAGTTTTACGCCCACTCGGCTGCAAAACAGCACGTATTATGGGACGAGCCATCAACCAACCATCATTGAAAGATCTGAGCAGATCCTGGAGGTACTGCAATACCAGTTCTGATCTTGAATAGATAGATTATTTGTAAGGCCAATTAAGTCCCGTGGCAGCAGCTCTTAAAGACCCCCCACGTCACGTGTCACATTCCCTCTTATGCGAGGAAGATTTCTTAAGATTTCTTGGCAGCTCTAAGAGGGAAAACACGTGAAAACCGTGATGTTGACACATGACGTGGTGGGTCTTTAAAGACCCACCACGCTGATGTGAGTGAAAATCAGCGTTTTCGCGCGTTTTCCCTCTTTCGCTGGTAAGAAATCTTTAAGAAGAAATCTTCCACTAGCAAGAGAGGAGAAAATACACATTGGCGTGGTGGGCCTTTACGACCCAGTGCAAATCGTTCATGAAGATTCTATCCGCAGGGAGGCTTGTTATTAATAATGTCTTGCCCTCTGGTTGTTTGTCTATCCTGGGGGGGTCTGGGCCTGGGCCTGCAGCTAACCACACGGGGGTGACGGCCGAGGATCTGGAGGAGTTCGTCCGGAGCGTGGTGAGAGCCAGGGAGGAGCAGCAGGCCGAGGTGGGCAACACCTCCCTGCAGGACAACGGCTGGAGCTACGACCAGTCTCTCTTCTTCACCGTCACCGTCGTCAGCACAATTGGTAGGCTGAATGGGGCAGTGGGTGAATGCCTCGTGCCTCCATACGGGGGAGCTGGACGACCCCGCTCCCTCCACGAGTCTCTCCCCGTTTGGATACTGTTTTTGTTCTCGTAAGAATAGTTCCCCCACCTCCTGGAAGTTCTGTGCTTGTAACTTCCTCTATGGTCTGCCACTTTCTTTGACTATGCCCTTTACCTTCGCTTGCTGTCATCTACTATCTTTCTGACTTGTTGGCACATTCTTTAGCCAATTTTCCAAAAACAAATCTTCCAAATACCTTTTCGCCTTTGAGCTCCTCCGAAATCGGAAATGTGTCGGCTGTGCGCAGCGGGGAGACCTGTGCAAACTGAAACATTACCCATCATGACCGTTTGGCCTGGGAACGCGGAAGAAGAAGAAGAAGAAGAAAAAGAAGAAGAAAGCTGAAAACGAGCAGAAGCAAGTTCCTTTTCTTTATAACAGGTAGGGGAAGACGGGGTAAAAAGCGCATGGGCGGGTAAGAAGCCCACCCCAATTATCTCATGAAATAAATAACATTTCAGTCAAATTTGCCCCTGAGACGAATGCTAGACATTAACGCTCGGCTCATGGGCAAAATGAGACTGAAATTTGCTTCATTTCATGAGATAATTGGGGTGGGCTTCTTACCCGCCCATGCGCTTTTTACCCCGTCTTCCACTATCTTTTCTTTAAGAACCGGTAGTACGCACGCAAGCGTCTTCATTTTTCTATATATATAAGCGGAAGCGTGGTTAGAAGCGTCGTCTTTTTCTTTATAGCCAGGCAAAAAGGTGGAAATCGACCGTGAAAGACACAGAGACAGACAGACTGACGGACATACAGATATATGCAGAGAGACGGATAGAGACACAGATAGAGCAGAGGTCCCACACCTGCAACTTCTGATTTGTGTAAGGTCTCTGTACACGTTAACGTCATTCACAAAATATCTCTATTTCCCCATGACAACACAGTATTAGGCCACTGATAAAGGTCTGTGTATATTAACGTAAATATGCGAAATCAGTAATTACATGAAATTCCTAAAATTGTCAGTAATTTCATAAGGTTACTGTGACCCCCAGTAATTACATGAAATCACTAAAAAAAAATCCTAGTAATTTCACGTAATTACTGAAATCGGAGCACATGTTTTACACATATTTACCGACAGCGTTTTAGTAAATGTGTGTAATTCTTTTGATTCAATGTGACCCCCCCAGATAGCCCCCCATATAAACAAAATATCACTATTTCCCCATGGCAACACAGTGAGTTGGAAAGGTCTCTAGATACAAGTTAACAATATTCACAAAATATCATTATTTCCTCATTGCAACACAATGAGTTGTAAGTCGTATTATGAGTGGCCTAACACTGTAGGCCTATTGCCACGGGGAAATAGAGATATTTTGTGAATACTGTTAACCTGTACACAGACCGAATATATGACTTACAAATCACTGTGTTGCCATGAGGAAATAGTAATATTTTGTGAATACTGTTAACGTGTACAGAGACCTTTAGAGGAATATGGATTCCTTTAATATAGGCCTAAGGTAGAAATAGTACGCGAGCAGATGTATACTAGACCTACCCTGTAGTATACTCAACCAGCTTATTTCATTTCATTCAACTGACCTTTAAAATAGGCCTGAGGTAGAAATATTGTATGCCTACTAGTCTGTAGTATACTTAAACGCACAACCGGCATATATAAAGCTTTCACGCGAGGCGCGCGCCATCATTTTCATCGCTGCTCGCGACAGAGACGGTTCAACCTTTCATGTTCCCCTGTTGCCCGAGCCACTGCGAGGCAGAACTTCGCAGCGACTAGGCTAGCAGTCTATACCCGATCCCTGGGATCGGTTGTTTTCCTTTTAACCCTTTCGCCTCCAGCCATTTTTCAGCCCCAAAAAATACCATTAAACTTAACTGGGTAGAGAAAATAAAATATCTGCAATATTGTGGATTCCTCTGTGACATATATAACGCTAGGCCTATCCTTACCTCCCAAGATTAAGAGAATAGGGTATTTGGATAACAGGCCCCGATTTGATGCCTTTTAGTGACATGGGTCGGGGCCTCTCTCTCTCTCTCTCTCTCTCTCTCTCTCTCTCTCTCTCTCTCTCTCTCTCTCTCTCTCTCTCTCTCTCTCTCTCTCTCTCTCTCTCTCTCTCTCTCTCTCTCTCTCTCTCTCTCTAAACCATTGTGGTGCTAAAATGCTACATTGGCGGTGAAAGGGTCGTGTCGTTTCATTTCATTTCAACTGGCCTTGTTGCGTTGTCTGGTTGCCAGGGTTCGGCCACATTACTCCACTGACCAAGGGAGGCAAGCTGTTCTGCCTGTTCTTCGCCTTGATCGGCATCCCCATCGCCATGACTCTGCTGGCCAGCCTGGGCAGCCGCCTGAGGAAGCCCATAGACCTGCTGCACCAGACCAGGCCCTGGGTCAAGGGGAACCCCCAGAGGGACAAACACCTCAAGGTCAGCTGAGAGGAGAGGGGAGTCTCTGGTCTGCAGAGTGGTGTGAGGTGGAACTCTCTCTCTCTCTCTCTCTCTCTCTCTCTCTCTCTCTCTCTCTCTCTCTCTCTCTCTCTCTCTCTCTCTCTCTCTCTCGCTCTCTCTCTCTCTCTCTCTCTCTCCTCTCTCTCTCTCGCTCTCTCCCTCTATCTCTCTCTCTCTCTCCCCCTCTCTCTCTTATCATTTTTTTGTCGATTTTACTTCTTTTGTCTATTGCTATGTCCATTGTTCGTTTGGTTTGTTGTGATTTTCTTTTCAAAAATGTATTGCTTGTATTTCCTGGTAAAATTCCGCCAATGTTTATACTGTGTAATTCGTTTTGAACTGAGCACGCCATAAGCTCTGCTTGTTGTTGCTTCAGTTATGTCATAGTTGTTGTTCATGTTGATTTGGAAAATAAAACATTTAAACCAGAGGAGAGGGGGAGTGTCGGTGGGGATGGGGGTAGGGTGGTGGGGATGGAGTGTGGTGCGTTTTTCTCTCTCTCTCTGTCTATGTCTGTCCTCTCTCTCGCTTCTCTCTCTCTCTCTCTCTCTCTCTCTCTCTCTCTCTCTCTCTCTCTCTCTCTCTCTCTCTCTCTCTCTCTCTCTCTCTCTCTCTCTCTCTCTCTCTCTCTCTCTCTCTCTCTCTCTCTCTCTCTCTCTCTCTCTCTGTCTCTCTCTGTCTATGTCTCTGTCTCTATCTGTCTGTCTGTCTGTCTGACTCTCTCTCTATCTTTCTCTCTCTCTCTCTTTCTCTCTCTCTCTCTCTCTCTCTCTCTCTCTCTCTCTCTCTCTCTCTCTCTCTCTCTCTCTCTCTATGCACGCGCGAGTGAGAGAGAGAGAGAGAGAGAGAGAGAGAGAGAGAGAGAGAGAGAGAGAGAGAGACAGATACACACAGACAGAGACAGACAGAGAACGAGATGTGGAGAGACAGAACTGGCACTGGCTCTTAATGCCGCAGCCAAAGAGACTAGTGGGCCTTTGGGGACCTTCCCCAATGCCATTTGTCCTCAAATAAATTTTAGCCAAGAGGGAGAGAGAGAGAGAGAGAGAGAGAGAGAGTGAGGGTGTACCAAGGGCAATGCATCTCCACTGTGTACACAATTTAGCCCAGCCTGCCGGAATAGCGGTTGCCTGAGGATAATAGCGATGTGTCCCTTTCTGTATGAGTCCATGTCTTTATTATGTGTCACATTCATTGTGTACCAGGCTCTAGATGTTCCCGTCTCTATGATCCCCCGTCTCTATGTCCGCCCCGTCTGTATGTGTCCCCTCAGCGTTAGGTTCTGGGAGGAGTTAGGGATCGGTTTTAGGGGTGAAGAGTTGTGTTTAATAATAATAATAATTATGAAGAAAACTTATATAGCGCACATTCCAGGCTAGCTGCTCATGGCGCTTTACAAAAAATACATTTAATCAAATCACATCAATACCCATGCCCGCACGCACACAAGCACACACACTGACGAATATAGCATATCATTTACACGCGCATGCACACATACATACAGTACATACATACATACATACGTACGTACGTTCGTACATACATACATACATACATACACACAGACACAAACACACACACATCCCCACACACGTGCATAAGCACATGCCAGCGCGCGCATGCACACACACACTTTCTGTCTCCCAACTTTCCCATGCCATTCCTCATCCACACACGCTTTCATTCTCACAATCCGATCATGGTGGACAGTAGTGTTCAGAGAATAGATGGGTTTTCAGGTTGGTTTTGAAAACTGACAGGGAGTTGGAATGTCTGAGAGACAGAGGGAGTTTGTTCCAAGTAGCTGGGGCCTGAAAAGAAAAGGATCTCTCGCCATAAGTTTTCGTTTTAATTGAGGGAGGCTGTAGAATACGATAATCAGAAGAAGAACGAAGCTGACGAGATGGAATGTAAGTATGAAGTAGATCAGACAGGTAAGTAGGAGCAGAGCCAGACATGACAGCAAAGGTAAGAGCAGAAAGCTTGTAGTTTATCCTGCTGGAGATTGGCAACCAGTGCAGAGAGTGCAGAAGGGGAGAAACATGTTCAAACTTGGAGGACTTAAGGATTAGTCGTGCAGCATTGTTTGGGTTAGCGATGGGGTTTTTGGCAGTCATAGCCGGAGACGACAATGCTTACTATGTGTATATAATGTTGTTGTGCTGTGTCTTCCATTGCCTTTGTTTATATGTCATCTAAGGCAGGCAGATGCCATGCACTTTGATGTGTTAATGTTACAGTAAGGTTATATAGCTTGTTGTAGTCAAGTCTGGAATCGCTTCTTTTCTGCTGTTGCTTCTTTGTGTATGTTTTGGGATACGTTTCGTTGAAGCCAAACGACAGACTGTCTACAATACTATGCTTTGTTCCTACGTTGTGCGCAAACGACAGACTGTCCACAATACTATGATTTGTTTATATGCTGTGTGCAGATTTGTTTATATGCTGTGTGCAAACTAGAGACTGTGCCACAATGCAATGCTTTGTTCCTATGCTGTGTGCAAACGACAGACTGTCCACAATACTATGATTTGTTTATATGCTGTGTGCAGATTTGTTTATATGCTGTGTGCAAACTAGAGACTGTGCCACAATGCAATGCTTTGTTCCTATGCTGTGTGCAAACGACAGACTGTCCACAATACAATGCTTTGTTCCTATGTTGTGTGCAAACGACAGACTGTCCCACAATGCAATGCTTTGTTCCTATGCTGTGTGCAAACGACAGACTGTCCACAATACAATGCTTTGTTCCTATGCTGTGTGCAAACGACAGACTGTCCACAGTACAATGCTTTGTTCCTATGCTGTGTGCAAACGACAGACTGTCCCACAATACAATGCTTTGTTCCTGCGCTGTGTGCAAACGACAGACTGTCCCACAATACAATGCTTTGTTCCTACGCTGTGTGCAAACGACAGACTGTCCCACAATGCAATGCTTTGTTCCTATGCTGTGTGCAAACGACAGACTGTCCGCACTACAATGCTTAGTTCCTATGCTGTGTGCAAACGACAGACTGTCCCACAATACAATGCTTTGTTCCTATGCTGTGTGCAAACGACAGACTGTCCCACAATACAATGCTTTGTTCCTATGCTGTGTGCAAACGACAGACTGTCCGCACTACAATGCTTAGTTCCTATGCTGTGTGCAAACGACAGACTGTCCGCACTACAATGCTTAGTTCCTATGCTGTGTGCAAACGACAGACTGTCCGCACTACAATGCTTTGTTCCTATGCTGTGCGCAAACGACAGACTGTCCCACAATGCAATGCTTTGTTCCTATGCTGTGTGCAAACGACAGACTGTCCACAATGCAATGCTTTGTTCCTACACTGTGTGCAAACGACAGACTGTCCACAATGCAATGCTTTGTTCCTATGCAAACGACAGACTGTACAAACGACAGACTGTGTCCACAATGCAATGCTTTGTTCCTACAATGTGTGCAAACGACAGACTGTGCCACAATGCAATGCTTTGTTCCTACAATGTGTGCAAACGACAGACTGTGCCACAATGCAATGCTTTGCTCCTACAATGTGTGCAAACGACAGACTGTCCACAATGCAATGCTTTGCTCCTACAATGTGTGCAAACGACAGACTGTGCCACAATGCAATGCTTTGTTCCTACACTGTACAAACGACAGACTGTCCACAATGCAATGCTTTGTTCCTATGTTGTGTGCACACGACAGACTGTCCCACAATACAATTCTTTGCTCCTACAATGTGAGCAAACGACAGATTGTCCACATTACAATGCTTTGTTCTTATGCTGTGTGCAAACGACAGACTGTCCACAATACAATGCTTTGTTCCTATGTTGTGTGCAAACGACAGACTGTCCACACAATGCTTTGTTCCTACGTTGTGTGCAAACGACAGACTGTCCCACAATACAATGCTTTGTTCAATGCTTTGTTCCTATGATGTGTGCAAACGACATACTAAACGACAGACTGTCCCACAATGCAATGCTTTGTTCCTATGATGTGTGCAAACGACAGACTAAACGACAGACTGTCCCACAATACAAAGATTGGTTCCTGCGCTGTGGGCAAAGGCAGACTGTCCCACAATACAAAGGTTTGTTCCTACACTGTGGGCAAAGGCAGACTGTCCCACAATACAAAGATTTGTTCCTACACTTTGTTCCTACACTGTGGGCAAAGGCAGACTGTCCCACAATACAAAGCAACACTGTGGGCAAAGGCAGACTGTCCCACAATACAAAGGTTTGTTCCTACACTGTGGGCAAAGGCAGACTGTCCCACAATACAAAGATTTGTTCCTACACTGTGGGCAAAGGCAGACTGTCCCACAATACAAAGGTTTGTTCCTACACTGTGGGCAAAGGCAGACTGTCCCACAATACAAAGGTTTGTTCCTACACTGTGGGCAAAGGCAGACTGTCCCACAATACAAAGGTTTGTTCCTACACTGTGGGCAAAGGCAGACTGTCCCACAATACAAAGATTTGTTCCTACACTGTGGGCAAAGGCAGACTGTCCCACAATACAAAGATTTGTTCCTACACTGTGGGCAAAGGCAGACTGTCCCACAATACAAAGGTTTGTTCCTACACTGTGGGCAAAGGCAGACTGTCCCACAATACAAAGATTTGTTCCTACACTGTGGGCAAAGGCAGACTGTCCCACAATACAAAGGTTTGTTCCTACACTGTGGGCAAAGGCAGACTGTCCCACAATACAAAGATTTGTTCCTACACTGTGGGGCAAAGGCAGACTGTCCCACAATACAAAGATTTGTTCCTACACTGTGGGCAAAGGCAGACTGTCCCACAATACAAAGGTTCCTACACTGTGGGCAAAGGCAGACTGTCCCACAATACAAAGATTTGTTCCTACACTGTGGGCAAAGGCAGACTGTCCCACAATACAAAGATTTGTTCCTACACTGTGGGCAAAGGCAGACTGTCCCACAATACAAAGGCAAAGGCTGTGGGCAAAGGCAGACTGTCCCACAATACAAAGGTTTGTTCCTACACTGTGGGCAAAGGCAGACTGTCCCACAATACAAAGGTTTGTTCCTACACTGTGGGCAAAGGCAGACTGTGGTTTGTTCCTACAAAAGACTGTCCCAGACTGTTCCTACAAAGGTTGTTCCTGTGGGCAAAGGCAGACTGTCCCACAATACAAAGGTTTGTTCCTACACTGTGGGCAAAGGCAGACTGTCCCACAATACAAAGTACACTGTGGGCAAAGGCAGACTGTCCCACAATACAAAGATTTGTTCCTACACTGTGGGCAAAGGCAGACTGTCCCACAATACAAAGACACTGTGGGCAAAGGCAGACTGTCCCACAATACAAAGGTTTGTTCCTACACTGTGGGCAAAGGCAGACTGTCCCACAATACAAAGTTTGTTCCTACACTGTGGGCAAAGGCAGACTGTCCCACAATACAAAGGTTTGTTCCTACACTGTGGGCAAACCACAGACTGTCCCACAATACAAAGATTTGTTCCTACACTGTGGGCAAAGGCAGACTGTTCCACAATACAAAGGTTTGTTCCTACACTGTGGGCAAAGGCAGACTGTCCCACAATACAAAGATTTGTTCCTACACTGTGGGCAAAGGCAGACTGTTCCACAATACAAAGATTTGTTCCTACACTGTGGGCAAAGGCAGACTGTCCCACAATACAAAGGTTTGTTCCTACACTGTGGGCAAACCACAGACTGTCCCACAATACAAAGATTTGTTCCTACACTGTGGACAAAGGCAGACTGTCCCACAATACAAAGGTTTGTTCCTACACTGTGGGCAAAGGCAGACTGTCCCACAATACAAAGATTTGTTCCTACACTGTGGGCAAAGGCAGACTGTCCCACAATACAAAGATGTGTTCCTGCGCTGTGTGCAAACCACAGACTGTCCCACAATACAATGCTTTGTTCCTGCGCTGTGTGCAACCAACAGACTGTCCCACAATACAATGCGTTGTTCCTGCGCTGTGTGGGCAGTCGTCAGTGGTGCTGATGCTGGGTACGACAGTGATGCTGTGTGCCCCTGCCCTGGTGTTCCACTTCTCCGAGAACTGGGACTACACCACCGCCCTCTACTACTCCACCATCACCCTCACCACCGTGGGCTTCGGGGACTACGTGGCAGGTACATATAATAATAAAGGCCCTCATCTTCCGCCAGGCTCAGCCACAAAATGGGCTCTTTAGGTGGAATAGTAATCATTAGCCCATGACACTGCGGTTCCATGTAGAGGCAGTTTCTTGGAACGCGGAACTCGTTCTCTCTTTTTATGTATTCTCTGTGTCCGCGATTGATATCTGCTTCTTATTTGACGAAGGGAAGTGACATAATCCTGGAGAGTAATCTCCAGTTTGGCGGCCAGAAGCGCTCATTGTGAAAGTGCATGAGAACACCTTGCCCTGCCTAATAAGTCACAAAGCACGTGTTTAAGAACAAGCAAACATAAATAGTTAACGGCGCTGGAAAAAAAGGTGAACTTTCTGGTTAGGGCACATTTTATCTCTACTGTTATGACTTCTACCCGCATCCTAAATCATCATCATATAATAAAAAGGCAAGTGTCCGTGTGTCTGTGTGTGTGTCTGTCTGAAACACAAAACGGGCCTTATAACTCCGCCGTTTTTCGACCGAATCGCTTCAAATTTGCTGTGAGCCCTAACCGGGCGATGGCAACGGCAACCGAGGCGGCCGTGTCATTTGCGCGGTTTGGCAAATGCGCGAAACGCGTATCCGCCGGCCTCTCGGCGCCCGTATCTCCGGTATTTCTGGACCGATTGCCTTCCAATTTGGCAGGTAGATGACCGGGGACGGTGACTATCAATGTGCCAAACCGGAAGCGAATCGATTACTTAGGCGCATAACAGCAGCATGATGCAAAACGGGCCTTATAACTCCGCCGTTTTTCGACTGAATCACGCCAAATTTGCTGTCAGTCTTGCTGTCGCCGGGGCAAAGTCTGGCAGCAAATGCAAAGAAAATCGGGAGAGCGCGTCACTCTCAGAGCAGCGCCAACGGGAAACGGGGCCTTATAACTCCGCCGTTTCTTAACCGAATCGCTTCAAATTTGCTGTACTCAGCGTTACCAGTACTTGGCGTTACCGTTGCTAGGCGTTACCGTTACTAGGCAGAGCGCGTCACTCTCAGAGCAGCGCCAATGGGAAACGGGGCCTTATAACTCCGCCGTTTCTTAACCGAATCACTTCAAATTTGCTGTACTCAGCGTTACCAGTACTTGGCGTTACCGTTACTAGTCGTTACCGTTACTAGGCGTTACTGGTTCCCGGCGTTGCGCTAGTATATAATCAAAACTTGTGTGGTTTCTGAGTTTTTTCATCATTGTTAACCAAATCAGCAAAACAAAAAGCGAAAAAAACCTTTTTCATGTCAGATTTCTACAAATGATGTATCTTGGAAGACAAGCTTCAAATGAATCTAGATTCAAAACTAGCCAATATATTGGCATTCTAATTCAATTGAAATTCAAATTCCTTTATTGTCTTCAAATGAAGAAAATCCTTTTTTTCAGCGTGCACTTAAATCTAAAACTGACAAGACATGATATTATAAACTAAGACATCAAATACATGCATAAAAGCACTGTTGTGTGTGCATTTGTCTGTTGATTTGGAATCCTTGCTCCATATTGTCAAAACACAAATCTCAAAATTGCATGGCTCACTTTGTGAGGCTGTGACAGTTGGAAACTGTTTTCGCTGGTGGAACTCTTTACAGTGGAAAGAACATTACAACGGCGTTTGCTGGGGTGTTTTTTTCAAGTTTTGAGAAAAACGAAAGCAAACATTAAACTAAGAATTGGAGAAATAGTTTCATTTTATTTTATTTTGAACCCGAAGAAGAACGAGAAGAACAAAAGAAGAAGAACAACAACACAAACAAGAGGAGGAGGAGGAGGAAGAGGATTGTGAAAAGGAGGAGGGGAAGGAAGAAGAAGAAGAAGATTGAGGTGGATGAGGATGACGACGATGTTGATGATGAGGAGGAGGAGGAGGACGAGGGTGATTTCAAATGATCATGATAATCATAGTGTCAGATAATGATGACAATGATGCTGGTGATCGTGATGTAAATAATGATGATGATGATTATGATGATGTCAGAGGATCATGATATTTTAACCAGTATCGTAATCGTGATTGGGAGGAAGAAGAAGAACATGAAAAAAAAGAGGAGAAGGAAATGCGTGTGGTCCAATTCTATCTCCCTTTTTTCCTGACCTTCTTTGTTTCATGCTCACCAACATCAGAATCATGGATTACTTAGCAACACGATGCCGAAGATGTTGTCCCGCAGAAATATACAACGAGGATGACTCGTGTGTGTGTGTGTGTGTGTGTGTGTGTGTGTGTGTGTGTGTGTGTGTGTGTGTGTGTGTGTGTGTGTGTGTGTGTGTGTGCGTGCGTGCGTGCGTGCGTGCGTGCGTGTGTGTGTTGTGTGTGTGTGTGTGTGTGTGTGTGTGTGTGTGCGTGCGCGTGTGCATGTGTGTGTGCATGCGCCGTGCGTGCGTGCATGCGTGTGTTCGTATGTGACTCTTCTTCAAAAAAAAAGCACACAGGGCTGAGCATAAAAAAGCATTGTATTGTCTATCTCAAGTTTCCCTGGTTAAATAAAATGTCATTTCTCTGTCTCTCTCCCTCCCTCCCCCTCTCCCTCTCCCTTGCTATTACGTACCCCCTCTTTGTCTATGTATCTCTCTGTCTTACTCTCGTCTACTACTGCGGTGTGTAACATTTGGACGAAAAAGAGACAGTAACATTGCCCGTGGCTTTCCACATCAATCGATCGAATCGAATCGCGTCGTTTGGTCATTGTACATTTCGATGCCATGCTAAATTAGGTTAGGTTAGGTACATTATAGTCACGGAGGCGTCTCTGTGAAATTCGGATTGCTCCCACCTGGAGAGCGTGTCGCAGCCAGAGGCGCGCCACCCATTTTTTTTTTTTTTGCACGCGATTTTTGTGTGACTGATGAGGAAGGAAGGGAGGGGGGTCATTGGTGGGTGTTTTTTTAACCAAATAACAACTTTTACGTTGCCACTGGGTTTAACGTGTTCTAAGTGCATGAGCTGTGTACAAGCTTACCAGGGGCGAGTTTCACAAGGGCTAACGTTTCGTCGCGCTCGCTCAAATAGGCAAAAACGGTCTAAGAAACACCCTTCGTTCGCCGATAGTTCGTGTGGCGTTTTGTTGTTACCAAATACCGAGCAAGCGGCGAACTATCCGGAACTAGTAGGGGGTGAATTACGGTTCTTGTTGTTGATTGGTCTATTACAGTTTGCTTAAAATAATGAAAAAAAATTGACCAATGAGACAAGAGCTTGTAATATTCTTCCGCAAACGTTTTCTAAAGTGTTTCTTAGGCCCCGTTTGCCGTAAGCGTTATTCGCGCGGCGACCGTTATCTAGAGAAACTCGACTCAGCATTGAACCTCATTCATGCATTCATTCATTGTCTGTCTGACCCAGTGTGTTGGTTTGACCACTGCAGGCATCGGCCCAGGCTACAACGCAGCGTTCCGCATCGTGATGAGTCTCTGGTTGATCGTGGGGCTGGCTTACGTGGCCATGGTCATCTCGGAGGTCAGCCAGATGTACTCCTCCTTCCAGAAACATTCCACCCCCACCCCCACCCCCACCCCTACCCCTACCCCTACCTCGACCTCTCCCAGCCCCCACGACAACGACGACCACGACCACCACCACCAACGACAAGACTCGCCCAAAGAGCTTCCAGACTTGGATCCCAGTCCCGCGCTTGACCCCCACCCCCACCACCATCAGCTGTCCACCGTTTCTCATCAGCCGCAGCAGCACAACGGCGGGACACCACCCACCGGGCTAGACTTGAACATGAACGGGAGGAGATTATGAGAGGTTTCGGCTTTTTTTTTAGTTTGTGGACGACGTTTCCTCAAAGATATAATATTTGTGATGCAAAGTTTATGGGTGGCACTGTCCAAAGAAAATGGCACGTCACGTGAGCGCAACTATCACCTGCATACCATGCGATCCGACTGCAACATTTGTGAGGCATGCTTCTCGTGAAATTCTACTAGGGGAAGACGGGGTAAAACGCGCATGGGCGGGTAAGAAGCCCACCCCAATTATCTCATGAAATGAAGCAAATTTCAGTCTCATTTTGCCCATGAGACGAGCGTTAATGTCTAGCATTCGTCTCATGGGCAAATTTGACTGAAATTTTCTTTATTTCATGAGATAATTGGGGTGGGCTTCTTACCCGCCCATGCGCTTTTTACCCCGTCTTCCCCTACCTACATGAATCTGATGAAACCCTACTGCGGCGAAAATGGTGTTTTACGTCCTCTCGGTCTGAATCAGACACACATGGGACATTCGCAAATACAAATACGGTGGGAACAACACTGGAGGCAATGCCCGGAGGCAGTACGAAACCAGTAAAGTCCCGATTTGTTTTAAATTAATACAGATAGGTGTAGCGGTAACCACGCCTCGGTTAAACCTCATTGGCTATGGCACCGCTACAAGTATTTATGAAACCCTACTGTACAGTAAGTTGGGTTTAACGTCCTCTCGACTAATGAAACCCTACTAGCTTTGTTCACTATATTTATAGTCCCCTGTACACGAATCGGATGAAATATCTGTATTTTTGGTATCACTAATTGGTGTATTGGGGGCTACATGAGTATAGTGAACGACAGCAGTAGAGTTGTTTTAGACGGAAGTATTTCACGTGAATCATGACTCACAGACATCGTCACGATCGGATCGCATACTATGCAGTGTGACTGTCCCGCTAAAACGACAGATAATCTTTTGAGTTTCAGCATAAGACGGAGACGAGCAAGACGAACAAGAAGAAGGTCTAATTATGTCACTTGCACATATCACTGAAGACATGTTCTTTCCAGCAGATTATTCGGTAGGCCTACCTACGTGAGTGTTGACAATGGGAATGGAATGATGGGCGTTAAAGGTGGACCCTGACGGATGAGTTTTTGCAAGAAACACATCGAGATCACGAGAAAAACAGCCCTTTTCAAGGATCGGAACACTCATTTTGCTCTGGTTTCCTACAGAAATCAAGCCGTCAAATCGGCGATTCTTCCTTGGCGGAGATGCCGGAGAGAGTAGCCATTTTGGATGGGGTGGGTGGAGACCAATCCCATTGGAGCTGAAGCTTTTTTTTGTTTTTTGTAGCGCAGTAAACAATAAAAAGGAGCTATTTCCTTTGTTGTGAGCGAAACTCCTTTAGATAAACTGCATAGAATTCTTTTAAAGATAAATAAAAAGGCTTGTATTGCGAAACTTTCGTGCAAATGATTTGGTCTAAACTGAGGCAGCCATTAGAAAAGAGACGGCACACGCCTTCTCTTTCAGTGAAATAATTTGACTTCCAGCACCTCCGCCAAGGAAGAATCGCCGATTTGATGGTTTGATTTCTAGGAAACCAGAGCAAAGTGAGTGTTGTGATCTCTGTAAAGGGTGATCTCGACGTGTTTCTTACAAAAAACTCATCCATCAGGGTACCCCTTTAACAATAAAGTAAAATAAGTTTGAAAACGTTTCTTTTTTTTTTATTACGAATAATGGTTTACATTAGGATTTCTATGAAACATTTTATTTTAGGTTGTGATAACATGTTTAGATAGTACTTGTAAAATCACCTGCCACCCTGCCATGCCTTCTACACATGTTGTCCTCTCAACTTTACAAGGACAGAACTACATTTTGAACAGGAATGACAATCTACACGTTTCCATTATTTCATTGTCAGTGTTTCTCTATCTGTGTTACAACCACTTCATCCAAACTTGTGAACGTGTCCTAATGAAAACGGACAGAGTGCTACCTAATATCCCAGCAATGGTTCCCAATTTGTTTCCAAATCATCTCGATCCAACATTAACGACTTCAACATTCCAAGCTTTGCTTAATCATTTTAATTGTCAAATTCCTCGCTTAGCCTTTTTCTTTGTTTCTTGTTGAACAAGAGAGGGGAAATCCCACATTTGTGTGGTGGCATCTTATTTTAACGAGCAACCGCATCAATGCACTGTGACATTTTTTTCCTTCAGATTTCCATCAGTAGTAACTGAGAGTATGCCATTTTGGTTTGCTTAATGATATTTTGTTCGCTTCTTTTTTTTTTCTTTTTTTTATCAGCATTGCCCCCCCCCCCCCCTCCTCTCTCTCTCTCTCTCTCTCTCTGTCCCCCCCCCCTCTCTCTCTCTCTCTCTCTTTCTTTCTCGCTTTCTCTCTCTCTCTCTCTCTCTCTCTCTCTCTCTCTCTCTCTCTCCCTCTCTCTCCCTCTCCCCCTCTCTCTCTCTCTCTCTCTCTCTCTCTCTCTCTCTCCCCCTCTCTCCCTCTCTCTGTCTTTTCTTAAATCCTTCTTTCTTCTGTTTGCAACCCCTCGTTTCGCAAAGTAGAGAATTATTTGGATGGCCTTAGCAGCATTGCTAGCTTATGAAGAGAATATGGTGACACAAATTTGAATTAAAAATAAAAGCTGTATCGAGAATATGAACACAACGAAGGGAAAAAAATAATGGGGTTAAGTCATGCAAAATATTTGAAATTGTACTATTTTTTTATCACACAGACTCTGGCTGTTCTCACATGGAAAGGGCGTCGCCACAGTGCAGCGCCACCCACAGATACGGAGAGAAATTGAATAACACTTATCATATACAGTATATTAATATATTCGAAGTAAATAGAAGGTTCGCGAGAATCGCTTCACGTTAATTGATAACAACGAATATAACCGTGGACATTATATTACAGCTCATTTATTTTCTTCTTTCTAAACGAACATTATCAGCTCAGTGCTTTCACGAATTAACAAATATTTAACGAAACGAAAACTGAAGCTCTCTTTCTCATTTTAGTGTCTGAACCCCAAGATCTGTCTCGTGCTACATCACGGAATCGTTGTACATAGTATGCCTAACCACCTCACAGTGGTAAAGTACTTTCTGTGCACTTTGTTTCTCGAGTTATTTGTGCGATTGTGAAGAATGCAAACGATAAAGATGGAATGACATTGTCTCAACATTGAAGTCTACTGATTCGCGATTAATCAAAGTACCAATATTACGTTACCTGTTTATTATTTTCATGACTGATTAATTTTATACGAATGTCAAATAATATGAAATAAACTCATGCTGTTCGTACATGTCGTTTTGAGAATGCACTATCTTTGTATACCCTTATTGTGTTCTTATGATGCGGTCGTGATCTTGGGATTTTGAATGAGACATTTCTTAATATGCATATATATATTCCAAAATATGTTAACTATGTATTGATATGCCTTTTAAATATTTTTACAAATCATGCAGATGTGTAGGACAACATCGTGTGTGGGGTGGGGGTGGATGGTGGGTTTAGATGTGTACTGTGGATTGTAATATGAAAGAAAAAGAAAGGGGGGGGAGGGAGAGAGAGGGGGGGAGAGAGAGAGAAGAAGGGAGAGAAAGGGAGAGAGAGAGTAAGAGAGAGATGAAGGGAGAGAGAGAGAGAGAGAGAGAGAGAGAGAGAGAGAGAGAGGGGGGGGGGGGGTATACCTTTTTCTGTAAATCCCAATCAACATAACATATAACATTGTTAAACACGTACAGATTTGATTGTGATAATTTACTTAAATCGTTTCTCATCATCATCATCATCATCATCATCATCAACATCATCATCATTATCATCATCATCATCACCACCACCACCACCACCACCATCATCATCATCGTCATCACCAATGGCGGCAGCAACATCTGCAGCAGCATTGGCATCGTCTTCATTGGCAGCAGCGATGTCATCACCGTCGTCATCATCGTCATCCATCACCATTGCTGATTTTCTTTATAATGTTTACTTTGATAATAACTAATAAATTGTATCATTATTTCATTTGATATTTTACTTTATCGTAATGCTTGAGAAAGAGTGCATTCTGAATCTTGTCGGATTCCTTCTTCTCTTAGGGTAAAGTCCACACAGGTTTATGCGCGGATAACCCATATCCCTTTTCTTCTTTTCTTTTCCCCCCTCCCCCCCCTCCCCGAGAAATTGTGAGTGCGTAAATGGCGTGCGTGTGGAAAAGGTGAGGTGGGTGGGGGCTGGGGGTGGGGGTCTGTTTGTCCATGCCTTGATTTTTTTTTTTATTTTGTCTCCCCGGATACTATGTTCTGAGTGTTCGTGAGTGTCTATGGTGTGTGTGTGAAGAAAGGGAAAGGTGGGTGGGGGCTGTGAAAGACTGGCTGGATTATTTTGATTTCTACTTTTAATTATGTTAAATCATTATTTTTATGCTTCTGTTTAAAATGTTTTTTGAAACGGTGTCTACAATGTGTGTGTGAAAAAGGTGGGTGGGTGGGGATGAACGGCGTGAGAATTTAATTTTTTTTAAATTTTATTTTATATACTTCTTCATATTGTTTTGTAATAATGTTCTTGATTGTTTTCTCTCGTAATATTTGTAAAGCGCTCTGAGGATGATTTTTTTTTTATCATCGAAGAGCGCTATAGAAGCTTTATTTATTTATTATTATTATTATTATTATTATTATTATTATTATTATTATTATTATCCCTTCTGTCATCCGCAAATAAACTCAAAGAAAGTAAGAAATAAGCGGAAGGAATATGCAGATGCGTTGCCGCGTGCATAAGTCATAAGTCACTCATACGTCATAAGTGTCTTTATTGTCCATTGTACAAAACGCACCTGGAAAATTGTCTTCCACCGTGTAAAATAATGATACATCAAAATGAAAAATCAAAATTATTAATTAAGAAACATGAAACAGAAATTGTACATTTCAGTAAACACAATTATTTGTTACTATGTAGCATGTAACTCCCACTCTACACCTCACCCAATCATCCATGCGCACGCGCCTTCCTATTTCTTACTTCCAGATGTGGTTTGGGGGTTGTTGGTTGTGGGTTGTGCGGATTGCGGATTCCGCACGGAAGTTGCACGTGCCCTAAGGCTCATATGTTTACTTTTGTTTCGCTAATAGCTTGTGAGACCGATTTTTCTTCAAAGAAGTCTCGAAGAAATAATTGGTAAAGGTAAAGATGTGCCCCCCCCTCCCTCCCCGCCCTGCATTTCTCGGTTAATTGTATTGTTCCGTTTTTGCCTTTCTTACCATACATAAAGCTGTATTTTAGGAACATTTTTAGCTAATAACCTTTTTGGAATACTAACCCTAGCCCTAACCCTAGCCCTAAACCTAACCCTACACCCCCCCCCCCCCCCCCCCACTATGTACTGCAGTACATGCAGTACACTGCGATTTGTCACAGTTGTGGTTCGTTGCGTTTTTCCGTCTTATAGGGTGGGGGCTAGGGTTAGGGATAGGGTTAGTATTCCAAAAAGGTTATTAGCTAAAAATGTTCCTAAAATACAGCTTTATGTATGGTAAGAAAGGCAAAAACGGAAAAATACAATTAACCGAGAAATGTAGGTGGGTGGGTGGGGGTGGCACATCTTGACCTTTACCAAATAATGATATGTTTCTCTTTCTGTCGTTTTGCCATGCATTGTCTCGGTTCAGCCTTTCTCGTTCGCAATTGTTCCGTTTTGCCTTTATGTCACTAAGTGTATTTCGAATGTCGTGTTACCGGTTGTTTTGCTCCACATTGACTACAATAACTTGTAAGTGTCTACAAGGGAAACGCTGAAGTTGACATGTTGACGATGATATAATTATCCTACGGCACCGATTTAAACTGTCAATGATGTCACGCTCACGTGGAATTGAAGGGGAAATGGGAGGGACTAAGAACAAGCGTACAGGTATGTAATAACGCAACCTGATAGTTGATACGAGAGAGATGACAAGACATAATTATTATTGGATAAGTTGTTAGTTAGACACTGCCACATGTTTACGACTCTTAGTCTCAAAAAGGTTCTTTCAGTGTTATTATGACAATGGCTCCCCCCCCCCCCCCCCCCCCCCACCAGCGTGCGCATCTCGACCCTTCCAACGGAAGTGTCGCCATCTTAGTCAGATTTGTGTGTAAACAGCATCGATCTGGCATTTTTCAAACAAAGTTACTGACTAAGATGGCGGTCTCCCATAATATGGCACGCTCCTTGTGGCCGGATATGACGACACGTGGGTACAAGCCATACCCCTAGGCTGATCCTAATCCTACCCCTTTCCGGAGAATGGCAGCTTAGGCCTAATTATATGTTGCTTGACGGTGAAGCGTTTCAAGGCGAAAATGGGATGGGAGAGGGAGGGTGGTGGTGGTGGTGGTGTCAATATTATATCCGGAAAGAAGAGGGAGACGGTTCAGATTGAAGAAATGCCAGAATGACAATGTTGCATATTGTTTAATACAGTGGAACCTCCCTTATAAGACCTTCCAAAATCACCCCAAATGAGGTGTTATAAGGAAGGGGTCTTTTAAGGGAGGTAATTTTAATAATTTCAAAGAAGGGCAATGTCTCAGAGAAGTAGGTCTTATATGGGAGGGAGTCTTATAATGGGAGGTCTTATAAGGGAGGTTCTACTGTAGCACAACGTCAGCTACTGTGAACCTTTCTCTGTGCACTTTCCCCTGGAGTGGCGACTTAGGGAACAGCATAGTGTAGGCTACTCCACTCATTGGGGCAGTGGGTGGATGCCTCGTGCCTCCAGACGGGGAGCTGGACGTCCCCGCCACCTCCACGAGTCTCTCCCCGTGGAGATACCGGGGGTCTTTCGTAAAAATAGTCCCCCCACCTTCAGGAAGTTCTGTGCCTGTAACTTCCGCTAATCTGCCACTCTCTTTGACTCTGCCTTTTTCCTTTGCTTTCTGTTATCTACTATCTTTCTGACTTATTGATCCATTCTCCTGCCTTGCTGTTTTAGAAAAAAATCTTCCAAATGACTTTCTCCTTTGAGCTCCTCCGAAATCGGAACGTGTCGGCTGTATGCAGCGGGGAGACCAGTGAAAACTGAAAACGGACACATACGTACTTTACCCATTGTGGCGTTTTGGCCTGGGAACGAAGAGAAGAAGAAGAAGCACTCCACTCACCCAGACCCTCTACCTCATGACCATCAACCGCTTTGCGGCCATCTCCACATCGACCCAGCACCGGAACAACTTGTCCCTAAGGGCTTTCCGCCAGGAGGACGTAAAACCTCCACTCAACAACAACAACAACCCACATACACCCACCACCACCCCTCGTTCTCTTCATCTTTCAGTCCTTCCCGTCTCACCACCACCCCACTTCTCTTTTCTTTAGTCGCTATCCAGCTACACACAGCGTGAATGTTTGGAGTTGAATGCATGAACCTATGATAATTATGCTATCTACGTGTTATTTTGAGACTGATGCTCAGTGATCGAAAAATGTAGCCTACACTTGAGGCTCGACTGTAGTACGTATAAGGCCGGGTTCACATTAGACGCGTAAGTTCCGTACTGAAAACCACAAATAAGTGGAAGAAAGAAGGATCCATAAACGTTTACGCATAGAGGGGAACTTCGGACACGTGAGCAACTCTTTTCCCTTCTTTGTTTCACTTATTTATGGATTGCGCACGGGTTTCCGCATGGAATACCCGCTTATGTGTGTACACGGCCTTAGGGTCTGACAGTTTCACTGGATACACGTTTCTTAATCTTACCAACTTAGTTTAATTGCTAGCTTTTTGGCATTCCTTTTTTAATATATAAAACAAATTGTGTGTGTGTGTGTGTGTGTGTGTGTGTGTGTGTGTGTGTGTGTGTGTGTGTGTGTGTGTGTGTGTGTGTGTGTGTGTGTGTGTGAGAGTGTGTGTGTGTGTTGTGGGTGTGTGTGCCTGTTTTACTGTGTGTCTGTGTTTGTGTGAGCACGCGCGCACGCACACGTGCACGTCTGGACTTGTCCGTATGCGTGCATCTTTATTGTAAATAACACAGCATAACAACTTTACATATCGCATAAAAATGAAAATACCGAATGTACTTTAACAGCACCGTGAAGACTTGCATCGCCCTGAAAATGCTATATCTTCTCTACCCTGAAGTCGGAGTGTGGCTGCCCACGTGGCGGGGTAATCAAAAACAAGTCACACACGTAATGTTCTCGTCCCTAGCTGATGCATTTGTACCGGGCCCATAGTGTTCAAGCGCTCCCGATGTTGGAATGATCCCTGGAGTCTTTTAGCCAGGGTACAACAACAACAACATTTTCTGTAAACATGAACAAATCGCACATGAGCATACGACAAAATGCAGCAAAATATATTTTTTTTTTTTACAGAGATAGCCGTTTTTATCACGCTCAGCTTTGCTTATTTTATTAGACTTTCCATTATTTTGAGGGCATACTTTTTTAAATGTATCAACTTTGGATTATGTCTAATGCAATTGCTTTTGTTGATTAAATTGATGAATTGAAACTGTTCATCATGTGCTTATGTGTCTGTATGTGTGTATATGTGCGTGCGCGTGCGCTTGTGTATATGTGTGTATGTGTGCGTGTGTGTGTTTGTGTGTGCGTGAGTGTGTGTGTGTGTGCGTGCGCGTGCGTGCGTGCATGTGCATATGCGTGTGTGCGTGTGTGTGTGTGTACACATTGTGAGCGAACAGTGTGGATTCGTACGTGCATGTGTTTGTTGCGTGTTTTTGCACAGAATGTAACTCATACCCAGTTTTTCTATGCCCTTGTATTTATTCCCCATCCTCTCTGTATTTGTCTGTCTGTCAGTTTGTTTATCTGCCTGTCTGCCCGTGTGTCTGGGAATCTTTCTTTCTTTTTCTTTTTTTTTCTTTCTGTTTTCTTTCTTTCTTTCTTTTTGTCTATCGTCTCTACTTTCTTCTATCTCTCTCCTTTCTTTCTCCAATGCTTGATCAGATAGGGGAAGACGGGGTAAAAAGCGCATGGGCGGGTAAGAAGCCCACCCCAATTATCTCATGAAATGAAGCAAATTTCAGTCTCATTTTGCCCATGAGACGAGCGTTAATGTCTAGCATTCGTCTCATGGGCAAATTTGACTGAAATTTTCTTTATTTCATGAGATAATTGGGGTGGGCTTCTTACCCGCCCATGCGCTTTTTACCCCGTCTTCCCCTACTATCTGCATATAATTTGGTTTTCTACATTGAATACATCTTAACCCTTTCGCCGCCAGCCGTTTTTCAGCCAACAAATACCATTAAACTTACCTGGGTAAAACAAAAAAAAATCTGCAATATTGCGAATTCTTCTGTGACATGCATAGCATTAGGGCTATCCTTACCTCCCAAAATTAAGAAAATAGAGTCTTCAGAAAACAGGCCCTGATTTGATGTTTTTTTAGTGACATAAGTATTAAACCATTGTGGTGCAAAAATGCGATATTGGCGGTGAAAGGGTTAACTATGTATAATATATAAACTTGACGACCTGATACTATTTAACCTGAAGCCCTACTTATGATGGCAGACGTGTATATTATGCGCGCCCGCGAACATATTTTGAGCGAACAATTTGAGTTCGCTGTGCATGTATTTGGGTGCTCCTTTTCATGTGTGTATTCTATGCAAACTACTGTGTGTTTTTGCACAGAACTTTAACACATACCTATTCTCTGTATGTCCTTACACTAACCCATCCTCTCTGCTTTTGTCTCTTTGTCCGTGTGTCTGGCAATATCTCCTTCTCTCTCTCAAGTTTTATTTTTTGCCTTTCTCCTCAACTCCCCTTTATCTCTATCTCCTTTCCCTCTCCATCGATGAATCAGATAGGCCTACTATCTGCACATATTCTACATTATGTGTACACCCCTGCTAACTTTCTTTTGCTCTCTCTCTCTCTCTCTCTCTCTCTCTCTCTCTCTCTCTCTCTCTCTCTCTCTCTCTCTCTCTCTCTCTCTCTCTCTCTCTCTCTCTCTCTCTCTCTCTCTCTCTCTCTCTCTCTCTCTCTCTCTCTCTCTCTCTCTCTCTCTCTCTCTCTCTCTCTCTCTCTCTCTCTCTCTCTCTCTCTCTCTCTCTCTCTCTCTCTCTTCTCTTCTCATCATCATCATCATCATCATCATCTTCTTCTTCTTTTTCTCTTCTCTTTTTCTCTGTGTGTGTACGCTTACGCCGCACATGCGCATGCTCGCGCGTGCATTTATGTCAAAGTGTGAGCGCGTGCAGGCGTGTGTGCGTGCGCTCGTTGTGTGTCTGTGTGTTTGTATGTCCTTGTGTCTACGTGTCACGCGAGTGCGCGTACTGCGTACGCGCGTGTGCATCTGTACATGCATGAGTCTGCGTCTGTGTCTGTGTGAGATGGTTATCAAAGTGCCAAACACGACCTATCGCTAATGGTGCTCACACACTAGGCCATGTCTTTCTTCTGTTTTATCTGATGGACCACCCACCACCGGGGGTTAAAGTGGGTGTCAGCGCGCTATCTTCCCTGTCTGAACCATTCCTCAGCGTAAAAGACGTCTTCAACGCCCATTCTCTTATCAAGTCCATCTTCTGACCGTTCCATTACCAGCCCTACCAGACACGCGCAAAGGCATATGTTATACATACACTGGCGCGCAGACGTAGCCATAGATATGCATACATGCACCCGTATGAATGCGTACACATCTTAGATAGAAGTACAAACTATTTGCACACTTTTATTAGTGTTTACGCTTATACACGCGCACGCATACACACACGCGCGCATGTAAGGTAAGGGCCCCAAATGTCCGGACGCAAAGTAAATCTGTCAACAGCTTCAAAATAATTAACGCTACACAAAATTTAAAAAACCTAAACTGAATTGAGAATACAATTGTCTATATTCCTGCTAAGTTTGGTATCATAATCTCCAAAACAGCAAAAGTTATTCGATTTTTAAAACATATCTATGCACACCCCTCCCGCACAAGTATACAAGTTTCAATCACCAAGGCAAGGGAGATAACTTGGAAAATAATCAAAATGCAAACTGGGACAAAAAATCCCCACTTCACAGGATCACTGTGCGTGAAGGAAAAATGTGGTATGTTGATGTCAAATTGCAATAAGGATGGTGATGATGTTCATAATGATGTTAATGATGACAACAACGACGATCATGACGAAGGTGCTAAGGATGATCCAAATGATTATGAAGATTGGGCAAATGTTAAGATCAGCTCCCTCCAGCTATTCCCGCGTGTCTCAGCTTAACGAAAAAGGTAATGAACGGTGGGCCAACTTCACCCTGGAACAGCGGAGGGAGCTGATCTTAACATTAGCCGAAGATTGCCATCACTTTTTTTTCGTCCTTATTATTTATTTTTTTATAAATCATACAGAAAGACATAGGCATACAATTTCGTATGTACATTAAAGAATTTTGAATATTCATCAGAGTTCACAAGGTCACACACCTGTACATGCACATTTATGTATATGGACACACCAATATAAGCGAAAAATTATGGAAATTGCCCTCACATACTGAATATTAACCCTTAGCTTCTTCTTATTATTATTCGTCTTCTTCTGCGTTCCCAGGCCAAAATACCATAATTGTTAAAGTACGTATGTGTCCGGTTTTCGGTTTTCACTGGTCTCCCCGCTGCGTACAGCCGACACATTCTGATTTTGGAGGAGCTCAAAGGAGAAAAGTTATTTGGAAGAATGTTTTTTGGGGGAAAAGGCAGGAGAATGGGCCAATAAGTCAGAAAGATAGTAGATGACAGTACGCAAAGGAAAAACGCAGAGTCAAAGAGAGTGGCAGATTAAAGGAAGTTACAAGCACAGAACTTCCAGAAGGTGGGGGAACTATTTGTATGGAAGACCCCCCGTTATCCCTACGGGGAGACCCTTAGCATTCAGAACGGAACGAGGTTATGTGTTTTTTTTTGTTTTTGTAAAGCACTCAATACGTTTCATCCACCAAGGTTTTCCTTTTCTCCCCTTCATAAAAAACAATACACACTACACTTACCGGCCCTTGTCCCCAAAGCAAAACAAATACCACGAAGACGAAACGTTAACCAGAAAGCACTGGTACACTGTAGGAACTCACTGAACCGTACCCTTCAGTTAGACAGTTTGGAACAGTTTTATTTGAGCTTTGGCCCCAGGGGGGGCTTTTAAGCTAATACATAGATAACAACAAACACAATGGCAGACACTGGTGAGTCAAAAAAGAAAATAAGAAAACATACATTCAAATATGAATAACAACAAAAAGACTTAATGATCTAGGAAATAAAATTCACAACAAAAAGACTTAATAATCTAAGAAATAAAAATTCAAACTAAAAGTATCCCATACAAACTACCTACTATTTTTCAAAACAAAACAAAAAAACAGAAAAAGAATAACAAAGACATAGGTTACAGAGCAGTGGCTTAAGCTATAAAAAAATAAAAATAAAAAAGCAAGTAGGTTTCACAAGGTTTTTTTTTCTCCGCATTTATGTGTTTCTTAAAGTTTTAGAAAACAAAGTTACAAGTATATGGATAAACTTTGCGAGTTTGACAAGCTTAGATTTCCTGCGGGTATTCATTAAAATACTAAATTTAATAACATTGGGGTGACGCTGAAAATATGTGGGTAATAGCTCTGACCTATGGTCTTTTATCAAAGGAAAAGAACAAGCAAACAAATAGTGAAATTCATCACCAATTTCATTCAGTTCACACAGGGTACATTTTCTTTCTTGCCAAGGGATATCCAAAAATATACCCTGCTGTACGGGAAACTTATTATTGCAAATTCTAAACTTAATCATTGACTGAGGCAAGGAATATGGCAAAACTAGCAAATAATGCTCAAGACTAGGGCTTTCTTTAACAAAACGATAGTTATAACACGCACTACTATCACTTCTCCATGTCTATAGGAATTGATCCTTTAATCTTTGTTTGACGACACATTTAAACTGATTTAAAGAAAACATGGGATTT
Organism: Phymorhynchus buccinoides; assembly: GCA_017654935.2. Lineage (NCBI taxonomy): Eukaryota > Metazoa > Mollusca > Gastropoda > Neogastropoda > Raphitomidae > Phymorhynchus > Phymorhynchus buccinoides. Next base: position 48,226,419 of record CM065684.1, on the reverse strand, counting down.
CTCCACAAATAAGACAATCCAAGTTCGTTCAACAGTGTCAAAACCTGCAGTAACCATGGGAGTCTAAACTGGCCAGAATCGAACATAAAGTTACATAGCTTAAAAAGTAAAACTGAAGTATTGTCTAGATCTTTTGTGGTTTTCAAAGTGAGGCTATACCAATAGCATAGCATTCTTGTTTTAATTTCAATCTCTATGGGAAGACAACCTAGTTCACCCAAGATCATGCAAGTTGGGGTTGAGGTTTTCACACCAAGCACTATTTTCAAAAAACGCAACTGTAACCGGCTACATGTTATAATATTTTCAAAGCCCCATAACTCACATCCATACAACAACACGGGGTGCACACACTTTTCAAACAGTTCTATCTGAACATCCAAAGGGAAATTATTTGTTCTTATCTTTTTTAGAAGGGCAAACATGGCACTTTTGGCAAGTTTACAGCGTTCTTTGATTGCTAAAGTGAATGAGTTATTATAATTAAACATGATACCCAAATATTTGTAATGCCAAACAGTCTCAATGAGTTTATTTTCATAATAATATTTGGGGATTTTTTGCGGACTTTGCCACGTGAAAAAATAATAACTTTTGTTTTAGTTAAGTTCAACTTTAACCCCCAAGTTTCACAATACGTCTGTAATTGGAGCAGTAAATGCTGCATGTCCTCTGGTGATTCTGCCAGGATTACTGTATCATCAGCATACAACAATAAAAAATAAACGAAAATATTGATCAACATCATAAAAATTATATTCACTTGCTACAGAAAAAGGTAAAGAGAGTCCACCAGCACATGATAGGAAATCTTTCAGGTCGTTCAGACCAGTTGACGAGTGCAGTGACCAAGAATTGGCGTCCCTTGTAGGATGGTTTTCGTTTGTTTTCGCGTTTTTCGTTTTCGTTTTGAAGGTTTTAGTGTGGTGTGTGGGGGGGGGGGGGGGAAGGGTTGTATTTTGGGGGGGTTGTTGTGTTTTCACCCTCTTAACGGCCAGCCACACGTCAACTAAAATCGTACGACTGTACGATACGATTCGATCACGTGGTCTCCAAGAACAAAATGTGATTGGCGCATCGAGATCGCGTGATCGAATCGTGTCGCACAGTCTTTGCGATTTTAGTGGCCGTGTGGCTGGCCCTTTAAGCTTCTACTGTCTACTTAAGTTCTACTAACACTCACACATTCCTGAAACCACACTTGAGCCTATTTTAACTTTTTGTTCCCAGTTTCCCAGGTATATGATCACTTCTTGTTTTATGTGTCTAAAATCACCAACATAATAAAATATATTACTGGATTGTCTCAATGGTGGACTAGGGGGGACTAGGGGGGGGGGGGGGGGGGGGGGGGGAGTGTCGTATAAGGC
>CM065684.1:48217549-48220049 GCA_017654935.2 Phymorhynchus buccinoides | reverse complement strand
GCACCAGCTAGGGATGAGAACATTACTTAAACCCTATGGTACAAATGCACCAGCTAGGGATGAGAACATTACGTAAACCCTATGGTACAAATGCACCAGCTAGGGATGAGAAACATTACTTAAAACCCTATGGTACACATGCACCAGCTAGGGATGAGAACATTACTTAAAACCCTATGGTACACACCAGCTAGCACCAGTACAAATGCACCAGCTAGGGGATGAGAACATTACACATTAGGGATGAGAACATTACTTAAACCCTATGGTACAAATGCACCAGCTAGGGCTAGGGATGAGAACATTACGTAAACCCTATGGTACACATGCACCAGCTAGGGCTAGGGATGAGAACATTACTTAAACCCTATGGTACAAATGCACCAGCTAGGGATGAGAACATTACGTAAACCCTAGGTACACATGCACCAGCTAGGGCTGAGAAACATTACTTAAACCCTATGGTACAAATGCACCAGCTAGGGCTAGGGATGAGAACATTACTTAAACCCTATGGTACACATGCACCAGCTAGGGATGAGAACATTACTTAAACCCTATGGTACACATGCACCAGCTAGGGATGAGAACATTACTTAAACCCTATGGTACAAATGCACCAGGGCTAGGGATGAGAACATTACTTAACCCTATGGTACAAATGCACCAGCTAGGGATGAGAACATTACTTAAACCCTATGGTACAAATGCACCAGCTAGGGGATGAGAACATTACTTAAACCCTATGGTACACATGCACCAGCTAGGGATGAGAACATTACTTAAACCCTATGGTACACATGCACCAGCTAGGGATGAGAACATTACGTAAACCCTATGGTACACATGCACCAGCTAGGGATGAGAACATTACTTAAACCCTATGGTACAAATGCACCAGCTAGGGATGAGAACATTACTTAAACCCTATGGTACACATGCACCAGCTAGGGATGAGAACATTACTTAAACCCTATGGTACAAATGCACCAGCTAGGGATGAGAACATTACTTAAACCCTATGGTACAAATGCACCAGCTAGGGATGAGAACATTATTAAACCCTATGGTACAAATGCACCAGCTAGGGATGAGAACTTAGGCACCAGATGATGAAACATTACTTAAACCCTATGGTACACATGCACCAGCTAGGGATGAGAACATTACGTAAACCCTATGGTACACATGCACCAGCTATAGGCACCAGCTAGGGATGAGAACATTACTTAAACCCTATGGTACAAATGCACCAGCTAGTGATGAGAACATTACGTAAACCCTATGGTACACATGCACCAGCTAGGGCTAGGGATGAGAACATTACTTAAACCCTATGGTACAAGTGCACCAGCTAGGGATGAGAACATTACGTAAACCCTATGGTACAAATGCACCAGCTAAGGATGAGAACATTACTTAAACCCTATGGTACACATGCACCAGCTAGGGATGAGAACATTACTTAAACCCTATGGTACAAATGCACCAGCTAGTGGATGAGAACATTAAACGTAAACCCTATGGTACAAATGCACCAGCTAGGGATGAGAACATTACTTAAACCCTATGGTACACATGCACCAGCTAGGGCTAGGGATGAGAACATTACTTAAACCCTATGGTACAACATGCACCAGCTAGGGATGAGAACATTACTTAAACCCTATGGTACAAATGCACCAGCTAGGGCTAGGGATGAGAACATTACATAAACCCTATGGTACACATGCACCAGCTAGGGCTAGGGATGAGAACATTACGTAAACCCTATGGTACAAATGCACCAGCTAGGGATGAGAACATTACGTAAACCCTATGGTACACATGCACCAGCTAGGGCTAGGGATGAGAACATTACTTAAACCCTATGGTACACATGCACCAGCTAGGGATGAGAACATTACGTAAACCCTATGGTACACATGCACCAGCTAGGGCTAGGGATGAGAACATTACTTAAACCCTATGGTACAACATGCACCAGCTAGGGATGAGAACATTACTTAAACCCTATGGTACACATGCACCAGCTAGGGCTAGGGATGAGAACATTACTTAAACCCTATGGTACACATGCACCAGCTAGGGATGAGAACATTACTTAAACCCTATGGTACACATGCACCAGCTAGGGCTAGGGATGAGAACATTACTTAAACCCTATGGTACAAGTGCACCAGCTAGGGATGAGAACATTACGTAAACCCTATGGTACAAATGCACCAGCTAGGGATGAGAACATTACTTAAACCCTATGGTACAAATGCACCAGCTAGTGATGAGAACATTACTTAAACCCTATGGTACAAATGCACCAGCTAGGGATGAGAACATTACGTAAACCCTATGGTACACATGCACCAGCTAGGGATGAGAACATTACGTAAACCCTATGGTACACATGCACCAGCTAGGGCTAGGGATGAGAACATTACTTAAACCCTATGGTACACATGCACCAGCTAGGGATGAGAACATTACGTAAACCCTATGGTAC
>CM065684.1:48197549-48207549 GCA_017654935.2 Phymorhynchus buccinoides | reverse complement strand
CTTTACAGTTTTCACTAAAATAATAGTCAACAATAATGAACAATGGTATACATAAACATAGACCAACACCCCCTTCCAAGCCATCGGTATATTCCTCTGTACAATGTACGGGGTGAAAGAACAAATCAAAGCAAGCAAGCAAGGCACGTACTGAGAACGTCTTGAATGGTTTCCATCAGTTCCTTTTGTCTGGTGATCTCACTCTTTGCCTCTAAGGCCACAAACACAACCACGCCAACGATGATGTAGACGAAGACGACGAGGACAAGGACTAAGCAAGCGCAGGGGCCCATCTTCAGTCACTCTGGTACCAACTGAACTTGAAACCTTTTCACTGAAATGACGTTCTTCGTCTTTGTTTTTCTGTCGATGTCATGTTTTTTTCTTGTCTGTTATTTACTTCGAAGATGGAACAATTCCTCCAGTTTTGCTGTGGTTGCAGACGTTTTGAAACCTGGTTGCTTCTTAGTTTACAAACTACTTTCTCGTTATTGTTCGTTGGTGGTATTGGTGTTGATTTCAGTGAAATGCTGACTAACCTATGATACGTCATTTAGATGCTGCTGTGCCTATCTTGGAAAAATGGTAAACAGAAAATATTGACAAAGAAAGTTTAAATTGAAAGTCAATACAAAACCGCGAATAATTGTGTAACCATCTGTTTCATCGACTCAATATATAATCGGATTATCTGTTGTTGTTGTTTTTCTCTTTAATTTACATATTTATTTATATGTTTATTTATTTATTCACTAATTTATTTATTTTTGCTTAACTGTTTAAATCCACAATAATTGGTGTTATTTTCTAGTTTTTGATGAGAATGTTATGTGTCATTATAACCCACTCCCCCAGCCTCCTTGTGATACGGGCAGAAGGCCTATTCATTAAATTTGTTTGAATTTTGAATATCTCTCTCTCTCTCTCTCTCTCTCTCTCTCTCTCTCTCTCTCTCTCTCTCTCTCTCTCTCTCTCTCTCTCTCTCTCTCATCTCTCTCTCTGTGTAAGTCATGTGAACTATATTCAAGTCTTTAGTCTTTGAGATATTCAATTGATTGTGTTGTTGTGTGTTTGCTTTACTTACAAATGTCTGTTCGGTTTAAGCTGTGCAATAGAATGTTAACAACTTTGATTTGAAATCGAATGTGTAAGCGCACGTACACACATACGCAGAACTTCCGCGCGAAAACCCCGTACATAAGTAAAAAAGAAAAGAAGGAAAATAATAAGCGGACGCGTTTCCACGGAAACAAGTCCGCGTATTTTTGTCTTCTTTCTTTCACTTATTAAATAATATTTACGGATAAATGCATGGAGTTTCCGCGTCTGATGTGTACGTGGGCTAAGGCTGTATTGCATGAAAAAGAAACGTGTGCGCTTTCAATATACTTACCTAATATTAGAACATCTTTGTTATTGTCTCGAATTTTTTGAGCTACTATGTTAGCAAATATAAGAAAACATTTGACTTGCTTTTTAGCTAAATGGTAATTAGCCCTTTCGCCGCCAGCCATTTTTCAGCGAAAAAGAAGCCATTAAGCTTAACTGAGAAAAGAAAAAAAGTCTGCAATATTGGGAATTCCTCCGTGACATATTTAACGTAAGGCCTATCCTTGCTTCCCAAAATGAAGAAAATAGGGTCTTTGGATAACAGGCCCTGATTTGATGCCTTTAAGTGACATGGGTGTTAAAGACCCACCACGTCACGTGTCAAAAATACGGTTTTCACGTGTTTTCCCTCTTATAGCTGGTAAGAAATCTTACGAAATCTTCCCAGCATAAGAGGGAATATGTCACGTGACGTGGGGGGTCTTTAAGCCATTGTGGTGTATAAATGCGACACTGGCGGTGAAAGGGTTAAATGTCAATGATATACGATCCGATGCGCATTTCCATATCTACATCTGATAAGACAAATATGCATAAAACGAATCCAAGTACATGACTAAACAAGATCGAGAAAGTTGTGCCATTCTACCGAATCACAACCACAAGCTGTCGCTTCGATTGATAATCACCCCCCGTGGGGATACCGGGGGGTCTTTGGTATAAATAGTTCCCCCACCTTCTGGAAGTTCTGGTTTAAATGATTTTTAATTGACAAGCAAAACATATACACCAAATAAAATGAACATGAATGACGGCAGCAACAAGCTGGAAGTTCTGTGCTTGTAACTTCCTCTAATCTGTCACTCTCTTTGACTCTGCCTTTTCCCTTTGCTTTACTGTCATCTACTATCTTTCAGCCTTACCCGGTCCATTGTCCTGCCATTGTTCAAGATACGCTTTCAAAAACATTTCCTCCAGCCGAAGTCGGACTTGCTGGGCCTAACTATTGCTTAGTTAGGCGCATAACGGCAGCATGACACATCTGCGCTCATAATAATTGATTGATAGTCAGCACCTCTGAAGTGTGTAATACGTCCATGAACCGTGTACACGAGAGACACATACAGCGATAGCTTAACCAACCATTTAATCAATCTGAAATGATTTATTCATAAGATGTGTTTCCATTCATTTACATATTCCTTCTCAACGTTGGTAGGGGAAGACGGGGTAAAAAGCGCATGGGCGGGTAAGAAGCCCACCCCAATTATCTCATAAAATAAAGAAAATTTCAGTCAAATTTGCCCATGAGACGAATGCTAGACATTAACGCTCGTCTCATGGGCAAAATGAGACTGAAATTTGCTTCATTTCATGAGATAATTGGGGTGGGCTTCTTACCCGCCCATGCGCTTTTTACCCCGTCTTCCCCTAGCTATGTTTATGCAAGAATATACGGAAGAGCAACATGTGTTTGGTTTGTTTAATTAATAATTTACATTTTGGCTATTACATTTGGGTCATTTGTTAAAGCAATATTATAAGCATATAATATTTTATTTTCCCATAAGTTTTAGCATGCTTCTATTACTTCCGTAGCCACTGTTTATCTTGGTGACAAAGACTGCTGTATTACTACGCCATTGATGTGGATTCAGCACAAACTGCAATGTTTCATAAAGCATGATAGTTAGATAACTTAAAACAGTGATATTTTGCAATTTTAGTTCTTACCTTCTGCGTCGATGAGATGCTTTTTGTAAAGGGCTTCTTTATTATTTTTTCAAGACTTCACTATACACACTTAAGTCACTGTAAGCCGTACAATATCGAAAGGAGCTAAATGCGCGAAAGTAAATAGTGCTTACTTTAATTAGCGATTTACTCTGTTTCCCCCCAATTAATAATGGATACAACTTTCTAGGATTGTTAAGCATGCTTACCAAAATTCGAAACAATTGATATATTTTTAAAAGCACTTAATGTATGCCAGGGACGGTATTCATGTCGAGATAGCATGAGACTTAGCATGATGCTAACTTAGAAGCTCTTCCAATGTCCTATAGGATTTAATAGGACTTTTGGAAGAGCTTCTAAGTTAGCATCATGCTAAGTCTCATGCTATCTCAACGTGAATACCGTCCCAGAAGAATACCTTCCGACTATTATTCTTAGTTTAAAGGGATAGTATGGCTTGTACCCACGTGTCGTCATATCCGGCCACAAGGAGCGCGCCATATTATGGGAGACCGCCATCTTAGTCAGTAACTTTGTTTGAAAAATGCCAGATCGATGCTGTTTACACACAAATAAGGACTAAGATGGCGACACTTCCGTTGGAAGGGTCGAGATGCGCACGCATGTGGGGGGGGGGGGGGGGGAGCCATAGTATGGTCATTCGACCGTAGGGTGAGGGTAATTACACACGTTAGGAAAACGACAGAAAAACAAGCGCGAAATCGCAATAGTTTGTGGCACGCGGTCTATTTTTACCACTCCAATCATGAGTTACCTCCCCTGGATTTTCAATAATTTTAATCTGTAAACCAGAATGTTATCTCTGCACCATTTCGTAACTTTTTATATCTTTTGGAAAACATTTAAAACTGTGTATCCTACTTATGCTCATCAAAAGAAGCACCGCATACTCGTCGTGTCTGTTGTAGTGTCTGTATTACATATGTTTATTATTTTGTACGCTTTTAAAATACATCATTTTAAAGAGCGGCCAGAAGTGTAGCCTCGATTTGAAGTGCGACAATTTTGGACCGACAGACCGACCGACAGACCGACCGGCCGACAAAGTGAGTTATAGGTTTGTGGCTTGAGCCACAAACAAAAAGGAAGATCTGGGAACACGTACAAAAATTAATAGACTCAACCGTTATGGAAACATTATATGCTTCATATATTGATTGTAACTGCTTTCCCATTAACCCCTTGACTACCAGAGAAAATTACAGAAAAAAATTATTGGGCAAATCATGCCATGAAAAAGACAATTGATAGAGCCAATCTGACAAATTGGTCTGGGGGTATTACTCTCTTTTCTGTGTTAGAGCAAAAGCCAGCATATCAGAGTTATTCGTCTTCATTTGATACAACATCGATGATAAAAAAACACACGAAAAATCCACACTTTCTCGTTAATAACTGAATAAGGCAACAATGATTTATTATTAATTTCATGTGTGGATTTTAAAGTACAAAAACAACAAACTTGAAGGAATGACTATTGCTGCTATGTTTGTTCTTGTTGTTTTTATTGTTGTTGTTATTGCTGTTGTTGTTTGAAATTAGAAGAGTTGTGGCAGCGCAAATTTTGCGCGGAAAGTCCTGCGGCAAAATATTACAATTGTAACATTTTGCCGCGTTATAACATTTTGCGCGGAAAGCCTGCGGCGAAATGTTTCAATTTTGTTACAAAATGTAACATTTTGCGCGAGGCGCCCGAGGCGCCAAGCGCAGTTTGTTATAATTGTAACATTTTGCGCGAGGCGCCCACCTTTGATTGAAAGTTTTCAAAATATTACAATTTAAACAAATTGCCGGGCGCCTCGCGCAAAATGTTACAATTCTAACAAAATTGTAACATTTTGACGCGTTGTAGCAGTTTGCCCGGGGCGCCTCGCGCAAAATGTTACAATTCTAACAAAATTGTAACAAATTGCGTGAGGTGCCCGGGGCTCCTCGCGCAAAATGTTACAATTGTAACATTTTGACGCGTTGTAACATTTTGCGCTGCCACAAGGGTGGCTTCAAAGAGAAGCTGCTAAGCTCTCATAAACAGGCATGATCTTGAATACAATACTGACTTGATATCCTGTGAGGCATCGTGTAAACTATAGACTTTTTGTTGTAATTATTTGGCGAGATGCTTCTTTTCCTTGTCAATAGAGCATTTACCACGCGCCGGTGACCTTGAATTTCACTGAGTTGAATTTAGAGAGTTGAATTAGAGAGGTCAGCGCAACTCGGGCAGAACGAGCTCGGGCAAATTAGTAGTCTAGTATAGTGAACGAACACTCGTGGCAAATGCCCTATTGGCGGGACTCTGCAGAGGATAATTAGGGGAAGACGGGGTAAAAAGCGCATGGGCGGGTAAGAAGCCCACCCCAATTATCTCATGAAATAAAGAAAATGTCAGTCAAATTTGCCCATGAGACGAATGCTAGACATTAACGCTCGTCTCATGGGCAAAATGAGACTGAAATTTGCTTCATTTCATGAGATAATTGGGGTGGGCTTCTTACCCGCCCATGCGCTTTTTACCCCGTCTTCCCCTACCTGTATTGTTATGCTGGGCATTCATTCGCCGTTATGCTGGGACTATTTCGATGCAATATTCAAGGGTGCATGCGGCGACCCAACCTTCTGCCTGAACTTCCCATCATCACCCTGGCTATACTCGTCCATATAACCCTTTCGCCGCCGATGTCACATTTTTGCACCACAATGATTTTACACCCATTTTACTCAAGGGCATCAAATCAGGATCTGTTATCCCAAAGTCCAAAGGCCCAATTTTCTTAAATTGGGGAGTAAGGATAGGTTATATTTTATACATGTCACAGAAGAACCCCCAATATTACAAATATTCCTCTCTACCTAGGTAATGGAAATATTTGGCTGAAGATGCCTGCCGGGGAAAGGGTTAACATCCATGTTCACTATTATGGCATCAAATCAGGGCCTGTTATCCAAAGACCATTATTTTCTTAATTTTGGGAGATAAGGATAGGCCTAATGTTATGCATGTCACAGAGGAATTCCCAATATTACAGATCCCTTCCTTGTCAATCAGCCGTTCTCCTCTCAACTGCCGACGAAGAGGCTACGTTCGAAAGCTTCACTCATGACTCCTTCAACAGGTCAGAATGTCCTCTCCCTTTTTTTGTAATTCATCTTGACCAGACCTGGCAGTCCCCTTTTTCGGACATTAAATCTCAATTTGTTTTTCTCTATCCAAGTAAGTTTTTAATTGTATTTCGGGGGCTGAAAAATGGCTGGCGGCGAAAGGGTTAAGAGCAAAAAGATCATGCGAAGAGCCCTTTTTTCAGGCAGACCCCTGCCTGAGACTGCACCAGATTGCCTGAATGCAGTATTAGTATTAAGTATTAGGTACTTTATAGTCACAGAGGAGTCTCTGTAAAATTCGGGTTGCTCTCACATGGAGAGCGCGTCGCAGACAGAGGCGCGCCACCCATTTTTTTTTTTTTTTTTTGCATGCAATTTTTGTCACTGATGAGGGAAGGGGGGGGGGGGGGGTAAATTTTGACCAAATGACAACTTTTTCGTTGCTACTGGGTTTAACGTATGCTAAGTGCATGGGCACACGGGACCTCGGTTTAACGTCTCATCCGAAAGACTCCACGTTCAGACCGTTAAGGCCTAGTGCAGAATGAGAGGGAAAAAAAACCCGTACCCAGGTTCGAACTCGGGTTTACTTGACACGAAGCGAACGCGATACCACTGTGCCACTCTACACCTCAGGCTTCAGGCACACCCACCTGCACCCCTGCAATATGAACTGTAGTTACTAACGGACTCGTCGTTCAAATCTTTTCTTTTGTTTTCATTTTATTCTTTTCTTTTTGTTAATCTGAACCTACGAACATGCAGAATGTTCCACATCACTTTAGTCAGCATTTGACTATTATATGCCAGAAGTGACTAAACAGAGGAAGTAAGACACTATCAATATCAAATCCTTAATTAAAATGATAAATTTGGACCAATAAATGTTCTTTCAAGAACCCACGCGTTACGTATTCAAATACGACAGTCTTGAGAAAATAATCATAATGTTGAACTGATTATGTAAGCACTATTTGGTATTATATCCAGTATCCAGAGTCCAGTCTCTCTCTCTCTCTCTCTCTGTCTCTCTCTCTCTCTCTCTCTCTCTCTCTCTCTCTCTCTCTCTCTCTCTCTCTCTCTCTCTCTCTCTCTCTCTCTCTCTCTCTCTCCCTCCCTCCCTCCCTCCCTCCCTCTCTCTCTCTCTCTCTCTCTCTCTCTCTCTCTCTCTCTCTCTCTCTCACACACACACACACACACACACACACACACACACACACACACACACATACATACACACAAGTACGCGCGCGCGCACCTCCCCCCCCCCACTCACACACACACGCACTCACACACATAATATACACACATACTCACACGCGGGCGCACACGCGCGCGCGCACGCGTACACACACACACGCACTGCGCACACACACACACGCACACGCACACGCACACACACACACACACACACAATACGCACGCACACAGTTACTTCAGCTCGTTGATTCATTTCCTTTTTCAGATTTCTAAATTGGGTCATACCTGTCCACACACAGATAGCAAATGAACTAAACAAGACACTTCAAATCACCAAACAGCCATAACCAAGAAATAAACTGAGGCGCACATTTGTTGACAAATAGGCTTAATTAAAACCAACGCCATCGATTCATGTTGACGACAGCTGGGGGGGTGTATTCCCTAAGTCTACAGATAAAGCCTAATTTGTTCTAGACTTTTCTTCTTATCCCCCCCCCCCCCCCCCCCCCCCCCCCCCCCCCACTAGGCTAATCAGCTTTAAAACTCAGTCGTAATCTTTCGCTTATCACATCATGTGGCTTAATGCAAACGCATTCTCACAGGCTGCTTGGTTCGTTCTGTCTAGTCTGGGGAAGACCGGGAGATGAGTGTAACTTTGGAGAAAAAGAAAAAGACTGTGTGGTGGCATAGATTGGAGAGAGAACAAAAAAAGATAAAGATGAAAGAAAAAGGAATAAACCCTATAGGGTAAAACGGGGTAAAAAGCCCATGGGCGGGTAAGAAGCCCATGCCAATGATCTCATGAAATAAAGCAAATTTCAGTCAAATGAGACGAATGTTAAACATTAACACTCGTCTCATGGGCACAATGTGACTGAAATTTGCTTTATTTCATGAGATCATTGGCATGGGCTTCTTACCCGCCCATGGGCTTTTTACCCCGTCTTACCCTACTGAAGTAGTTATTCATTGGCCGTTGTTTTATATAAGGGCAAAGCTTGAAACAGCACTGAAGACATTCTCCAAGTTCGTTGTTATCTGCGTTACGTGTTTGTTTCCATGCTGCTAAGTGGTCCTAGATTGTGAAAATAAGCATGGACACGTGGACCTAGCCCGAACTACACGCTTCGTCTTCTTCACTGAGTCACAAGAAATTTAAAAAAAGGCAGCACATTTTTTTCTTTGCACCCGCGCATTTTCTCAGATAGGTAACACTCTGTGTAGAAGTAGTAACGTGCTAGGTAAATACCAGGACACACAATGACTCGCAAAAAAACATTGTATTGCAACGCAACTGAAGAGCTGAACCAAAACAGCGAATAGCCGCTAGTAGTCAGAACCCTTGCTATGAAAATGCTTCCAGATTCCCTCACTCTACTTTTGCTAACAGCCAATTGGCACGCTTCTAACTGCCTGCTGCAGCTTCAGCCACTGAGATAGAAGATAACCGTGTGCAATAAATATAAATGGCCAGCAGCAGTGTGCCACCAGTGGCTTCTTTTGTATCGAACTTGAACTGAGGATGAATAAAATATGTACATGTACGGTGAGGCTGCGAATGGTGAGGCTCGGAATAATACGCTTGGGAGCAACGCCACTGTACGGCCCTGAAGATGGGACAGGAACACACACAAAAACCACAAAAAAGGCAAGTGCAACGCCGAGCGGCTGCAAAGACCCCTCGCAGCATCACAGAGCTACTCCGAAATCGGAATGTGTCGGCTATACACATACATAAAAACGCATCAAAACAGCACGTAACTACATAAAAACGCATCAAAACAGCACGTAACTGAATAGTTTTTTTATATATATCCTTGGGGTTCGGACCCGTGATTTGAGCTCGAGCGATCATGCGCACACGCACGCACAGAAAAACTCATGACAACTGTGTTATAGACCGTTCATCAAGAAATGTTGTGAAAAAAGCTGCATTAAAATACATGCAAAACTTCGCGAGATATTAGCGATTATGTGTTTCGGGGTTTGAACCCCGTAACTGGCGCGACCTTGACCTTAATGTAAAACTAAATACATCAGTGGATAGCTTGCATCTTGGCAAACTAGTATACCAAATTTGATGATGATAGACTGAATAGGTTTTGAAAAAAACGGACGAATAGCCGGACGGACGGAAGCACGCCGGACGGACACCGGACGGACACCGGACGGACGGACGGACCAGACAAAAACAATAGCTCCCCGAACCTTCGGCTCGGGGACTAACAACCAACATGCATTTCCCAGGCTCGGTTGGTGGAGTCTCAGTGTATTTCAAATATTCGAGTAATTTTCTCTTGTACAATGATATCGCATCAATAATAGCATTGAACAATTCGAAGAAGCTGATAAGCAAAAACGAAACCAACTCCGTGTCGTTCATAGCAAAGGTATTTACTCTTTGAGTTAACATAATTATTATGACTGGCATCGACATGGCACACCGAAACCATTTTCTGGTAATGTTGGATATGACCAGTGCAGTATTTTATGCAAGCATGATTAAGCGGAATGCATACTTGTTCTGTCTGACTCACTCACAGACGTATAGCAAAGAGACTGATAGGGAAAATACAGGCGATGGTTTTGTCCCTAAGTTACCCCTCTTGTT
>CM065684.1:48180049-48192549 GCA_017654935.2 Phymorhynchus buccinoides | reverse complement strand
TAACTCTGTGATGTATTTTCTTTTCTGTACTTAGAGAGTGTGTGTGTGTGTGTGTGTGTGTGTGTGTGTGTGTGTGTTGTGTGTGTGTGTGTGTGTGTGTGTGTGTGTGTGTGTGTGTGTGTGTGTGTGTGTGTGTGTGTGTGTGTGTGTGTGTATGTGTGTGTGTGTGTGTGTGTGTAGTGTAGTGTATGTGTGTGTGTGTGTGTGTATGTGTGTGTGTGTGGTCTATGATATTTGAATTTTGTTAAATGATGTTTGTATTTTTGCTTGATCTTGAAAACTTAATGTGTTTTCCCCATTTTTGCTTATTTGCATTGTTTCTTGTTTTCTTGTTATTTGATAGTCATGGTTTGTTTTTTTCCTCCTTGAGGGCATGGTGTAAAGAAGCGAAAGCTTATCTGTTTACCCTCATTAAAAAACATTCGTATTCGTAGAGATTAAAATGAAGACACATCGGGTCTATATCGAGGAGACTAGTTACAGACAAGCAAAGAGATAGAGATTGAAATGAAGACATATTGGCTCTATATCGAAGAGATTAGTTACAGACAGACAAAGAGATAGAGATTGAAATGAAGACACATCGGGTCTACATCGAGGAGACTAGTTACAGACATGCAAAGAGATAGAGATTGAAATGAAGACATATTGGCTCTACATCGAGGAGACTAGTTACAGACAAGCAAAGAGATAGAGATTGAAATGAAGACATATTGGCTCTATATCGAGGAGACTAGTTACAGACAGGCAAAGAGATAGAGATTGAAATGAAGACATATTGGCTCTATATCGAGGAGACTAGTTACAGACAAGCAAAGAGATAGAGATTGAAATGAAGACACATCGGGTCTACATCGAGGAGACTAGTTACAGACATGCAAAGAGATAGAGATTGAAATGAAGACATATTGGCTCTATATCGAGGAGACTAGTTACAGACAAGCAAAGAGATAGAGATTGAAATGAAGACACATCGGGTCTACATCGAGGAGACTAGTTACAGACATGCAAAGAGATAGAGATTGAAATGAAGACATATTGGCTCTACATCGAGGAGACTAGTTACAGACAAGCAAAGAGATAGAGATTGAAATGAAGACATATTGGCTCTATATCGAGGAGACTAGTTACAGACAGGCAAAGAGATAGAGATTGAAATGAAGACATATTGGCTCTATATCGAGGAGACTAGTTACAGACAAGCAAAGAGATAGAGATTGAAATGAAGACACATCGGGTCTACATCGAGGAGACTAGTTACAGACATGCAAAGAGATAGAGATTGAAATGAAGACATATTGGCTCTATATCGAGGAGACTAGTTACAGACAAGCAAAGAGATAGAGATTGAAATGAAGACACATCGGGTCTACATCGAGGAGACTAGTTACAGACATGCAAAGAGATAGAGATTGAAATGAAGACATATTGGCTCTACATCGAGGAGACTAGTTACAGACAAGCAAAGAGATAGAGATTGAAATGAAGACATATTGGCTCTATATCGAGGAGACTAGTTACAGACAGGCAAAGAGATAGAGATTGAAATGAAGACATATTGGCTCTATATCGAAGAGATTAGTTACAGACAGACAAAGAGATAGAGATTGAAATGAAGACATATTGGCTCTATATCGAGGAGACTAGTTACAGACAGGCAAAGAGATAGAGATTGAAATGAAGACATATTGGCTCTATATCGAGGAGACTAGTTACAGACAAGCAAAGAGATAGAGATTGAAATGAAGACATATTGGCTCTATATCGAGGAGATTAGTTACAGACATGCAAAGAGATAGAGATTGAAATGAAGACATATTGGCTCTACATCGAGGAGACTAGTTACAGACAGGCAAAGAGATAGAGATTGAAATGAAGACATATTGGCTCTATATCGAGGAGATTAGTTACAGACATGCAAAGAGATAGAGATTGAAATGAAGACATATTGGCTCTATATCGAGGAGATTAGTTACAGACAGGTAAAAAGATAGAGATTGAAATGAAGACATATTGGCTCTATATCGAGGAGATTAGTTACAGACAGGTAAAAAGATAGAGATTGAAATTAAGACATATTGGCTCTACATCGAGGAGACTAGTTACAGACAGGCAAAGAGATAGAGATTGAAATGAAGACATATTGGCTCTACATCGAAGAGACTAGTTACAGACAGGCAAAGAGATAGAGATTGAAATGAAGACATATTGGCTCTACATCGAGGAGACTAGTTACAGACAGGCAAAGAGTTAGAGATTGAAATGAAGACAGAGGTAGACGAATAACGTAGCCTACTGTATTGTTGTACTAGTATAGATCATCATATACCGTTCAAAAAATGTTAAGCACCATTTGCTCTGAAAATTTCAGACAGCGTTTAGAGTGCTGAAACTGGCATTTATAAACTTTCTGTTGCTGTAATATTATAGCACGAAGTCCGAACTCTTAAGCTGGGTAAAGCTATCCCGCACAACATTACAAATGCGCCCGATTGGAGACTGTTAAAGACAGCACCTTAAATGGTCCAATGGGATGCACGTGCGCACCGTGCCGATACAATGCAAAGCATAGCAGTGGTCACACATAGCTAATTAATAAAACTGGAACTAAATGCTTCTTCTCACCCTTGTCATCTGCGCGTAAAAGAAATCCAAAGACTTAGCCCCAAACGCGCCAATTTGCCCTTCGGCCTCTCACAGGCCAATGGTGACGTCACATAGATTAGAAATGTAGGCCCTAGTGAAAGACATTGCTGTCATTATAGTCAATCGCTAAATACGTTTCAGGGAAATTAGTGGGGCAGTTCCTTAGGCAGAAGCAGTTACGTCTGTCATCGCTATAGTGGGGTTAAGCCGCCATATTGGATAATCACGTGATTTCTAACTGGCTTCCGTGAAGCTACGGATATGTCTGAAAACCCTCAGCATGTTTGCACATTAATTATTTATTTGTCATGGATCCTTTCTTCTTCTTCGTCGTCTTTTTCTTCGATCGCTCAGACAGTTTCCTGTCAATTATGAGCACAGATGCGTCATGCTGCCGTTATGCGCCTAAGTAAGAAATATTTAGGCCCAGCATGTCCGACTTCGGCTGAAGGAAATCGTTTTGAAAGTGCTTCTTGAAAAAAGGCAGGAGAATGGACCGGAAAGGCAGAAAGATAGTAGATGACAGCAAGCAAAGGGAAAAGGCAGAGTCAAAGAGAGTGACAGTTTAGAGGAACTTACAAGCACAGAATTACACTGAACATCCTGCATGTGTTTTTGTAAGCTACTCCATTGACTTTGTCGTTGGGCCAGGTCATATGACCAGTGACGCATTTGTTCAAAAAACACGAATTGCTTTTCCCCATATACACTAATTGGTCTTTTCCCATGGTTTCCCATCATGACAAATGGGTCATTAATGGTTTGTTTGGACAATATGTCTCTACTCAAGTGCACAGTATAGAACAGTACTGTGTTCGTCTGTGCATTGTAGTATGTCCTAATAACACTGGTGCATCAAACACCAACAGCATATTGCATTCGTTGATCTGTCATCTGAATAATACCCAGGCTTATTCGAGCAAAGAACTCATTGATCTACAAACGTGAGTTCATTAATTCAGGTAATATCACACCTGTGCTAATTAGTTTTGTTGTCTGTGTGTGAACATGCCATTGAAGTATATATGTGTGTGTGTTTGTGTATGTGTATATGTGTGTGCTTGTGCGTGCGTGCGTGCGTACATGTATGCGCATTAGTTTAGTAGACCTATTCATGCAAGTAGTAATGATTCCTTTGAATGTGTGCATTACGCTTATGCATATATGTATGTACGTGCGTGCGTGTGCAGTCATGTGTTTATCTGTGTTTGAATATCCGTTTTTAACACCCCTGCTAACGAGATAACAGCTGAAGCTTTGACGCATAAAAGCTAACAGTTTTACGATACCACCCCTTGTGCTGTGATTCCCAATATTGTTTGCATTGTTGCCGGTGCTTTGTTTTCATTTTGGATTTTGCTAGTGTTGCTTTTGATATTATGTTCTACTAGCAATCGCCCCGTGGCAGTTAATTCCCGTGGCAGTTTTAACCCCATGGCAGTATTGAACAATACTGGAGGCAATGCCCGGAGGCAGTGCTAAACCAGTAAAGTCCCGATTTTTTAATAATACAGATACGTGTAGTGTTATGCCCTTGTAATCTCCACTGCGAAACTGTAAATTGGTGCATATCGCGCGCATTGATGAACGGATGCTGTTCACATTTCCTGCCATGCTTTGCCCGGGTCATAGCAAGCCTGACAGCAAATTTAAGGCGATTCGGTTAAGAAACGGCGGAGTTATTTGTGAAGAAATGGTGAAGCGGCGTCTAGCGCGCGCGTTTCTGAACCGATTCGCTTCGGGTTTGGCTCACGGATAGTCCCCGGCCTCGGTCATCTTCCTGCCGAATTCGAAGGCAATCGGCCCAGAAACGCCGGAGATACGGGCGCCGAGAGGCCGGCGGATGCGCGTTTCGCGCATTAAAATTTTGCGAAACCGCGCAAATGACACGGCCGCCTCGGTTGCCGTTGCCATCGCCCCGTTAGGGCTCACAGCAAATTTGAAGCGATTCGGTCGACAAACGGCGGAGTTATAAGCCCCGTTTTGTGTTTCACACACACACACACACACACACACACACACACACACACACACACACACGGACGGACAGTTGGCCTTTTACTATATGATTACTTTATACATATTCAGATTGAGTTCCTGTGTGAATTAATGTGAATGTTTGTACTTATACGTAACCTTTGTGTTGCTGTTTTTCATATTTTGTTCTATTACTTTATACTTATTCAGATTGAGTTCTTGTGTGAATGTTTGTACTTATACGTAACCTTTTTGCTTACATAATTATGTCCCCTTTTTTCATTACACACCCCATCCCATGTCATGAAGGCTATGTAGCTATTGACATTAAATCATCAATTTGTCGATTTGTGTCGTGTGTGCTATTGTCGTTGCTGCTGCAATTGTTTGCATTGTTGATGTTCATGTTACTGAACTCCGAATGTCCACGACACAAGATGGTTGTGATCGGTTTGTTTGGTGCAGTTCTGATGCACTGCGCGGCGCGCTATCATTTCCAATTTCGTAGTGTGGTGTTAAAGACCTACCAGATCACATGTCATAATCACGGGTTTCGCGTGTTTTCCCTCTGGTAAGAAATCTTGTTTTGGCCAGGTTTGACTCCCGTACAAATGCCCCCCAATTCAAAACCAAACATCATTTTAAAGAGCAGCCTCAATTTAGTTTTGGTTGGTTGGTTGGTTGGTTGGCTTACCCTGGCTAAAAGACTCCAGGGATCATCTCAACAGCGAGAAGCACTTGAACACTAAGGTACAAATGCATCAGCTAGGGATGAGAACATTACGTGTGTGACCGTTTTTGATTACCCCGCCATGTGGTTAGCCACACTCCGTCTTCGGGGGATTTTAGACTGATTATGTTATGCTGGGAGCTTGTCATGGCTTAAGACAATACCCGCACAACCATTCACAGAGCATAACAACATTTTGATGCAGCCTTGAGGTTCTAGCTTATGTCAACTGGTCTGGCACAGCCTCATGCCAAGGCATGCCATCAATTGGAAGTTGGGGGCATGTGTATGTGGGCCACAGCTACCCAGAAGAAGAAAAGCAAGGGACTTAATCGTGGTGGGTCAGTGGGTCTTTAAATGTGAAGCTGATGCGTCCCGTGAATGTGAAAAGAAGAGAGGGGTGGCGACAGGAGTGGGGGATCGGATCGACTGGGCCCGGTAGGAACGGTTGAAATGCTTTGTGAGAAAACTAGACATCGTGGAATGTTTCAACCTAAACAAATGATTATTTTTTTAGGCGAGGAAGAAGACAAAAGAGAATGAAAGAAACCAACAAAAAATAGGGAAAGAAGGCACGCACGACGACGACGAAGAAGAAGAGAAGAACAACGACGACGACGACGAGGAGGAGGAGGAGGAGGAGGAGGAGGGGGAAGAAAGAGGAATAGAAAAGAGACAACAAATGAGAAGAAAAATGGAAAAGCAAAAAAGCAAGTAGGCCTACGAGAGAAACAGGAATAGGAACAAGAAGAAGACGGCAAGAATAACATATGAACAAGAACTAGATGAACAGGAAGGACAGCGGAAACAGAGGACAACGGCAACAGAGGACAAAGGACAACGGCAACGGAGGACAACGGCAACAAAGGACAACGGCAACGGAGGACAACGGCAACAGATGAAGGAGGACAACGGCAACAGATGAAGGAGAACAACGGCAACAGATGAGGGAGGACAACGGCAACAGATGAAGGAGGACAACGGCAACCGATGAAGGAGGACAATGACAACAAGGGGACAACGGCAACAACGGACAACGGCAACATTTGACAAAGGAAAACGGCACCAGAGTACAAAGGACAACGGCAACAGAGGACAGAGGACAACTGCAAAAGAGGACAAAGGACAACGGCAACAGAGAACAACGGCAACCGAGGACAACGGCAACCGAGGACAACGGCAACCGAGGACAACGGCAACCGAGGACACCGACAACAGAGGACAACGGCAACAGAGGACAACGGCAACAGAGGACAACGGCAACAGATGACAACGGCAACAGAGGACAAAGGACAACGGCAACAGAGGACAAACGACAGCGGCAACAGAGGACAACGGCAACAAAGGACAAATGACAACGGCAACGGAGTGAGATACTGTGAGAACATAAAATGAAGTAAAAGCACGAGAGAGAGAGAGAGAGAGAGAGAGAGAGAGAGAGAGAGAGAGAGAGAGAGAGAGAGAGAGAAATTGACAAATTGATGATTTAATGTCAATAGCTACAGAGCCATCATGACATGAGGGGTGTAATGAAATAAAGGAAAATGCAAACGAAAAATATAAGTACAAATAATCACATTAATTCTCACACAATCTCATTATGAGTATGAAAAGATAAAATACTAGTACAAAATATACGCTCAGCGCGCATATTTTCATCAAACCAAAGTCATTATCGTCCTATACATAATGACCAGCGGGCACTTGATAAGCCAATTTGTAATAGGGTATCAAACTGAGAGTGAATTTGATCTGAGTTTATATGATTCAGCAACATATTTTGCTAGCGAATTAATTAATAGCCCGTTTTCTAGCGTTAAAACACTTACCAAGCTACGCCTTTGTGTTACAGGGTCACTAAAAATAATACATTTATCACGAATGTGTTTATAGCCTTCACATTGAAATAAAAAGTGATACTCATCTTTCTTAACATTGGATGTACAAACATTTTCTACATTTGTATTATGCAAAAACCTTCTTTTTTTTTTTACCATTTAGGCCTAATGTTCTGGTTCGAAATCTTGCAAGTGCACTTCGTTGCCATCTATCTGTAACAGCTGTTATATATTTTTCAACTTCAAGGTTGCTTTTGAACGAGAGAAACCATTCATATTTAGGACTTTCTTCCATGTGGGAGTGCTCATTTTGTTTAGATATACACGTCATTCGATCTTTAAATTCAGAGATAAAAGCTTTATCGTGACCTACTTCTTGGTTCAGCCAGACTATCCCAAACCCATTTTCTATTAGTAATTTCTTGACTCTTGAAACCCAATTAAATTTCCCATTTTCATGTTGCTGTAATAACATTAGATACGCTTGCTTACACAGTCTTGACGAAGGTAACTTCAAAAGCCTTATCCAATATCTGATACATTTAACATTAGTATGAACAAACAATGGATACCTGCCCATCTCGGCATACACCATGCTGTTAGAAGAATGTAACGGCACACTAAGAAAACGTTTTATTGCAAGAGTATGGACATTTTCTAATTGATTATTATTGGAGAGAGAGAGAGAGAGAGAGAGAGAGAGAGAGAGAGAGAGAGAGAGAGAGAGAGAGAGAGAGAGAGAGAGAGAGAATCGGTCGGTCTGATTCTCTCTCTCTCTCTCTCTCTCTCTCTCTCTCTCTCTCTCTCTCTCTCTCTCTCTCTCTCTCTCTCTCTCTCTCTCTCTCTCTCTCTCTCTCTCTTTCAGAAGGCTGAATGTAAAAAAAAAGCATGCATTGCATAATTATTCTATTACACTCTGTAAATTAAAAAAATAATCTGTTCGTTCGTTCGTTCTCATCAGAGATGCTCAAATCAAATAGCCCTATTCCGTTTCCTTCGAGCGACAATCTCCTTTCAAAAAGTTGGATGGATTATGTCAACACGTTATCTCTAATGATCAACCTATGGCGATATTTTTCACGCCAGAGGGCAGTCAATGCACTAGGGGCTTATCACGCGATTTTCTTACTTGGGCGTAGTGAGAGAGAGAGTGATGGTAGGACCACTCACTGCAGTACTGTCTCTCTCTCTTTCTTTATCCCCAACTAATAATATAGAGAGGATTAGCCCCACACGAGCGTCATGCCCTCTGGCGTGAGAAAAATCGCACTAAGTCTCTCATTAAAATCAATAGAAGCTCAAATGAGTCCAGCGGGTTTTGTTATACGTATTACGAATAAACGTACGAAATATAACCTCCCATCTAATTACCCTATCTATCCACTGAGGCTTGTCCATTCCAAACCTGTAACGCAATGCCCAGTAAGAATGTTCTGTGAAAATCTAGCCATACATATTTTGCTTCTATTATTCTATGATTCCGCAAAGCGCTACCATATGTTTTTTTAAATAAAGAGATGTTTCGCCTTTTCAATGATAGGCCTAATTATTATCCATTTTATTTTCCTTGAGCAACATGGAAATGACAAGAATTTCAAGAAAATAGTATATTAAATCTTGAGACAGAACGTTTTCAACTTTTTAGGCCCTTACGCGGTAAAACCAAGATCACACACACACACACAGACACACAGACACACACACACACACACACACACACACACACACACACACACACACACACACACACACACACACACACACACACCTCAAGATTGCATGCAGGCGCTCACACGTACACACACACATGCGCTCACACACAAAACACACACACACACACACACACACACACACACACACACACACACACACACACACACACACACACACACACACACACACACACACACACACACACACACACGCATGCATGCATGCACGCACGCAAGCACGCACACGCACACACACCAAATTCGTTCTTAAGTTATGGTATAGAAACCCGAACACATGCCAAGAACAGTCCCTACAGACAATTATGAATCACTCCGACTTTTTAAGAGAAAATGGACTGCATCCTGAAAAAGCGCTAAAGAGCACCGTAGAACGCTATGCCTTGGAAACCTATCAGAGTTTTCAACCGATCAGAACTTAAGTGGGGAATTTACGCCCTCTCGACAGCCTTATTAGATCTCTACAGCACACTGTTAATTTAGAATGACAATGACTTGATATAAACCTTGACACTACATCTATCTCTCCCTCCTCTTTCTTCATTTCCCTCCCTCCCTCCCTCCCTCCCTCCCTCCCTTCCTTTCCGTCTCTCTCTCTCTCTCTCTCTCTCTCTCTCTCTCTCTCTCTCTCTCTCTCTCTCTCTCTCTCTCTCTCTCTCTCTCCGTCTCACTCACTCACTCACTCTCCGTCTCTCTCTCTCTCTCTCTCTCTCTCTCTCTCTCTCTCTCTCTCTCTCTCTCTCTCTCTCTCTCTCTCTCTCTCTCTCTCTCTCTCTCCTCTCTCTCTCTCTCCCTCACTCACTCACTCTCTCTCTCTCTCTCTCTCTCTCTCTCTCTCTCTCTCTCTCTCTCTCTCTCTCTCTCTCTCTCTCTCTCTCTCTCTCTCTCTCTCTCTCTCCCTCCTCTCTCTCTCTCTCTCTCTCTCTCTCTCTCTCTCTCCGTCTCTCTCTCTCTCTCTCTCTCTCTCTCTCTCTCTCTCTCTCTCTCTCTCTCTCTCTCTCTCTCTCTCTCTCTCTCTCTCTCTCCTCTCTCTCCGTCTCCCTCACTCACTCACTCTCCGTCTCTCTCTATCTCTCTCTCTCTCTCTCTCTCTCTCTCTCTCTCTCTCTCTCTCTCTCTCTCTCTCTCTCCCTCCTCTCTCTCTCTCCTCTCTCTCTCTCTCTCTCACTCTCCGTCTCTCTCTCTCTCTCTCTCTCTCTCTCTCTCTCTCTCTCTCTCTCTCTCTCTCTCTCTCTCTCTCTCTCTCTCTCTCTCTCTCTCTCACACACACACACACACACACACACACACACACACACACACACGCACACACTCTACCAAATGCACTATACACAAGTCCAATCGCCAGCAGACGTATAACTATAACTGGTCACCAGACTCATTCAATAAACACTTTATAAACTTAGCAGAGTCTCTAAGTCCAACAGATACATCACAACCTGCTAAAGGATATAACCCACCACCTTCTCTTCAAACCTTCTGTAATACTAATGTTAAACCTGGCAATTCATTTAAAGTACCTTCTTTGGCTATTCACGAAGTTGGCTCCCTTATCTCAAGTCTAACAAATACAAAATCAATGGGACCCGATCAAATAAGTAGCTCCCTCTTACATCTTTCAATTCCCTACATAGTAGAACCTCTTACTTTCATATACAATGTGTGTGTAGACCAGAACATAGTACCAACTCGTCTCAAATCGGCAAAAGTTATACCATTGCCTAAAAGTAAAACATCTTCTGATTTGACATTTTAGGCCAATTTCTCTTCTTTCTGTTCTGTCTAAACCGCTAGAAAAACATATTCATAAACATCTAATGCACTATCTTGAAGTTAATAATCTCTTTCATCTCTTACAATCCGGCTTTCGACATCACCATTCTTGTCAAACTGCCCTAGTCCATCTCTGTGACACATGGCTTTCAGCAATCAACCAAGGCAAAATGACGGGTTCTGTATTTCTAGACTTTAAGAAAGCGTTTGATCTTGTGAACCATGAAATACTACTTAAAAAAACTGGCACTATGTCTACGAGACGAAAATACTGTCTCTTTCTTTGCATCCTACCTTACTAATAGAACACAGTTTGTCCTTAGTAATGGCATAAATTCGTGCACTGATGTAATAAAGACGGGTGTACCCCAAGGATCTGTCTTAGGGCCTCTTCCATTCTGCCTATTCATTAATGATCTACCATTATCAATATCAACTGACTCTGTCTAATGTGATCTATTTGCTGATGACACCTCTCTCCATTCTAGTGCAACTAACCTACCTGCGATTCAAACCTCTCTGCAGTCAGCTTTACATGATGTCTCTGATTGGTGTAGCCAAAACCGTATGATCCTCCATCCAAACAAAACCAAAAGCATGGTAATTACTTCAAGACAAAAGCATCAGAAAGAACCTCTAGTTTTAAATGTTTATATTAATGACAATGACATAGATCAAGTACGCGAGCACCGAGTCCTAGGAGTGATAATAGACGACGAACTAAAATGGCAATCCCATATTGAAAAAATGACACATAAACTTGCACGCAGCCTATTGCTATTAAAAAACCACTTACATCCTTCATAGAATAGATGCGCGCAAAATGGTTTTTTCATGCCCACTGTCTCCCGCACATTAATTATGCATCTGTAGTCTGGGACTCTGCAGCTAATTGTCACTAATTGAAACTCAATTATATGTACACAAGGGCAGCTAAAATAATTCTTCCTGATCCTGAACTCAGTACATTAGAAAAACAAGCCCAGTTAAACATACTTCCACTGCAATCACAGCTTAGCTACAATAAAGCCATTCTCATGTACAAAGTACACAACGGCTTAGCTCCACAATACCTGAAAAATCTAGTTACACAAGCCTCACAACGTTATGGTTCATGTAAGTATATTTTATCACAAACAAGAATTGATAAATTTAAGTCGAGCTTTACCTTTTCGGGTTCCTTCATATGGAACTCCCTTCCGTGTGACATTAAACTATGCTCCTCTATCGCAGCCTTCAAAACGAGTGTTCGAAAGACACTAACATTTGACCCTCCTAACTCGCCTTTGTTCATGAGGCTGTGTCAGACCAGTTGACATAAGCTAGAACGCCAAGGCTACATCAAAATGTTGTTATGCTCGTTGTACGAGGATTGTCCTAAGCCATGACAAACTCCTAGCGTAACATCATCAGTCTTAAATCCTCCGAAGTCGGAGTGTGGCTGCCCACATGGCTGGGTAATCAAAAACCGGTCACACACGTAATGTTCTCATCCCTAGCTGTTGCATTTGTACCATAGTGTTGCTTCGGCTATTGGGATGATCCCTGGAGTCGCTAAGTCAGGGTAATACAACAACAACAACAACAACAACGACCCTCCTTAATCTCATTTTTCCACCAGGGTCATATCTCCTGATATGCTAAATGCTTATGACGATGTTAGGGGAAGACGGGGTAAAAAGCGCATGAAATAAAGAAAATTTCAGTCAAATTTGCCCATGAGACGAATTAACGCTCGTCTCATGGGCAAAATGAGACTGAAATTTGCTTCATTTCATGAGATAATTGGGGTGGGCTTCTTACCCG
>CM065684.1:48160049-48170049 GCA_017654935.2 Phymorhynchus buccinoides | reverse complement strand
AAAAAAAAAAAAAAAAACAATTTCCACTGCAGCAACACGCGTTTAATCTGCTAAAATGGTCCCCAAAATGAGATGTGTAGAAAGTCAAAAGCAGGCCAAATATAAACATACGCCAGCAACGGCTATGATCCGAAGTTACAGCTAAATGATGTAAACTGCACCACAACAGAGTTGACAGTGTTTGTTGCAGTAGCAACAGCAGCGGGACAGTCGGTTTATGTGTGCCATTATGGCAGCTGTCGCCAACACCATAGTGCAACTGTCAGAGTATAAAGAGTACATTCCCATTTTCCCTTACCACTTTTACCCTATCCCACCACCACCACCACCGCAACTTCCTCTCCCACACACCCTTCCCCTTCCCCCCCCCCCCCCCCCCCCCCCCCCCCTCTACTATATGCCCTTTGCTCTATATTCTTGAAGCGTAACCGGCTTTCACCGAAAGAAGAAAATCCGATTAACGTCCTCCGGCCTGGAACAGACACATGTGGGACATTATTAATAGATATAAAGATGGTGGGACGATCCTGGAGGTACTGCAATACCAGGAAAGTCCCGAATTTAACAAAAAATATATCAACAAGAGGCAAAGACTTCAAGGATCACTCGCTTTTGTGTGTGTGTGTGTGTGTGTGTGTGTGTGTGTGTGTGTGTGTACCCACACGCCCATCCTCACCCTGTGCCCCCCAAAAAACAAATGGGTAGGCGCTGCACTTGCGGCGACGCGCTCTTCAGGGGAGAGCAGCCCGAATTTCACAGAGATAAGTTTCTGTGACTAGAATATACCAATTAACAAATACACATACACACACGCGCGCGCACGCACGCACACGCACACGCACACGCACACGCACGCACACGCACACACGCACGCACACGCACACGCACGCACACACACACACACACACACACACACACACACACACACACACACACACGCCTCCCACTATCCATCCTTACGTCTGCCTTGCATTCATAGAAGTTCTAAAAAGGGGTTTTGTGTTTTCAAGCAGGGAAAAAATAACCGTGCTTGCGTGCGAAAACAATTATTCCCTGGGGTTATATTATTCAGTGACAGTACATGCATGTGCTGAAATAGAAGACTCTCGGCGGAGCTGAAATCATCTGTACAACGAATACGTTAGAGTTTCTGAACATCGTTATTAATTGGTTCCTTTGTCCACCGTTGATTTGATCATATTGGATGACAGATTCTCACGCAAGGTTTTTGGATCTTTAAAGACACACTGACGCACCACGATTAAGTCCCTTGGTTTTGTTTCTGGGTAGCTGTGACCCACACATGTCCCCAACTTCAAATTGAGGCTGCTCTTTAAAATGATGCTTCGGTTTGAAGTTGGGGGCATTTGTATGGGAGTGAGACCTGGTCAAAACAACGACAGCTTTTCAGAATTTGTTTAATTCTTGTCGCCTCCAGTCAGCTCCTGTATCCTCTCATTTCAAGTTCAGCTGGGTGGAAAAAAGCGGTGTGGAAAAAAGGGCTGGGTGGAAAAAAGCTGTCATTGCTTATCTCATGTTCCCTGGTTAAATAAAATTTCGTTTTCGTTTTCAGCTGCTTTGACTGTTTCTTCTGTCCGTGGTCCAGATGAGAGGGTGACGCCGATTAAGTGCACAATTCAGGATCTTAGTAGGTTGTGACATGCTGATCAAGAATATTATATATGGTTATGGGAGACCCTAGGTTTATTGTAGGCATGGTATCCGCGAGAGGACAAATGTGCGCGAGGGGTCTTGGCACACGTGCACTCGCGCAAGTTGGGGCCACGAGGTCTCCAGAGTCCCTGACCAATCAGCGTTAATTAATATTCCATGGGCCGTTGGGAGTTAACACGGGTCACGTGCTTTTTTGTTGCACGTGCGGTGATTGACTGTTCTAGAAGGAGCATTCGTTTCTGCCACCATGCTTTTTGATAATATTCTGATTTCCAAAAGAAACGCGAAAATTTTCAGACTCCATTTTAGATAGTTAAACTAACGTTTGTAGCTGATTGATTGTTATCTCGTGCGATGCAAGAATGTCATGGTCAACATTAATGATGCGTTCCTGTGAGACTTTCTGAAACAGCTCGTGAAATGTTCAAATGGCGTGTTCGAATAAGTCGTAAAGGATTAGCAGTGTTAAGACGTTAACAGATGATAACATCATGCCCTGAAAGTCTACCCTCTCTTTTCATTTTGCACGAAAATGGAATCCAAGTGTCTGTCCATAAAAGCAATCTCGGTTCCTTGGTCATTAAATTAAAAACGTTTGGTCGCTGATGATGACTTCGGAAAGGTCAGAATTGTATTTAAAGACCACATTTCTATCATGATAGATCTCTAATAAAGTTTCAAGCCCACTGGAATTGTACCTCATAATATATATATAGGGGAAGACGGGGTAAAAAGTGCATGGGCGGGTAAGAAGCCCACCCCAATTATCTCATGAAATAAAGAAAATTTCAGTCAAATTTGCCCATGAGACGAATGCTAGACATTGACGCTCGTCTCATGGGCAAAATGAGACTGAAATTTGCTTCATTTCATGAGATAATTGGGTGGGCTTCTTACCCGCCCATGCGCTTTTTACCCCGTCTTCCCTTATGCCCAAATCAGTTTAGCGTACTGTTGCCAAAGATAGGCCAAAGCGCCATATAGGGCAGTCACGTGATTTCTGAGAAACTTAGATGCCGCTATGCAGCTGTGTGCATAACCTAAACATGTAAGGTTGATTTTTCTCTGACGATGCCTTCAGGAAAGGAAATAATTCTTCGTTGTTATTGGGGAGTTTTCTCGAAAATTACCGCACTGATTTCGTGATTATGTCTGATCATGTGACAAAATCATATTCATCCCAACTCCACGATTCCAATCTTAATGTTCACACATTCATTGAACGTTTGATGTTTAACGTTTCCTTTAAATACACATGTAGCATCAATGGACAAAAAGTGCACAATTCTTCATTAAGCCTACACATACAACAGATTGCAAGTCAAATATATTCCTCCCACAAAATGACAATTCAAACTTGAATTTGTCGTCAGACCTCATGGCCTGGAAGTATTCAGAAAGGTCTATAATAAATTATGACCGCCAGTTACAAGTAAAGCAGCTGATTGTGTTAACAGTGCATAGATTCTACGGTGACCGACCTCAGTTGTAGAAACCAAGAAACAAGTTTTACTTTAGAAATCAACGCATTCCTGGCTGCTGCAATCCAAGAAGCAAAGAGTTTACCATACTTGGCCACTTGGCAACGCTTGACCATCGGACAGCAATAACTTATAAGTACAAGATGGCAACGTCATATAAACGTAGTCCCAGTTACCAGCAACACCCCCACCACTTTCAAATGTCTATCGATGTCCGTGACCTTGACCTTGATCGGTACCCCATCATCAGAATTGCCACAAGCCGATGTACCTACATGCCAAGTTTGAAGACTGTAAGTCCAACGATGTAGAAGATATGGCCCCTTAAAGATGTAGGGTTTTCAAGGTCATATGTCAAGGTCAAGGTCACAACACAAAACTTTACACTTGGATGCCTTCCTCTCGTGATGACACACCACCACACAACATGTGAAGCGATTCTGTCAAGCGGTTCAGGAGATATCCTTGGGACAGACAGGAAAAAACCCTCTGCTGACTCTCACTCTCACTCTCACTGGCCCTTTCAAATTGTCTTTCACTGCATTCCCCCAATGATGCTGATCACGAAAATATATGGTTATACTTATAGTGATCTAACGCCAACAGTTTTGAAACGATGAGTACTTGTTTTTGGAGCCCCCTCAATTCTCACTCTCACTGTGCTATTGGCTCTTTCAAAACAATGTCACTTGCAGCATCTAAGCACCCTAAGGAAATATGCTGCCAAGTTTCGCTACGATTGGTTAAGTGGTTTAGGCGCTATGAAGTGGAACATATTTTGGTCACGCACAGATGCACGCACGCACGCACGCACGCACGCACGCACGCACGCACACGCGCACACACGCACACGCACACGCACACGCACGCACGCACACGCACGCACACGCACACACACACACACACACACACACACACACACACACACACACACACACACATATATGTATATTTTGTTAAACCTTTCTTGAGCACTTATCATATTTTAGTTTGCTATTTATTTCAATCCCTGTACACCTGGTCAGAGTGAAATAAACAGTCCCCAGCGAGGAAGACGAGATAGCTCGTCGAAATATTGGGAAAAAGAACCCAACTTGTTCGTCTGTTTGTTTTCCGTTCTCTCTCTATATATATATACAGACAGACAGACAGACAGACAGCAGAGAAACGCACAGCCCTCGTCCCCATCGTAATGTAGTCCCGTTCTTATAGAACTGGGACTATACAAATGCAACCGAGGGGCTGTCTATTATGTGAACTGATTATCGACACCACTGGGTGTACCAGCACTGCAGAAACTGGAATCAAATGTACACACAATGCACGTACTGCAGAAACTGGAATCAAATGTACACATATGTGCATCAACACTGCAAAAACTGCAATCGAATGTACACATATGTGTACCAACACTGCCGAAACTGGAATCAAATGTACACACATGTGCACCAACACTGCCGAAACTGCAATCGAATGTACACACATGTGCACCAACACTGCAGAAACTGGAATAATCAAATGTACACATATGTGTATCAACACTGCAGAAACTGGAATCTAATGTACACATTGTGTGCACCAACACTGCAGAAACTGGAATCAAATGTACACATATGTGCACATACTGCAGAAACTAGCATCAAATATACACACAATGCATGTAGAACAGAAACTAGCATGAAATATACACATGCACTTACTGCAGAAACTAGCATGAAATATACAAACAATGCATGTACGTAGTACAGAAACTAGCATGAAATATACAAACAATGCATGTACGTAGTACAGAAACTAGCATCAAATATACACACAATGCATGTACGTAGTACAGAAACTAGCATCAAATAATTATAGTATACACATACTACAAAAAATACCCTGGCATCAAATATACACCAACTACAGAGTCTGACACGCGCGCGCGCGCGCGCACAGACAAAGACACACATACACGCACGCGCACGCGCACGCACACACACACACACATACACACACATACACAAACGGCTCCACACAAACCATGATCACAACACAATAATGCAATCACTTCAAGAGTAATTAGTGTGCAGCTGCGCTCTTCGCTCTTCGCATTCTGTTCTGGTGCTAATTTCCTTGCTCTTGATTAAGGCCGTGCTCCATATGTCCAACCTCAGCCATACGGCTACCCAACTGTGACGTCTGTAAATCCGGGTTATCATGTACTCCCTCGTTTTTTAATTTATCGTCCCTTTCGGGGTTTTTTCAGTCTTGCTTTTCTTAGCGAACATTAATTAAGCAGCAGGCCTACTTTTCGAGTATATTATGTTTTCTCAATCATAATTGTCACTAATAATTATTGATTCCGTTATTTGCCGTTTAGTATAAAAGACAGAACAGCCAATTTCGGGAGTTCCCGCTCGTCACGGGACTGTCACGGGACTGCCACACGTCGTTGTGTCATAGCTCATAACATTGACTCGGGGTAATCTGTTCGTAGCGACACGGCTGTTCCATGAACCTCTCCCTATTGCGTGATATTTTCGAGTGCATATTTTTAATTGTTTAATTGGATGAAAATTAGCGTTAAATGATAATATAGAAAACGATACAGGCTTAAGAGCTCAATCTACGGTAACAAAGGCAAGACTTTTTTTTCTTTTTTTAAAGAAGCCTAAAATCCGAGAAATTAGAGGGAGTGGAGGTGGGAAGGGGAGGCTAAAAGACTCGATTGTCTGTCTACATGAATCTGATGAAATCCTACTATATTATAGCTTCCTTCACTATGTAGGCCTATTATTCATGTAGACCCACAACACAAATCAGACTAAATATCTGTATTTTACGCGAATCTGATTATCAGGTTCGTTTATTGGTTGCTACATGAATATAGCGACCGAAACTAGTAGGCTTTCATACGATTCGTGTAGACAGGGGTATATTTTCTTCTTCTTCTTCTTCTTCGATCGCTCAGACAGTTTCCTGTCAATTATGAGCGCAGATGCGTCATGCTGCCGTTATGCGCCTAAGTTTAAAATAATAATTAGGCCCAGCATGTCCGACTTCGGCTGGAGGAAATCTTTTTTCAAAGTGTTTCTTGAATAAAAGGGCAGGAGAATGGACCGGAAAGGCAGAAAGATAGTAGATGACAGCAAGCAGAGGGAAAAGGCAGAGTCAAAGAGAGTGGCAGATTAGAGGAAGTTACAAGCACAGAACTTCCAGAAGGTGGGGGAACTATTGATACAAAAGACCCCACGGCATCCCCAAGGGGGTATTTTATAAGATTCATTTCTCACAGACGTCGTCACAATTTGTTAGACATACGACTGAGGTTGGCTGTATGGGGCGCAGCATTTATGCAGTAAGCTGTGGCCAATATAGATTACTGTGCACGTGCTGCATAGCAAACACTCATTAGCATGGTCATTTACATCAGCCATTGGCAAATAGTCAGCCAGATAAGAGTGATATTAGTTGAGACTACAAATGTTCACATCACTGTCCACTAGAAAAGAAAACAAAAGCATCACAATAAGGGCATATTATGGTTAGGAAATTAGGCCTACTCTGAGTAACACGCACGCATGTTCACTAGCAAATCACTCGGGCGTGCATGCATACACAAACTCTTTTTCTCTCTGTCTCTGTCTCTGTCTGTCTCTCTGTCTCTCTGTCTCTCTCTCTCTCTCTCTCTCTCTCTCTCTCTCTCTCTCTCTCTCTCTCTCTCTCTCTCTCTCTCTCTCTCTCTCTCTCTCTCTCTCTCTCTCACACGCATATACTATGCACACACAAGCACACTTACAAACACACACACACAAACACGCGTACACACACGCACACACACACACACACACACACACACACACACACACACACACACACACACACACACACACACACACACACACACACACACACACACACACACACACACAATAGGCCTAAACACAAGCACGCTTACAAACACACATCCCAAACACGCGTACACACACTGGACTGGACTGCAACTGCGTACACACACACACACACACACACACACACACACACACACACACACACACACACACACACACACACACACACACACACACACACACGCGCGCGCGCGCGTAATCGCTTCATCAGTTAATTTGCGAGCAGTTATGAAACCATCCTTGACACTCCTCGGTTCTGGTACAATTCAGTAGCTGTACAGCATAATTATCACCAACCAGGTGTCTGTAGCGTGATACACTCAGAGAGCTCTCTCATACACTGTGCACGTGCCGTTGGCCCTATGACCATGCAACGTTGTAATATTAATAGTGACAGCAAACGTTCAGCTGCAAGTATGAAATGTCATTACAATCAACTTGGTTAATGAACATTTCTATCGCACTCTTCCTAACATGTGTCTGTACTCGAATATGTGAATATACACACAGTGTATACGCCTCTGTGACTGACGCCTCTGTGACTATAAAGTGCCAATTACCAAATATCCAACGCACAAGATACACCTGTGCGCGCGCTCAAGTACACACGCACGCACGCACGCACGCGCACGCACACGCACGCGCACACACACACACACACACACACACACACACACACACACACACACACACACGCGCGCATAAATTAAATATAAACATGGAACGAGAGAGAGAGAGAGAGAGAGAGAGAGAGAGAGAGAGAGAGAGAGAGAGAGAGAGAGAGAGAGAGAGAGAGAGAGAGAGAGAATGACAATGACTTAATTGCATATAGGCCTGTGGCCCGTTACAATGTTATAGTAACAAAAGCACAAAAAACAACAACCGAAAAGCACAAAGAAACAATGAGCAAATAAACACATGTATGCATACATACATTCATACATACATGCATGCATACATACATACATACATACATACATACATACATACATACATACATACATACATACATACATACATACATACATACATACATACATACATACATACATACATACATACATACGCCCGCACACACACACATTCACGGATGTGCGCACGAACGCATGCACATACATACATACATACATACACATACATACATACATACATACATACATACATACATACATACATACATACATACATAGATACATACCCCAAAATATAAACAACATGGGAGTAATTATGCATGAGTACATAGTATGCATGCATACAATAAACATAGGCATACATACACAATTGACTAATCGACTTCTGAAATGGTCTGCACAAAGGCTTCTCAACATTCTCTTTACGCTTTACATCATTGTTTACATCATTCTCTCTACGCTTTAGAGATAGAAAAATAAATTGAGAGAGAGAGAGAGAGAGAGAGAGAGAGAGAGAGAGAGAGAGAGAGAGAGAGAGAGAGAGAGAGAGAGAGAGAGAGAGAGAGAGAGAGAGAGAGAGAGAGAGAGAGAGAGAGAGAGAGGAGAGAGAGAGAGAGAGAGAGAGAGAGAGAGAGAGAGAGAGAGAGAGAGAGAGAGAGAGAGAGAGAGAGAGAGAGAGAGAGAGAGAGAGAGAATGACAATGATTTAATTGCATATAGGCCTGTGGCCCGTTACAATGCTATAGTAACAAAAGCAAAAAAACAAACAACCGAAAAGCACAAAGAAACAATGAGCAAATAAACACATGTATGCATACATACATTCATACATACATACATACATACATACATACATACATACATACATACATACATACATACATACATACATACATACATACATACATACATACATACATGCATACATGCATACATACATACATACGCCCGCACACACACACATTCACGGATGTGCGCACGAACGCATGCACATACATACATACATACATACACATACATACATACATACATACATACATACATACATACATACATACATACATACATACCCAAAAATATAAACAACATGGGAGTAATTATGCATGAGTACATAGTATGCATGCATACAATAAACATAGGCATACATACACAATTGACTAATCGACTTCTGAAATGGTCTGCACAAAGGCTTCTCAACATTCTCTTTACGCTTTACATCATTGTTTACATCATTCTCTCTACGCTTTAGAGATAGAAAAATAAATTGAGAGAGAGAGAGAGAGAGAGAGAGAGAGAGAGAGAGAGAGAGAGAGAGAGAGAGAGAGAGAGAGAGAGAGAGAGAGAATACGAATACGAATACGAATACGAATGTTTTATTGAAGGTAAAAAGGATAAGCTACAATAGCTTCTTTGCACCTTGCCCTCTCACGCACACAATCATACCATGCATCAAGCAAGAAAAGTTGACATTAAACAATCAAGTAAAAAAAAAAGGGGGGGGGGGGAATTGACACATGAAATAATTCAAAAAGAATCCAAAATGGGAATTAAAAGCAAACATAGATAATAATTAACAATGGTGAATTTGAATTGGTGATTTAAATTGAGTAACAATTCAGTAAAAAAGGGAAACAATTCTGAGACAATGACAATTTTTCAGAATAATACCACTTTTAAGGAAGAAACAAAAAGATAAGAGAGAAATGAAATGAAAATTTTATTAAATAAGGCCATTGCCCCTTCTGAAGGAGCATAATATACAACAGATTCAATATGCCACAAGAAAGAAGTATCACTGTTAATAACTATAGACACAACATCATCAATTCAAAAGCAACATAATAAATACTCAACAATATTTTCATAAACCCACAAGGAAAACCCATCAAGTTTCGATATTCAACGACTGTCGTCTATTACAGGCTAAATATAAATACAGACAAAAGTTTCTCACAATTCTTTCATTTTTCGAGGACACCAACGATACTAACCAAAATATACTTAAAGATAAGAGAGAGAGAGAGAGAGAGAGAGAGAGAGAG
>CM065684.1:48152549-48155049 GCA_017654935.2 Phymorhynchus buccinoides | reverse complement strand
ATTCTGAGACAATGACAATTTTTCAGAATAATACATGTACCACTTTTAAGGAAGAAAAAAAAAGAAGGCATAAGTTGATGGCATTGGTAACGTTTGTAGTAAAACTCATTAATTAACATTACTGATGAACAAGATTGAGAACTTGTGATAACATTTTCGAAAGGAAGATACGCTAGTTTTATTTTTTAGATCATCAGGGAGGTCGTTCCACAATTTACCACCTGAGAGAATGAGAGAGAGAGAGAGAGAGAGAGAGAGAGAGAGAGAGAGAGAGAGAGAGAGAGAGAGAGAGAGAGAGAGTCCTTCCCCGCAAATTTTCAGGAATCCTGGGGTTTTTTTTGCTTGGAATTTATTTTCTGTCAAGTGATTTGGAATCGATTCAGAATAATTATGTCGGACGCACGTCTCTATAGGCATTGTCAATCGACACCCAATAATTCTTCTGGCTTCTATTATTTAAATAGCAAAATGCGTCAAGCTTATGGCCAAGACAAAACTATGCATAATGGAGCAATTTCACGCTGTGTAGGAGTTATCTTGTCTAATTCAATCGGTCAAACAGGGGAAGTTACTCTACCATCAGGTAACTCCCCAGCCCTCGCTTCGTGTGTTTGAGGAGACACACAGCATGTAGAACGCAGTGCGTCGTTCTAAATTTGATGTAATTTATATTTTTACGTCACAGTTTGCAAGTTCTACAAGTTTGTAGCAACTGGCCACCCCTTATTTTTCTACAAAATGTTTGCAAGTCGCTGACTCGCATCCTCATCCTGCGGTTTCAAGCTTCGACGCCATTGTTGCATTGTTGCTATGGTATTTGACCGAGTAATGGAGGTAACCAACTCTAATTTTTACGAAGTGCTCTCTCCTAGTTTTTCCCGAAAATCGTCTATTTTCTACGACGTCGGTATCATTCTTTGATTGTGAGCTACTGACAACAGAGCATGCATTATTTATTTATTCTAAGAGTGGCACAAATGGTCGATTTTCGACGGAGGAAATTCCTAATCTTGCAGACCATAGAGTGTTCTTCTTCTTCTTTCTTCTTCTTCTGCGTTCCCAGACCACACGGCCATAATGGGTAAGGTACGTAGGGGAAGACGGGGTAAAAAGCGCATGGGCGGGTAAGAAGCCCACCCCAATTATCTCATGAAATAAAGAAAATTTCAGTCAAATTTGCCCATGAGACGAATGCTAGACATTAACGCTCGTCTCATGGGCAAAATGAGACTGAAATTTGCTTTTTCATGAGATAATTGGGGTGGGCTTCTTACCCGCCCATGCGCTTTTTACCCCGTCTTCCCCTATGGTCCGGTTTTCAGTTTTCACTGGTCTCCCCGCTGCGTACAGCCGACACATTCCGATTTCAGAGGAGCTCAAAGGAGAAAAATTATTTGGAAGATTTTTTTTTAAGGCAGGAGAATGGGCCAATAAGTCAGAAAGATAGTAGATGACAGAAAGCAAAAGGTAAAAGGCAGAGTCAAAGAGAGTAGCAGATTAGAGGAAGTCACAAGCACAGATCGAACTTCCAGAAGGCGGGGGAACTATTTTTACGAAAGACCCCCGGTATCCCCACGGGGAACTAGAGTGTTCAAAACCTACCCTACAGACTTGGCCCTGACTCGACACAATACATTGAGTCCCTATAGCCTGGAGCACTCCATCCAAAGAGGAAATCTTTTGGGAGGAGATATTGATACGCATCTCGGCCATGAAAACAAAAGAACCACGATAATCCCATGCAGTTTAACACAGCAGTGATAATTTCAAAGTTCTTATAATATTATATAATAACTTGAATAGAAAGCCAGCGGAGCGTTCAAGAAGAAGGCTCAGCACGAGCACGACATTTAATTACTCCCTGATTACCTGGCAGGGAAGACCTGCAGGACCTGTATTCACATCGAAATAGTATGAGACTTATCACCATCATGATATCTTAGAAGTCCTTCTAAAGTAGTAGGATTTAACAGGACTTTAGAGAACGGTAGGCTTGTAAGGACCACTTTTAATAATAATAATAATAATAATAATAATAATAATAATAAATGAAGCTTATATAGCGCTGTTCGATGGCAAAGCCATCCTCACAGTGCTTTACAAAAGATATGCAGTACAAAAACAGCAAATACAGTATAAAAATAAAATAATAATAATAACGCACGTACGCACGCACACGCGCACATACACATACACACACACAGACACCCACCCACCCACCCACCCACACACACACACACACACACACACACACACACACACACACACACACACACACACACACACACACACACACACACACACACACACATACACACACACACACACACACACACACACACACACACACACACACACACACACACACACACACACACACGCCAACATACACATAATATTCACGTGTACAAGAAGATATTATATATAATAAATAGGCGTAAATGTAGTCGAAAAAGAGCATGCCAAACAAAAGGAGGAGTGGGGGGGAATAACATGATTA
>CM065684.1:48090049-48147549 GCA_017654935.2 Phymorhynchus buccinoides | reverse complement strand
CTGGGTAAATGCAGGGGGGGTGGCACATCTTTACCTTTACCGGAAATACTCCCAGGGAGGTGAATCGAGGTCTGCTGGACTCGCTTACCCTTTCCCACCTTCCACGGATTCGCTTGTAGAAACTTACACGTATTAAATACAGTGGAACATCCCTTATAAGACCTCCCATTATAATAATAATAATAATAATAATAATAATAAATAAAGCTTCTATAGCGCTGTTCGATGATAATTAAAAAAATCATCCTCAGAGCGCTTTACAAACATTACGAGAGAAAACAATCATTATCAAGAAGAAAAAACCCCAACATTATTACAAAACAATATAATTATGAAGAAAAAAAAGCTCCCACAAAAGACCTACTTCTCTGAGACATTGCCCTTCTTTGTAAGTATTAAAATTACCTCCCTTATACGACCCTCCATTATAAGACCTCATTTTGGATGATAATTGTTTTAAGGTCTTATAAGGGAGGTTCCACTGTAACCATGCAAACCAGGAGGTAGTATTTTACGAACCGCCCCTCTCTGTCTCTCTGCATAATGCCATCAGTTGTTGATTTCTTTCTTGGTAAAAGGGGGTTGGGGGGGTAGTTGAAATATTTATGGGCAAGCCTGACCTGCACGCGTCCCCCCACCCCTTCTCACCACCGGGCCCCATAACAAATTGACATTTAGGAAAGGGCATATTGCTGGGTTAGTCTGTAACTTACAGTGTAAGCCATCCACCACCACCCTTTTTAGAGAGGGCAAGGGGTTGTGGGGTATATCCCCGAACTACTTTTTTTTTCCCCCACCCACTTGAATGTATGATGGAAAGAAGGTTGCGATAAATTGCATGTAAAGTACGTAGAGAACAAATATCCCTTTTGCTTACAAATGCAGCAGAAACAATCCAGAGATGGCGAAAATCGGAAAAATGTCCAGGTTTGACAATGGGTTGATGAGGTTGAAGTTAATACCCATTATTCTAGCAGCGTTGGTTCCGCATGCTGATAATTTATAACACAAAATAGATATGAAAATAAACAAAGCTTCTGTAGCCGAGGAGCAATCCGCATAAACTACAAAAATTCAATGAACAATGTCATGGGTGATATCCTAAACCGCTACCAACTTAACTAAAAATAAAAATGCATACAACTATTGAGTATTGTGACTGTCTCGGCATGCGTGAACAAGAACAAAACATTAATGCCAAAGTTATTGACACAAACGATGCATAAGAACGAAGCTTTAATGCTAACGTTATTGACACAAAATTAATGATACAAAAGAATAAAACTTAATGCCAAGTTTATTGACACAGATGATGCATAAGAACAAGGATCAATGGCAATGTATTGACACAATTGATGCGGTATTAAGCTGTTACCAGGATAAATATCATAAATAGTGAAATATAATATCCGATTTTGTATGCTTGAGTGATGTGTATGAATATTACTAAGACTGACATTCTCCAATCTAGATTTCCATCCTAAAAGTGTCAGTGGCATAGGCATTTACATCGCATCATGTCAAGCAGATTTTGACTGCCGTTCGCTTCCTAGATTTTTATGCATCTCGATTCATTAATAAGTCAAGAAAAAACGACCCATAAAAGGTATTGTGGCATGCCACATAAGTTACTGCGAACGTAAAAAAACCACCAACATTATTTTCTATATATTTTTCCACCATAGAATTAGTATGTGGGTAAGATGTGTTTGTAAGGGAGATTATTAATACTGTAATATAATAAATGAAGAGCAGTGGGAAATTGTTGATTGTTGAGTAATAGGGAAGCAGAGAGAAAGAGAACAGAGCGAAAGTATAAATAGTAAAGGTATGGGGGATAAGATGCATAGTACGTGTAATAAGTGGTACTACAGGCAAAGATACTAAAAGGGTAAGATGGACTACTTAAGAGTTACAGCGAACCGGGCTGATAGAGTTATCGTTAGTGGGGTAGTTATACCAAAGATATTCTAAAAGGGTACAGTCTTTGGTTATACACCATTCACAGTGGCGGCTATCCATAAACTCAGACTGGAATTTGAACGGAGAATTCAACTGGCCTATCGACGTGTGAATGTGTCATGCTTAAAAGGGACATAACCAGTGTTTCTGTCCTCACTACTCATATAGTGAAAAGAGACCGGATGCTTGTCTTCCCCATTACAGTCTTTGCTACAGGTCAACGATCACTTAGACTTCTGATTCAATTCAATTCTTGGATAATCATGTATGTTTTATATATATATATATATATATACAAAACACACAGTCACACACATAGGTGCACCTGGGAAATTTCAAAAATCCTGCAAGCCCCGGTGGAGTGCAGGGACAGTGCCCCTCCTGGGGGTTCCGGGGGACAATGCCCCCTGGAAGCTGAAGGGAAACAACAGTTTCCAATGTAACTGACAGGCTCTCGCTGCACTTTCACTTCTGGTTAAACTTCATGACCTCTATAACCAGCAAAATGCATCTTCACAAATTCTCATAATCCAGCGACGCCGGCTCCAGGAAATAAACAAATCCTGAAAGCAGGAGCATTCATGCAGACACACACACACACACACACACACCACAGATTGAGTGAGTGAGTGAAAGAGACAGACAAACACAGACAGACAGAGAAAAACAGTAAAGGGACAGGAGTCAGCATGACAAAAATAGTTGTACAGTAAATTTTAGGGGAAAGTAGACAAAAGCAAGCACATCCTCTACAAGCACATCCTCTATTTCCAAGAAATCACAGGAAGGATTCTTTCAACAATGTATCCAAAAAACAAAACAAAACAAGCACTCACAAAACAACACACCCACATTTCTTCTCCTTTTTTTTCTCAATAATTTTTTTATTGACTATCCATACAGGCTGCAACATACACTGACGGAAAAGTAAATGTCACTTTCTTTATATCATATTAATAGTTTTCTTTTCCACAGTTCATCACAAATAGTCTTCAAATTAAATTCTCTGCTAAATTAATTAAAGAATCCGGTAATTGAAAACAATTAAATAATATTACCTCCAACATGAAAATAAATAACACGTACAACATCTGTGGACACACTCGGTTCACATTTTGTGCAGAGAAAAGTGGAGACTGAATGTGTGTGTGCGTGTGTGTGTGTGTGAGAGAGAGAGAGAGAGAGAGAGAGAGAGAGAGAGAGAGAGAGAGAGAGAGAGAGAGAGAGAGAGAGAGAGAGAGAGAGAGAGAGAGAGAGCAAAAAGCAACAGAACAAGACAGGAAGAATTATACATACAGAAAAGCAAAGAAACAAAAAGAGAAACCGGAAGTCCAAACATGTATTTGCAGCCAATTACTGAAAATGTCAATTTGTAGGACAAAATGCCTCTCAGATCTCGTCACAAACTTCTGATAAATTAAACTATTTGTCAAAGCTTTAACGCTTTCGCCGCCCATGTCGCATTTATGCACCACAGTGGTTTAACACCCATGTCATTAAAAGGCATCAAATCAGGGCCTGTTATCTGAAAACCCTATTTTCTTAATATTGGGAGATAAGGATAGGCCTAATGTTATACATTTGACAGAGGAATTCCCAATATTGCAAATAAAATTTGTCCTCTACACAGTTAATTGTAATGGTATTTTGTGGCTGAAAATGGCTGTCAGCGAAAGGGTTAGGCTACAACTTTTGGATACAGCTTCGTAGAGAACACTGTGTGTGTGTTGTGTGTGTGTTCTGTGTGTGTGTGTTCTGTGTGTGTGTGTGTGTATGTGTGTGTGTGTGTGTGTGTGTGTGTGTGTGTGTGTGTGTGTGTGTGTGTGTATGCATGTGCACAAACTGGATCACAAGGAACAGAATTCATGGACAAAAAGTCCAAACATTCACAGAGTACCAACAAAACCACACCAAACGCAAGAACAACGAACAGTAATATTCATACTTTTTGCATTGGTCCACGAATACAGAACTACATCTTCCCGCAAGCAGTGCTACAGAGTCACGAGAATGTTATCATGAAGTTATACAACTTTGTGCAATGTTCCCTCATTCCCAAATACCATCTAAACAGGTATATACATATAACATAATTTATCAGATACACATGATAATTAAATAATATCTCAAAATTATATGCTTTAATCAACATGCATACACGTAATATCGTATCACACTGGAAAGATGTAACACTACACAAAACACATGCAAACACTCACACAAATGCGTTGCCTAAAATAATGCTCATCCTAACTTCATTCAACCCCAGGAACATTAAAATCCTCAAAGTTCACACAATAAATAATAAAAAATCCGATCTTTAACTTTAAGCATATGACATTAGTGCATGATATGAAACATGTTTTGTGGCAGTTTTAACAACATGAAAAGTCCTCATCCCCCCAACGCACAGACTGATACATGCACGGCATGGTGACTAGGATGTAAGGATACCATCACAATGAACAAGTCATCAAAGCAACAATCACTGGTAGCTATGAAAGACAGCGCTGCCCACAGATTTCCACAATAGGAATTGTTCAGAAATAAGTCACGGGAGTAATTTCATGGTGTGTGGGAGTGATCTTGCCTAATTCAATCAGTCAAACAGGGGAAGTTACTCTACCATCAGGTAGATCCCCAGCTCCTGCCTCGTGTGTTTGAGTAAACATAAAGCACTTACAAAATCATGCGTCATTCTAAAATTGATGTAATTTACATTTTTACGTCACATTTTGGCCACTGGCCACCCCTAATTTTTCTAAAAAATGTTTGCAAGTCGCTGACTCGCATCCTGCGGTTTCACGCTTCGACACCATGGTTGCTATGGTTTGTCCGCCTTGGTCAAGGTAAACAACTCTAATTTTCACGAAATGCTCTCCCCTCGTTTTTTCCGAAAATCGTCTATTGTTCTCCCTACTCTAGATCTAGTTTACTAACAAAGAAGAAG
Source organism: Phymorhynchus buccinoides (assembly GCA_017654935.2). Lineage (NCBI taxonomy): Eukaryota > Metazoa > Mollusca > Gastropoda > Neogastropoda > Raphitomidae > Phymorhynchus > Phymorhynchus buccinoides. Next base: position 48,142,637 of record CM065684.1, on the reverse strand, counting down.
CTGAAGGAGGAGGAGGAGGAGGAGGAGAGGAGAAAAGCAAACAGAACAAAAACTTGTCACCACAGAAAGGCTTCCACAACTTTGTTGTTCTGTCTAGATTCACCAACTCTGTGTAATGTATTTTAGTAAAAGTATAATAATATATTTCAGCAAAACAGGAGGAAAATTGTCCTGAAGAAGTTAGTACTGAAGAAGCTTCAATCTGACATATGCATTACATATTATGTACACTTTAACATCAAAAGCAAAAAACTAAAAAATCGTAGTTTTTTTCCACTTTTAGCTACCAGAAATAATGTGAAGCGTGAATTTTGAGTACCCCTTTCTCTGCAACACAGGGTGCCTGAAGCTGAAAGGGAGACTATTAATTTGGTGATACGAAGTGCCCGCAGTGTGCTAAAGGTTTAGCAGCCTTGCCTTTTTTCAGGCATGGAAACTACTAATGTTAAATGTTAGATTTGCTAACCGAGAAATCCTTCCACCCGGATTTTTCGCTACTGTTAGAACTTTTGTTGAGCGGAGGGGTGGGTGTTTCTAGCCCTCTACGATTGCTTTTTTGACTCAATCGCCAATGGCTAGTAAACAAAAAATTTTTTGTCGCCAGCACATATTTCGGGAACATTTTTTGGTAAAGGTAAAGATGTGCCCCCCCCCCCCCCTCCCCTGCATTTCTCGGTTAATTCCATTTTTGCCTTTCTTACCAAACATAAAACTGTATTTTATGAACCTTTTCAGCTAATTATCTTTTTGGAATAATAACCCTAACCCCTCCCCCCTATAACATGGAAGAACGCAATGAACCACGACTGGGACAAATGCTGCGGTGTCCTATTATATTAAATGGCCTTTATCATGACTGCAATTAATAATTGAACAAAGATAATTCCTCATCAGTGTTGGCACCAAGCACACTATCAGTATCACGACACACGTATCGTCTGCTTTTTGAGTGTGCAGTCAGATATTCCCTCTTGAGAGTTTATCAGTTACACATCCGCAAACAGAGTCTGTGTTACCAGCGCTGCTGTGAGCCTTAGCTTAGCCTTAGGTAGATGGCTGTTCAGAATCTGATGAAACCCTACCTGGATCATTTTGCTTATCATCGTGTTTGTCTGACTAATTACTGGTACACTAGCGACCAAAATTTAAGGCCCAAAAAGACAATCATCTCAGAAAACTCACGAACTCAATAAAACGCACCCAGCTCATAACAAAACTGAATTTATTCTTTTAACATTAAGTTCATTCCAAAAAATCATGAATCAGAACGAGTTCAGTCAACAAAATGCCCCTTTCAACAACTTCCCCCTCCTCTTGAAAAGTCACACTCAGAATCAATGCACTTTGGAACAGTCAGTACACATTACTCAAAATTTGTTTTTTTGCGCGGATGCCTTCCTCTCATGGTGACACATCACCACACACAATTTTGAAGCGATTCGGTTAAGCGGTTCGGGAGATATCCTTGGGACAGACAGAAAATACACACCAAAAACCCACATTACTGACTGTTCCAAAGTGCATTGATTCTGAATGTGTGACTTTTCAAGAGGAGGGGGAAGTTGTTGAAAGGGGCATTTTGTTGACTGAACTCGTTCTGATTAATGATTTTTTGGAATGAACTTAATGTTAAAAGAATAAATTCAGTTTTGTTATGAGCTGGGTGCGTTTTATTGAGTTCGTGAGTTTTCGGAGATGATTGTCTTTCTGGGCCTTAACTTTTTGGTCGCTAGTGTAGTTCTGCTTGTTGGTTTATTGCAACAGCGAAAAAAAACGCAGATTTCTGTTCAGGTTGGTTTCTCTTTCGACTAGCCATTTTCCAAGAAAGTCACGGGTGCAGCAGTTGATAAAGAAAGCGTCTGCTACCATTGTCCGCGAAAGCGAAGCATTCTGATTGGCTACAGATAAGTGTGGGCCTGAGCCTTGCACACTGAGTTTAGCTGAGACAGGGATAGCGATGCCTTTGCAGCCAAATTCCCGCCAATGCGTTGCCGACTCAACTAGGCCTACCTGCCTGCGGGGAATTCCCCGAAGAGCCTGGCGAATGGCAGTCAGATTTTTTACTGGCCATTGGCGATTGATTTACATTTATTCAGTCGCCAGGACAAAATTTTCCGCCAATGCGAGTGATTTACTTGCATTGTAGAGGGCTGGTTTCTACTCATTTCATGAGCTGAACTTGCCTTCAAACGCTCGAAAACACCATTCACGGGCCACTACATCCCCCATTTTTACTCATGACCGCCAGCGTACATTCAGCCGATTACAGACTGCGCTGTTTCAGAATAAGATCGCAATCACATTTTCGGCGGAGATTCCTTCCATTATGACAATTTTTTTAGCGGAAACGGCAGAGCTGTTTTCATGCTTGCTTTATACACACACACCACAAGCCACATTTTATTCTACAACAAATAAATAAATCTATTGCAATTCATAAACCTATAAAATCAATACTTAACAGGGGAAAAAAACAAAACTTAACAGGGAATCACAGATATAGCATAACATTCTCAGTGAACAAATAAAACAATGCAAACATGGCCAATGCCATCTTCAAAACGCTATAGGATTAAACAAAACAAAACAAAAAAACCCAAGCCAAAACAGATGTTAAGTAATGCATGATAGTTGATACACAATATTTACAGTCATAATAGATCTACACAAGAAACAGAAAAGGGCAATCGACATAGAATTTCCTTTTCAATGCAATTTCTACGCGCATAGTCCCACAAAAAGTCTTTCAAACTGCATCGAAAGTCATACTGACAGCAATTTACAAAGCCAATCATTTACATACAGACCAGTTTTAAAAGACTAGGAAAGAAACATATTTATGTGACATTTATTTCAATAGATTTTCGACCAAGAAAGCCCTAAACTAATTAGAGAAACGTGCACGAGGGGAATGCAAATGGCACCAAAACGACAGTGATACAGTTCTAATCTTAATGCATGCATTTTCAAAAAACAAGGGGCACAACCGCTATTATGATGACACATACCACACACAATTTGAAGCGATTCGGTTAAGCGGTTCGGGAGATATCCTTGGGACAGACAGAAAATACACACCAAAAACCCACATTACTGACTGTTCCAAAGTGCATTGATTCTGAATGTGTGACTTTTCAAGAGGGGGGGAAGTTGTTGAAAGGGGCATTTTGTTGACTGAACTCGTTCTGATTAATGATTTTTTTGGAATGAACTTAATTTAAAAGAATAAATTCAGTTTTGTTATGAGCTGGGTGCGTTTTATTGAGTTCGTGAGTTTTCGGAGATGATTGTCTTTCTGGGCCTTAACTTTTGGTCGCTAGTGTAGTTCTGCTTGTTGGTTTATTGCAACAGCGAAAAAAAACGCAGATTTCTGTTCAGGTTGGTTTCTCTTTCGACTCGCCATTTTCCAAGAAAGTCACGGGTGCAGCAGTTGATAAAGAAAGCGTCTGCTACCATTGTCCGCGAAAGCGAAGCATTCTGATTGGCTACAGATAAGTGTGGGCCTGAGCCTTGCACACTGAGTTTAGCTGAGACAGGGATAGCGATGCCTTTGCGGCCAAATTCCCGCCACATGCGTTGCCGACTCAACTAGGCCGACCTGCCTGCGGGGAATTCCCCGAAAAGCCTGGCGAATGGCAGTCAGATGTTTTACTGGCCATTGGCGATTGATTTACATTTATTCAGTCGCCAGGACAAAATTTAAGTCGCCAATGCGAGTGATTTACTTGCATTGTAGAGGGCTGGTTTCTACTCATTTCATGAGCTTACTTGCCTTCAAACGCTCGAAAACACCATTCACGGGCCACTACATCCCCCATTTTTACTCATGACCGCCAGCGTACATTCAGCCGATTACAGACTGCGCTGTTTCAGAATAAGATCGCAATCACATTTTCGGCGGAGATTCCTTCCATTATGACAATTTTTTTAGCGGAAACGGCAGAGCTGTTTTCATGCTTGCTTTATACACACACACCACAAGCCACATTTTATTCTACAACAAATAAATAAATCTATTGCAATTCATAAACCTATAAAATCAATACTTAACAGGGGAAAAAAACAAAACTTAACAGGGAATCACAGATATAGCATAACATTCTCAGTGAACAAATAAAACAATGCAAACATGGCCAATGCCATCTTCAAAACGCTATAGGATTAAAAACAAAACAAAAAAACCCAAGCCAAAACAGATGTTAAGTAATGCATGATAGTTGATACACAATATTTACAGTCATAATAGATCTACACAAGAAACAGAAAAGGGCAATCGACATAGAATTTCCTTTTCAATGCAATTTCTACGCGCATAGTCCCACAAAAAGTCTTTCAAACTGCATCGAAAGTCATACTGACAGCAATTTACAAAGCCAATCATTTACATACAGACCAGTTTTAAAAGACTAGGAAAGAAACATATTTATGTGACATTTATTTCAATAGATTTTCGACCAAGAAAGCCCTAAACTAATTAGAGAAACGTGCACGAGGGGAATGCAAATGGCACCAAAACGACAGTGATACAGTTCTAATCTTAATGCATGCATTTTCAAAAAACAAGGGGCACAACCGCTATTATTAAATAACACACACACACATAGAGATCAGCATGCTATAATCAATAAAGCATCTATAAAAAAAAAAACCACACCATTACATCATACAATACAGTCTTACTGAACTGCTCTTGAATGACAGGTTACAATCGCCATGAGGAAATAAAAAGATAACATACATTTCTTCTAATTGTTTTGTATCTATTTTTAAATAAATCTATTATCCATTTTCTGTAACACTACTTTTCCCCACTCATAATTCACATTGAAACATCCACTGCTGGAAGGAACGTATGTAAGATTTTGTTTTCTTTCTTGGAACACAATTAGTACTAGGTAATATAATTATTGACTCTTAGAATAGCCCTTTCCCGAAACTCGATCAATTAGTGTTATCTGCCCCATCCCTAGTGTGTCGCAGGTGATTTCCGGCAAAGTACTTGTTAAAGTGAACAAACTACCCACAGAAAACTCGCAAACCATGACGGATTACGAGCTAGCGACTCGGACTTACCAACTGAGCTACAGCGGCTCCTCTTTCTCTTTACTGTCATAGTGTGTGTGTGTCAAGTCAAGTCAAAATCATCTTTATTGAGGGTTAAAGAATAAGCTAACAAAGCTTTTTTTCATCCTGCCCTTGTGTGTGTGTGTGCGTGTGTGTGTCACTGTGTGTGTGTGTGTGCGACCGGAACTTACCCAGGCACGCAAGGGACATCACTCATCCGAACTTTCTTACTTGGTTGTAGGATAGGGCTATACTAGTACTATCATAGCATGCCAAATCAAATACAAACGTCTATCAAGTTAAATCAACATATTAATTTCTACATGTAAGTTTCAAAGCAATATACCTTAAAAGGGGAATCAAAAACCAAATTGGAATCAAACAAATCTACCAGAACTTAAAATGAACCACAATAGTGACTATGAAAGAAATAAACAGTCCTTAATTGCACATGCACACACACACATACATGACACATATGCACGTACACACACACACTAACGACTAACCATACAATTTAATAAATCACAGGTCAACATTTCATACTGTCTTTTCAACACACGGAATACAGATGTGGAGCAATTTCAAAATGTCTCAAAGCCACGATGTCTGGTTCTTATGCTGATTGTATCTTACTTATTGGATTGGTTTCCAACAGAACACAATTATGAATACATAAAATGTACTAATATTACAGTGATCTACTTACAGCAGTCAAGATCATTGAGAACACATAGAATGATAGCTATGTACCACACAAACAAATATACTGCTCAACTTTCGAAAGGTGAGATTATCATCCAATTGGTCATTGACCCATATGGACGTTTTTCATGAAGACTGCAAGATCTTCTCGGGGTGGAGACGATACAATGGCAATGAGGGACTTTTTGCTTGGAGGCAAATTTGCTCAACTTTCCATTCACTGGGTTATTTACACTTACAGGGCCCAGGGTAAGAGGGTAGAAAAATGATACATTTCAAACAAACAAAAATTACTAGTTCAGCAAATTTCATGAAAAAGTGGTAAGACATTTAAATATCACATTGAGTGAGGCTTTCATTGCTTCTTGGATGTACAAATTTTGTGTGCTTTGTACTGGACATTCTTAAAGCAAACTTGCCACAATTCAGCAGAAGTTAAAAACAAAACAAAACAAAAAACACGCCTTCAGTTCATAACTGATTATAATATGTGACCTGTCTCCACAAAATGAGTGTCCCAGGGGTCACATTTGTGTTATTAACAAATCATTATTCTGCATGAAAGCGCTTTCCAAAAAAACAACATTTTGTAAATCGGATTATTTTTGGCAACGTTATGAAGATTTTAAGCCATATTTTCAACGAATCTGCAAAATAAGAAAAGCAACCGGAAAGTTTCAAAATGTGTTAAAAAACCCACCAATGTTTCTGATAAAAACACACTTTTAAGACAGAAATTATCATTTTTACACTTCAATACTTCTGTGTGAGGTAGAGAAAGACCTATTGACATTGTTCAATAATAAGTCAAAATCTAAAAATTGATGATTTGACCCCCTTTCAAATAAAATTGCCCCTCAGGGGTAAGTGAGCAAGGGACAAAACGACTCCTTTTGTGGCGACGGGTCACATTTCTGTATACCGTACTACACAAAGCTAGTAAAAAAACCAGCTACATTTCACATTACGGAAATCTTGACATAAAACAACACTAAGCAGGTCTGGTATTTGAAGTTATTGCACTTGGAACGGAAGCTGCAGCCCCCCAAAAAAAAACCCAACAAAAACAAGCATGGATCTAGTTGTCAAATGTGTTTTCAACATGCAACAACTAAAGTTTAAATGACACTGATGCATGTTTATCACTAAATCTCTCCTACATAATGTGCTCATACAACCAACAATAGGGGGAAACGATCAGAAAGAAAACCCTTTTGAGGAAACTAATCTTGAACATTTTCTTTGCTAAATTGTTAGAAGAAGCGTTGTTTCCTGGTTTCTTTTCAACCATTACTTTAATTAATTTTCAAACATTGAAAAGTGACTACCGATTAAACTCATTTTTATGTTGTTACAGTATCGTTTTACGCATAACATTCAAAACATTGGGGGAGGGACGCCGCTCATTCCTAGTCCCAACTCACAGCCACACCCTGGCTTGTTCAGGTCGCAGAATCCGAAACCAGCAGTTCAAGGGGAGCACATCTATGTTAGGCCGTCAGGAGGCAACCAACCGAGACACTGCACTGCTGCTGAGTCACTTCGGTGGAGTTAAGTAGAGCCTGTTCAGGACACCACCTACTAAGCCCCCTACTGACGACAACAATGTCTTGGTCGCGGAGCCAGCGTGAGTGAGGTCCTCCTCCGAGGGCACCAGCATGTCTGTCCAACAACAGCTCCCCAGAACATACTGATCGCCATGACTTTGACCCAAACGCACCAAGGGCATAAAGTGGATTGGTAATTGAAACTGAGGTCACCATGACTTGCATGAGAGCAGGGCATGCAAGGCTCGTTCAAACATTCCTGTTCATAAAGAGTTTCTTTCATATTGTTGCACATTTCTTTCTTTACTGCATGCACATTGAAGTTTCCTGCACAATGGTATACCTTGAATGTCAAACGTTCAAATCAAAACTAGAAAACTTATCCAATTTCTGTCTACTGCGTTATCTATCTGGAATCTTAACAGTACCTTAGGGATGAAAAATGTAAATTTATGCAAAAATTCCAGTTTTATTCAAGCACTAGCACAAATGCAATGGAAGTTGTTTGAAAACCCATGGCCTAAAGTCAGTGTTCAATGCCATTATAACTATAAGTAGTATCTTTTCTTACTGGTACAAGACAGTTTACTATCCATAAGGAATTGAAAGGAGTCCAGACAAACAGTTAGCAGACAATAAATTATGGAGATCATTTTCATCCAGCCACAACCGTAACAAGTAATATTTTAACAATCCTTTCAAACCTTTGCGAGCGTGAGTTAATCTCTCAACTATACTTGAAGAACATTGCACATTTAGTCCCTCAAAACTCATCAAGTCATCCCAGCGAAAGACAGACATGCTGGGCCTAACTGTTTCTTAGTTAGGCGCATAACGGCAGCATGACGCATCTGCACTCATATGACTGGAAAATGTCTGAGCAATCCATGAAGAAGAAGAAAAAGAAGACGACGATCAAGCCAAAAGGAAAAATAATTGAGCAAACACATTCAAAGAAACTTAAAAAAAGAATGGAAAAAGCAGGGTTAGGGAAATGAGGGTGGGGTAGGGGTAGGGTGGGCGAGAGATTAGTTTCATGTGTCTGTGTTCAGTTATATCTCACACACATACACACACACACCCTCTCCCAAACCTACTAAATTATGCCCTCCTATCCTGAAAAGGAAAGAAAAAAACCCAAAGAATAAAAAAACAAAAAAATGTTTATCAGCTTTACTCGCCAAAGAATTATCACTGTCATTTCCCGTCTCTTTGCGTTTTTTCCCCCCATCTTGCCTTTCTTACTGCAGATTGAGCACTTAAACCTCTATACTTTTCTATATTTAACGATAATTTCTATCCACTTAAACAATTAAAAATATACATTCTCTAACAGTAGAATATAAAGGCAAGACGGAAAAAAACCGCAACAAACCAAGACTGTGACAGGGTCGTGATGATCTGCATCTTAGCCCTATCTTCTCTCAGTTCCTGATGAGGGAATAATATGAGCATTTTGCTTGTCGCAGAAACTGCTCATTTGACTCCTTTCTTTCGGAGATCAGACTGTTTTGGCCGGAGATCTTATTATGGTTCTACCTACTCTTCAGTTTCTGATGGGGAACATGAGCACCTTGGACTGTAGCATGAAGGCCAGCACTCGCAGGTCCTCAGGACTCATCTGGGAGGCAGCGGCGTCCTGCTTATAGTTACATCTACTCTTCAGTTACTGATGGGGAACATGAGCACCTTGGACTGCAGCATAAAGGCCAGCACTCGCAGGACTCATCTGGGAGGCAGCGGAGATCTTATTATAGTTCTACCTACTCTTCAGTTTCTGATGGGGAACATGAGCACCTTGGACTGCAGCATAAAGGCCAGCACTCACAGGACTCAGCTGGGAGGAGTTTTGCCTATAGTTCTACCTACTCTTCAGTTTCTGATGGGGAACATGAGCACCTTGGACTGCAGCATAAAGGCCAGCACTCACAGGTCCTCAGGACTCATCTGGGAGCATAGCTGCCAACTTTTCCCAAACAAAATCCTGGCGAGGCTACTTCAATGGCGGCGTGAGACAGGCCTAAAGACCGCCAAACAAAGGATTGCAGGAGGAAGTAGCCCCCGCTTCCGACATGCACAGTACGAACTCTGCTCCGCGAAGCTTCCTGAAACCCAGTTTCGGTTTTCATAACACTCGTTTCTGAGGTCATCTAAGCTGGAAATTTTGAAATCCGGGAGTTTCATGTGAATTCCGGGAAGACCGGGAGAGGTGACAAAATACAGGAAGCTCCCGGATTTACCGGGAGGGTTGGCAGGTATGTGGGAGGCAGCGGCGTCCTGCATATAGTTCTACCTACTCTTCAGTTTCTGATGGGGAACATGAGCACCTTGGACTGCATGAAGGAGAGGTCTGGCAGGCTGGCCAGCACTCGCAGGGCCTCAGGACTCATCTGGGAGGCGGCGGCGTCCTGCTGGCGGGCGCTGCGGACGCTGGTGGGCTTGACGCTCTTCAGGATGTCCTCCAGGGGATGGGAGGAGGGCGAGGGCTTCATGCCGGACCGCGGGGCGTCCAGCAGTTCAGATTGGAACACTGCAAGCAGAAGGCGTGCATAGCCAGGATTAGAAGAATGTCTGAGAGAGCGGAATGTTCTGTGGTGATCAAAATATGAGTTTTTTTAATTTTATAGTTTTGTGATGAAAGTGTTGTTTTTTGTTTCACTGGACACACACACACACACAGAGTCAGCTACATATGCACACACACACACATACGCACACACACAAACACACATACAATTAAACACACACATACACACCAATAAATAGACCTGTATGTGACTATTGTCAACATGACATTTCTTTCTTTCTTTTTCATAAAAACTGATTTTCAAAGCATACATAAAAGTAATAAAAAGTATTTAAAAAAATATTTTTTAACAAATGGGCATATATATTTTTTTACAGGTAATTCATTTCTAATTTTTAAAAACATACTGTACAAAAAGCATGGGTGAAAGTAAACCATTATCTCAATCCTGAAATGACACATTTCAATGTTGTCTGAATCTTCCCAATCCTGAAGTGGCGGCCACATTAAAAATCATTTACAATGTGTGTGAGTCTGTGCATATAGGATGGGTGTGGGTGGTGTTAGAATTGCATGTCTATCATCTTGTTTCAATCTGCCATCAATGTTGGCAGAACTATTTGATTTTATAAGACTGAATCCAGATGGCAAGATGGCCAGTCCTGAACACTCTATCACCTGTTCTAATCCTGGTTTCAGGAACACTCCTGAAATACTTTCACTCATGAGAAAGATTGTCCTAACAAACAAAAAAGGTACCAGGCACCTTAAACGTTTTTCTTTTGCTCCTATTCAATCCTGAGGGGAAGAACATAAAACGCTAGAAACCTTTAACATGCAGTACCTAGCTAAAAAATAAAACCACATGCATGCAAACACACTTTACACGATCCCAATGCATTCACACCCACAAAGTGTTGTCATTTGTTTGATCGTTGTTGCTGTTGTTTTGTACACTCTGGCTGCTGAAATATTTTACCATGTGATCCTCCAATATGCCATGGTAGAAACTTAATTTGTTTCTCATCCTTCATTGAGCAACCGATAAAGGTAAGTCAAAAAAGCAAACAAACCCAAACAAATCTTTTGCAATAATGATATTCAGTTCAATTCAATCATTTTATTGTCTTCACAAAAAGCAAAGAAATTTGCTGCCTGGCATGCACATTTTATAAATAATAAGACACGACACAAGTAATGTTTAGGAAGACAACTTAGCTAAGACAACAAAATTTAAACACACACACACTGAAAGTGAAACCATATGAAGTCTGATAAGGCAACATTCACAAAGGCATCATTAAAGGAAAAGCTTGTGCCAAACCTCTTGAGCAAATCCTCTTCTTGGTTGTTTTTGTGTGTGTTGTTTTTTGAATGAACATAACACAGACCTGTTTACCCCCTACACAAGTCTTCAGTAGTCTGGATAGCTGAAATGAGTAGTTTGGGTGCAAAATGTGTAGTTTTATTCATTAAACCATCAAACAATGTTCACTGAAAATGAGTAATTAGAGCTTTTTTTTCCTTCCAATTTTGAATAGTAGAGGTCCAAAATGAGTAGAATAATACATGAAAAGAGTAGAGTAAACAGGTCTGATAACACTTTCAACGCTGTATTGCAGCAATCAGTCATACAATGTTTGAACATTTAAGTGGGCATGTATGCACCTAATTAATAAATCTGAGAGCTCTGAAATATTTAGGGACAAACACTCGAGGGGTTGTACAAAAAGTAAGTAAAATAACATAATAAAAAGCACAAAAAATTACACAACTAAATTAAAACAATGTAGCATAAAAAGAAAGAAAGAAAGAAAAAGCTCAAATAAAAGAGCTACATGCAAAATGATCTGCACAAACCTATCACAAGAAAAAGAAGCAATCGTGTCATAAAACGTCTTCTTTTTCTTCTGCGTTCCCAGGCCATATGGCCATAATGGATACCGTTTTTCTGTTTTCACTGGTCTCCCCACTGCGTACAGCTGACACGTTCCGATTTCGGAGGAGCTTAAAGGAGAAAATTTATTTGGAAGATTTTTTTGTTTAAAGGCAGGAGAATGGGCCAATAAGTCAGAAAGATAGCAGATGATAGAAACAGGGTTCGCACAGCAATTTCATGATCAAATTCCATGACATTTCCCCAACTTTTCCCTGACCCCAAACTCGTTTTCCAGTCACCATGTACATCATCGTTGAAGGTATACGACGCTACTCCAGATTGTTTTGGGGTCGATATTGCTGGTACCTCTTGCACTTCTGACACATCGACACTGGAACTTGAGCATGTACCTGATGACTCACAGTCACCACTGGATCTGTTTGCCGATCGGAAGTAGTTTGTAATGGAAGTCGGTTTTGTTTTGGAGGCTTCCAGTGCTTTCACCCGTATTCGATGTACTTCTCCGCCCATGTGGGATTGCACAGCCACAACTCCCATGTTCGACAGCTTGCGCTCCTTGTGACACACTTTGCACTGAACCACAGTTCTGTCTTTGGGGTTGTCTTCCAACCATGGCCAGAATTGCTTGTATTTATCGTCCTCCAGCCAAACAGGATCAAAATAAGTTTGCCTAGGCATCTTTTTAGAACGTAAGAAACACGCTAGCGGTCTTTCTACAATGGCGCAGTCAAGCAGAAAGGTAGCATCTTTTTACCATAGGCCCACCAAAAGGTATGCATCACTGTCGAAACAACGCTTCGCGGATAATGATAACACGGTTGTCTCCCTTTGATTATTTGGGTACAGAGCCATTTTAAGACTGTAGCAGACGAAATTGTAATGCCGGTAAGGTCTATCGATCGCAAAGATCTCCAACAAGCATTTTTTTTTTTATCTCTCATTTTTCAACCCATGATATTTTTAAGCGCTGATTATCTTTTTTATGTGTATATGATCAAATTCCCTAACTGTTCCCTGACTTTGAGCAGACATTTTATTTTCCATGACTTTTAAGTGACTGGAAAACATTTGTCTAAATTCCCTGACTTTTCCAGTTTTCCCTGATGTGGCCGAACCCTGTAGAAAACAAAGGGAAAATGCAGAGTCAAAGAGAGTGGCAGATTAGAGGAAGTTACAAGCACAGAACTTCCAGAAGCTGGGAGAACCATTTTTATAAAAGACCCCCCGGTATCCCCACGGGGAGAGACTCGTGGAGGGTGCGGGTTTGTCCAGCTCCCCGTATGGAGGCACGAGGCATCCACCCACTGCCCCGTCATAATAAAACAAATGCTGTACTTAGTGATCATGACTAAAGCTGGTTCATACTTTTCAAGATCTGCAACAGCTTGAAAGCAAAATAATGTGTCTTCTTCAACTCTATGATATAGTATAACACACAATCAAATATGATTTTTTTTCACCACCAGATATAATGTAATGGCATACGGCTTCAAAAGTAATGTACTAAAGAGCATTGCTAATCATTGGATGCACCTTGAATTCAACATGCAGTTCAGACCAACACCTTCTACACAAATAAAACAAACAGAAACAAATGAAAATAATAAAAGCAGTAAATGAAATGCAGTGTCACATCTAACAGGCGGTAAAAACAATCAAAGACATTGTTTCAAACCAGTAAATCCAACACAATTTGCTGAAGGCGTGACTAGACTATTCATGCAGTGTTTTTATTCCAAAAAAATAAGAAGAAAATCTAAGGAACAGTGCAAACAGAAGTGGTTGGCCAACAAAATGTGAAATCTGAGCAGAGAAAAGGACTTACCCCAATCCCACTCATCTACAGTGGAGTTAGATTCAAACAACAACAGCAGAAGTTAGTACCAGTCACTAACTGCAGTACAAGCATCATGGTGGGATTCAAAGAGCATGTGTCCAGGCAGTATTAGTGTTGTATCGTGTTTTGCTTTGATATAGGTGTGTGTGTGTGTGTGTGTGTGTGTCTGTGTCTGTGTGTGTGTGTGTGTGTGTGTGTGTGTGCGTGTGCGTGTGTGCGTGCGTGTGTGCACATGACCAGACTGTACACAATGCTGGAAATATTGTTGATTACATTGAGCATGTGCCATGTTTATGGACAATAACCAGCAACCTGTTGTTAGTAACACTACCGACAAAATCTACAATAATTATTGCAGTATAAGAGAAAATAAAAAGGAAATTAATTATTAATATGACAAAAACTAGCAGATTCACAAGTGACAAACAATGAATTTCTAAAAGCAACATAATAAAGGAACGATATCAATTCAATATGGTGCTGTTTTATTGCAGAAAGAAAAACAAGAAAATAGTACTATTAGTAACATAACATGATTACAAATCTATGCCTACGAAGTTAGTCTACTTGTTTGCATTTATGGTTTGTGTGCTAACCATATTTTACGGACTGTGAGGCGCACCCCTCAAAGTTTACACAAATTTCTGATTTTTATCACGCAGTTCTTACTATATTATTAGTCATATCATAAGGCACAGGGCCTCAGTCTCAACAAAAAGTATAGCTTCAACTAGTCCGTACAATATGGAAATCAAAAAGCAATAATAGCAGCATTTAACTGATGGTCTTAGACTACGACCAGAGTGTAATCATGCAAACATCTCTTTCAGTTTTTATTTCTTAACCCTTTCGCCGCCAATGTCGCATTTATGCACCACAATGGTTTAACACCCACATCACTAAAAGGCATCAAATCAGGGCCTGTTATCTGAAGACTCTATTTTCTTAATTTTGGGAGGTAAGGACAGGCCTAAAGTTAAACATGTCACAGAGAAAATCCCACTATTGCAGACATTTTTTTCTGTCCACCTGGTTAAGTTTAATGGTATTTTGTGGCTGAAAAATGGCTGGCGGCGAAAGAGTTAATATTAAATCACAGACAAACATGAAATTTACAGAGAGAGCACTCAAGCCTTCACAGATAACAACAGCATCAAACATTTGTTCAATTGTGCTTGACAAAAAATAATAAAAACCTCACCGACTAATGCTTTACTCAGACTAGAGTGAGTAAAGTCGTGTGGTCAAGCCTATTTCATAAAAGACAACACAACAACTGAACTACACAATCAATGGCAGAAAAAAGTGAAGGTGTCACTCAGTGTGGCAATATCAATAAGCCACTGCTGCAATGCAGTGGAAATCTGCTAAGTCAACATTGAAAGGACTAAAATTTCATTTTGAGATATTCAGCATCAGGAGGATAAAATTCTGACAAAAAAAGGAATTGCAAGTTATGATTGTTTGTGGTAGCAGTTTTTGACTTAGCTGGATTTCACTGTAGTTACCTGATGGGACGCATCAGCTTCAGGTAATAACTAACATAGACAAATTGAAGTGATTCGGTGCAGCAGTTCTCAACACATTGCAAAGATGAGACAAAAATCACACTCACGAATGATGAAAAAACACACTCATGAATGATGAAAAAAAAGCAATCATGAATGATCAGAAACAGCCCTCCACTACAGAAGGAGGTTAAGGGGCTAAAACGTGGAGAGGCCCACAGACACAAGTGGGGAGACGAGGCCGCATGGCCCACTCACCAGAGGGTTTGTCCAAGGCCTGCGAGTCCTGGACCACCAGAAAGTCGAGGTCCAAGCTATGGGCTGACCACAGCACAGCACAGCCCACAGAACACAGAACACAGCACAGACCACCGCCCCCACCAACAAGCAGCCAGTCGCACCACATGGAACACACGCACTACCATTAAGCAACGTAGCTGGCACACAAAACACACACACACCAGAGATGCCTACCTTGGGTTTGCGATTTTCAGTCTGAACAAAAACCTTAAAAACCCGGAATTTACCCATTTTTCCATAACACGGCCAGAAAATGTAGCCTACTTAAAGGCACGGCCGGACTATAAAAGAGGGGAGGCGCTGAGCGCGCGCCGCATTTGAATCACAGCTGGCGAGAGAGACGGTTCGCTCTTCTTTGTTCCCTGTTGTGCGAGCCACCGCGAGGCAGAGCTTTTCTGGTGAGAATGACCCTGATCCCTGGGATGGGTTGTTTTCCCTTTAAGTACTATAGACTTACTAAGTACTGTCACTCTTCTTGCTATGCCGAGATTCACAAAAAGCAAAGTTCACAAAATGTAAGGACAATCTTTAATTTTCTTCCCTAGCATGGAGAACTTTACAAGTACAGTGGAACCTCCCTTATAAGACTCCCTCCCATTTAAGATCTACTTCTCCGAGACATTGCCCTTATTTGTAAGTATTAAAATTACCTCCCTTATATTTTTTATAAGACTCCCTCATTTTGGATGAGTTTTCAAGTCTAATAAGGGAGGTTCCACTGAACAACAAGCAACCAAATTTCTCCACGAGAGATAAAGTATTCTTGACTTGACTTGACTTGACCCATTTGCGTATCTGGCATCGTTTGACAGTTACTTTCTTCTTTTGGGCAGAAAAGAAGTGTGCAATCCAGTCACACTTGCCTTCGATTCACTATTTGATGCAATCTTTGAAAGTACAGACAAGGACAGGAAGTGACATCAGCCAGTCAAAAGCATTCATGATGGCTACAGTCCACAATCTCGGCAGTTTAAAATTTCAATACTTGCCAATTTTCATTCTACCAGAACAGGCAGGAGAAAATCATCATATTTGGGACACCGCGACAGATTTTCTTATTTTCAGGGAGAAATATGGGCTAGCCGTGATATTAGTAGGCATCTCTGTGATGGTCAACTGTGAAAAAGAATTGTTTTACAGACACCACAAGATACATTGTCAAGCCAAGCTGAAGTGAAAGAAGTGGCATTGGCACAACAGCGGTTACACTTTTAAGTTCTCAGATGTGGTCGAAAATGTTTTCATTAGAGGCGTACAACTAGATTTCAAACATGTTCCAACATCACTGAGAAAGATTGTAAATACATATATTCAATTTAGCATCACTGATCTATGACTGTTAGCACACAATATCAAATACTGTGAAATTAATGAAGTTAAAAGAACAAGCGTCAGCTTCAGCAGAGACAACAAAACTAATGCATATTTGTTTTTAAAGAATATAAGAAACACTACATAAAAATCTTCTTGTGGCTACCTTCTGAATTAAAAAAGAAAAGATGTCAAATATTTGGAAATGCAATACTTTAAAGATTAAAAAGAGAGGGGGGGTGGGGGGAGGAATTGTATCCCTCTTGTGTCAAAACAATGACCATAATAAAAATTGACATTGTCAGTTAGGCACAATATAATTATCTTTGTTGAAATATAACATTAATGCTCTTCAAACAATATTCTCTGAATTTTAATTAGTTTGATATTGACAACACCCTCCAAAGAGTCCAATATGATACCCCGTAAAAACGGAATAAAAAGCATAACAATCAATGTAAGCAAACAAATGAACAGTGCATTTTGTGCCTATATTGTTAACAGCGATGAAGACGCTACAAGTACAAGAAGCTTACACGTCAAAGGATTGGTCAGACCGCTTGAGCTCCAATCAAAATCCACGGCAGGGATGTCCTGCAACCACAGACTTTGGTCAACATCGTATAATGTCTGGTGAGACTGAAAGCCAGAAGGTAACATCTGCCTTATTGAATCCTTGTCATACTACCCTCTGGTTTTCAGTCGACACATTCTTTCAAATGAACAATTCACAAACCTACCAAGCTTAGTATGCACTTGCCTTATTCATGAGATCTACGAATAGTTGTCTTCATCCTTGATAAATAGCTTTTAAATCTGTGTTCAATCTTGTGATGTCTGGTCAATATGCCACAATGAGCGAGATCATATTACTCACCCAAAATGTGTTGCACATTACTTAGATAAGATAGTTAATATGACTTCATATTAATCTTGGAATTTATGTTATCTTGCAAATCCCCCCCCCCCCCCCCCCCCCCCCCCCCCCCCCTCCTCCTTGCCCTGCCTGATATTTTAATCTTTAGCTGAAATAACACACACACATACTAGACACACACACCACACACACAGAATACAAACACACACACAGACTACAAACACACACACATACACAAACAACACACACACACAGAGTGACACACACTTGGCACACTTGGTTTTCATTCTGTTTCACTTAAATCAGCAAACTGAATAAGTTCATTGAAATCACCACCACCTGCACTTCACTTTTTTTTTAATTTCGCCTGCTGACTTTTTTTTTCCTTTTGCTGAAATCACACACACACACACATACAATTTCGCTTTCATTCTGACTTTTGCTTAAATCAGGAAACTGAGTTAAGTTCATAAATTGAAACTTGGGGGGGGGGTATTAAAAATCTGTCCCTTTCTTCCCATACCTGCGTGCGCTGCTGGGACTCCTGAGCAGTGGAGTCGACCAGAGCAGGGGAGAGAATGGAGGACATCGGCCCCTGGTCGGGCTGCAGGATCCCTCCAGCTTCTCTCCCTTTCTTTCCTCCCCGGATCGGCTCTAAGAGGCTGAGGCCCGTGGCGAAGATGGGCACCGAGGGTTTCTTGTGCCCTATGAGCTGTGAAAACCACACAGAGGATAAAGCAGTTGTTGTTGTTGTTGTTGGCTTACCCTGGCTAAAAGACTCCAGGGATCATCCCAACAGCGGAAGCACTTGAACATGATGGTACAAGCGCTTCAGCTAAGGATGAGAACATTACGTGTATTTTAATTACCCCGCCACGTGGGCAGCCACACTCCGTCTTCGGGGGAGGACAAAGCAGTACAATCCAGAGCTTTCGGAATTTTTTGAATTTTTTAAATTCAGTGCATCTTGAAAATTATTAAAACCTCCAGTGCGTTTTAAACAGTTAACATGGGTAGAAACGTGTTCATGTAAATTAGCGGAAACAGCCAATCGTTTTGGCAGTTTCTTCTAAGTTACATGTTACTACTCATGTTATCTTAAACTAGTTAAAACAATGACAATAAGAACAACATCAAAAGAGTAAGTAAGAAAAGCAATGAAAAAGGACAAGATCCAGGACATTGTGTCTTGGTCCTATCCATTTTGTTGTTTCAGGACAGTTTGTCCTACTCCTACGTTACCCTCCATCCTCGGTGCATCTCTAGTAAATTTCTGCAGTGTAGAGTGGCACAGTGGTAGCGCGTTCGCCTCGTGTCAAGTAAACCCGTGTTCGAACCTGGGTACAGGGGATTTTTCTCTCACTCTACACTAGGCCTTAACGGTCTGAACGTGGAGTCTTTCGGACGAGACGATAAACCGAGGTCCCGTGTGCCCGTGCACTTAGCACATGTTAAACCAAGTGGCAACGAAAAAGTTGTCATTTGGTCAAAATTTACCCCCCTCCCAACCCTTCCGTCCTCATCAATCACAAAAATCGCATGCAAAAAAGAAAAGAAAAAAGGGGGCGCGCCTCTGGCTGCGACGTGCTCTCCAGGTAGGAGCAACCCGAATTTCACAGAGATGCCTGCGTGACCATAAAGTACCCTAACCCTTTCACCGCCAGCCATTTTTCAGCAAAAATATTCCATTAAATTTACCTGGGTAGAGAACAAAATCTGTAATATTGGGTATTCCTCTGTGACATATTTAAAGTAAGGCTTAAATACCTTTTTCCCAAAATGAAGAGAACAGGGTCTTTGGATAACGGGCCCTGGTTTGATGCCTTTTGTAGTTTTAGTGACATGGGTGTTAAATCATTGTGGTGAAAGTGCTAATACTAAAAAACTACACAAAGTGTCTGACCATGTTCTGTGTGTCGATGTGCAGGGTGTGGAAGAGGCGGGAGTTGGTGCAGGACTTGCTCCAGTGGTACAGCACCGCGGGGGACCCGTCCATGTCCTGCAGCTGGACCCACAGCTTCACCCGGGGGTCCTTCCTGAAAACACACATGGTCACTGATCAGCATTGAGGAGCGGCATGGGGGTCTTACAGCTCAACATCCTCATGCATGCATCCCCCTTAAGGTGACACACTGCATGTTCGGAGGGGAATTATTGTTTATTTTTGTTTCTCAGGAACTAATAAAGATATTTACATGACATTTTGCACACTGATACAATGCATTACTCTGTCCATTTTAAGCCAACTTTGAAGACTCTATGTGATGGCATTATGAAAGTATGGAGTCCAACTAAAACAAATTCATATGATGTTTTAAAATTTATCCCCTCAACAGCACTGGATTGAAGCACTGCATAGTGATGCTGATCATTTGTCCACTTTCCTTAGACATCAAAGAGTGCAACTAACATAAAATTTATCATCTCTGAGTAGCTAACTTGCATTCTTTGTCTCAAGTAAGATCAAGTGAATGTTCACTATTGTTTGATGAAACAAAGAATGCGGGTTAAGAACTCAGAGATGCTGAATTTTGTCTATATTTTATCTATATTTTTTAATTCTAGTATTTCATTGAAATCATTATGACAAGGACTCAGAACTACCAAATCTCCTTTTGTTTCGTTTTAACCCTTTTGCATTCACATTTATTACAGAAAAAAACTTGTAGTGTTCAGATTCTTTCACACATTTTCAGGAACATCTGTCTTTTGAAGCACACAGAGCGCCATACAGAACTTTACTATCACATCATTGCAAGTGAGAAGCTTGTTCATAGTGTGTGTCTAACGAGCCAGAATTTAGTGTGCAATGAAAATGCCATCAGAGGGGGTCTCAGAGTGGGGGCAAGCTGTGGGCGTTTGGGGGGCGACTTGAATACACAGAGCAGCTTCCGGCTGGTCAGTTTGGGCCAGAATAAATGCAAGAGGGTTAAAAGATCAATTTTATACATACATGTGCACAGCAAACACTCACTAGAGCAGGAAAGTATGATTTCATTCTTTTAGCGCCATGTATTTTTTAAACGTTCTTGGTTACAAATACAAGTCCGTTGCATCTCAACCGACATGAAGAGAGTGACTATTTCGAGTGCTCATGCATTGCTTTATGGAAGAAACAGTGACATAAGCTCTAAAAATAGACAAACACATGGGCGGTCATCTGGCCGCGAATGCTGTTGCATATATATGGTGGGAGTGTAGAGTGATGTCTTATTGTACTCAGGGCTCCCAATCGTCCCGCAAAACAAGGGGTCCTAGGGACTCCACTTACAGGATAGAGGTTCCTAGAGGCGGGATAGAGGGTCCCAGTGGCATTGCGAATGCTAAACAGATTTTTTCTAGTGCATCCCTGGGACCCCCTGCACATTCTTTTAGAGGGTCCTTTAGAATTTTAGTACTTCATAGACCCCCAAATGGGGGTCCGTGGGGTCCCTGAGTACTATAAGAGTTAAACAGCACAATCTGACCTGGACGGATGCTGCACCACCTGCCATGTCTGCTGGCTGGCCGAGCGGAACTGCAGCCCATATTCCAGGATAGTCTCCAGCACCCCCCTCTGCCCTCCGTCCCCAGACACCCCCCCGCTGAGCTCCTCCTCCTCCTGTCCCTTCCCCTGCGTAGCCTCCCCCTGGCCGTCGCTCTTCTGCTGCTGGTCAATGTCTGATGACGGGAAGCAGCTCTTCAGGGACGTTTCCAGTTTAGTCCTCGCCTGAAATAATTATCATAGCAAAGACAAAAAATATGTACAGTCGATGAAATTACTGGTACCAAAATAATAATAATAATAATTAAAATTTATAAACTGATTTTAAAACTAAACTGCTCAGTTACAATCACATTTAACTAAGGAATGTTGTCCTAGTCTAGTAGCTAGCTATGTCAGTACTCGTGTAAATCGCATTATTTTTATTAACAGACAAAAATTCCAACCATA
The DNA here is from genome assembly GCA_017654935.2 of Phymorhynchus buccinoides. Classification (NCBI taxonomy): domain Eukaryota; kingdom Metazoa; phylum Mollusca; class Gastropoda; order Neogastropoda; family Raphitomidae; genus Phymorhynchus; species Phymorhynchus buccinoides. The sequence continues at coordinate 48,121,127 of CM065684.1, read as the reverse complement.
AGATAAAAGTTAAATTTTTTTAAATTATTCTATTTCTTGCACAGAATAATTGGGGGAAAAAGAGAATAGAAATTGTAAGAGAGTAAAATAAAAAGAAAGACTTAATAACTGATCTATCTCGACTAAAACATTTTAAGATGAAGCTGCAATAAAATGAACTTTCCCTTAGACTAAAGGGTCAATCCCTGTGGTTGAGGGTGCGCTCGTGGTCCTGTGCTCATCTCACACAATCGTCCGCTCTCAGGGTTGCTTAGTTTAAACATTTATTTATTTATAACAAAAAAACTACATAAATATCCTGTACATAACTTTCTAATGATTTCGGTGCATGTAAAAAAAAAAGTAAATAACATTTCAAAACGTACTTACATTCTGAGGTAATGAGCTGGTCTCACTCCCAGAACTTGGAAAGCTGGCGTGATCTGAGGGAGCATAATTTACATCAGAAACTGGGCCGGACTGGGCTGGTTTTTCCGACGCTGAGAAGTTGCCAAAATCCTCATCGTCATCCTCATCAGGCATACTGGTCTTGGCAGGCTCAGCAAAGTCTGCCCATCCACTGTCAGCCGACGCTGCCGGCTGCCCACTGAAGCCTCCAAAATCATCGTCTTCCCCAGCTGCGTGACCTGCTGGTGTGTCAGAAAAAGCACCAAACTTGTCTTTGTCTGCCTTAGAGTCTGCAGCACCTCCAGAGTTAAAGTCACCAAAATCATCCTCATCTACATCATCGTCTAAATCTGCTCCTTGATTTGATGAGAAGTTTCCAAAATCCTCCCCACTGTCACCATGAGAAGCCTCTGCCGCTGGAAATTGAGCAAAGTCTTCCTTGTCGTTGCTGTCGGCAACAGTGCTATCTTCGGATGGTGGATCGCTCTGTGCAGGAAAAGCATCGCCACGGAAGTCTCCAAAATCATCATCATTTTCCTCCTCGCTTCTAACTGCGAGGTCATTAACGGCTGATAACAAAGAAGGAGAGTCTGATGATTCCGGAGGGTGGTCAGCAAAAACTGAATGTTCTAACTGACTGCCTGCCTCTTTGTCCACACCATCTAAAGAATGAGTATCACTGCGGTTTTCAGGGGTGTCTACGTTACATCGTCCATCCTCCTCCTTGCTCATGGCACTGTCTGTTTTTACTTCTTCTTCATCGCCCATATTGTCTGCAGACTTCTCACCAATATTACAGTCATCATTAGAAGCACCGGAAAGTTCGTTCTCATCAGAATCAAAGTGAATGCTGTCTTTCCTCAGCACAAGATCATCTGGGTCCTCTTGTTGACTGACTGTGTTATTTGAAGACTGAGGATGGAAAGGTGCTGGGGTTTCAAAGGCTGCCCAGTCATCATCATCAACATCTTCTTCATTGTCATCCTCACTGCAACCGTGAGATGAGTGAGTGGTCTCTGGGGTCTTACCAGGGTCCACAGTCTCAGAAGCAGACATGTCCAAATCAGACTGTTGGTTGTCTTTCACTTCTATTTCTATTGCACCGTCATTATTTGCTGACCTCCCATCCAGCTCAACATTGTTGTCTTTTATGCCTTTTTCCAGGTCTGGTGTACTGGACCCTTCTTTAGGATCCAAACAGTCCACATGTTCAGATTCTTCAGCAGGAGATGACCTGAAACAGTCATTTGGTTTCATTCCATTTGCAATGTCCTTTTCGTCCATTTCGTCAGATGCTTCACATTCTGTGATCTCAGACATTCCTGACAGGACCGAAATCTGCTTTTCAGTGTGATCTGGGGACAGAGTTATATCTGACTGTCTGCTCGGCTCCTTCTCACTGGATGTTAGAGAATCTTCACACACTGACTGGGGATCGTCTTCTTCACTAGGATCAGTATCTCCTATCCCTTGGTCCTGACCGCTGGGAGACAACACCTGTGACCTAGCATCCTGGGGAATGTCAGAGAAAGTTTCGTCATCAGAATGTAGGGTTTTCTCCCCTTCGCTGATGCACTGACTCTCAGACTGAGGCAGTGGAGACATGTCATTGCTGAAAAGCCCTGAGTCTGTGGTGGTGGAGTCTCTGCTCTTCTCCATCGCTGTGTCTGCACCTCGCCCAGCAACCGTATCACTAGTATCACCCTCTTCATCCAGGCTCTGTTGATCAAGAGTGCTTTTCAAAGGCAAAGAGTCTATATGAGGTGTGTCCGATTTACCAGTTTCACCCTGGAAGGCCTCAAAGTCCGCAAAGTCATCATCACCACTGTTCCCATCCACTTGAACTTCATCTTGCTCACCTCTGTCTTTGGAAGAGCTCTTGCTGACCGACACCTGCTCAGTTTCTTCATTTTGCTTTTCAAACTTTTCCGAAGAGCCTTGTGCATCTATGCTCACAAATGCAGCAGACGCGTCACTGGCGGATGGCCAAACAGCCTCAAAGCCTCCCCCCTTCCAACTGTCGTCCTGTGTGGTTGAGGAGTCAAAAGCAGTGGGTGCACTGGCAAAGTTCCCAAAGTCATCGTTGTCATCCTCCTCCCAGCCAAAGGTCTTGTCCCCGTCTATGGGTGGGGGACTGGAGGACACAAAGGGGATGATGTTGGACATGGTGACACAGCACAACACGCTCACTGAGGTGAATGCTGATTACACCCACACCTTAATTGGCTCCAGTCATCACGCAAAAGAGTCCATACTTGTTGTTAGATCAAAAACTGAAAAGTAAAACAAAAAAAGCATAATCAGATGAATCAATAATTTCAATTTCTCAATTATTGTCTTCTACTAAAGACTGTTCAAAGCTAAACATTGTTTGAATTTAGGGTTTCACATTATTCACAGCTAACTTTCCCTCACTTCCAGTCTTGGTAATGGGTTTTCCCATACTGGAGCCAATAAAGGTTTTTTCCATACTGGGTCCGTATGTACATGAATGCGGTCATGCTATCCGAGTGTGTGTGTGTGTGTGTAACGTGTGCGTGTGTGTGTGTGTGTGTGTATGCGCGTGCATGTGTGTGTGCGCGTGCATGTGTGTATGTGCACGTGCATGTGTGTGTGTGTATACATGTGGGTAACTCTCCTGAAAACTGGGTCATTGTGACCTATCCTATTTATTAAACAATAAAAAATCAAATCAAACAATGAGATATCATTCATTTGTGTATTTCAGCTCTAAATAGTTGTAAGAATCATATAAAATGTTTCTTTTAGCTGTGCATTTACCAACATGTTTAATAAACAATTTTGTCTTGAAAAATGGGCATTTTGGGTGCTTAGTTTTGTGACATGCCCAACAGTCTTGCAAAAGGTTTCTATTTTTTCAGAAACCACAAAAGATTCTGCACACATATGCATGCACACCCAAGATGAGTAGTAGTCCTTCCTTTATAGCAACAATTTTGTGGATTTTACCAAAAAGTGTGTTTTAAAATAACATTTTAAATACCAGGTAGCGCTGACAACATGTGGTGTCCTCAAATATAATAAAAAATAATGCAGATTTTCTTTGCCTCAACAATCTCTAAGACCCATTTTTTTCTTATTTAGTTATCCAAAAACATATTTTTGACAATGTATGTGCATGAACAGTAAATATAATTGTTAAATAGATTTTTTACAATTTTTTAAAAATCTTTGGTCATTGTGGTGTCCACAAAATGCGTTGTCAGCGCTACCTACATAATTAAAATTTTCACCTAGGGACTTCTTCTGCCCAAGTCAAAAGTTTACTACTTTCAAACAACTACTAAAGATCATTATTCATACAAAATTTCAAATGTGTGGGATGTTTTGATTGGTCAAGAGAGCACAAAAACAGTATGGTGTCCACCCCTAAAAGGCCCGTTGTCAGCGCTACCTGGCCACTGAATGGGCCTTCTATGTGTAGAATAGCTTGTTCACAGTTAAGTTCTTAACCATAAGGCCAAATTTGCCAATACAATACACATTTATGCTTGTAGCAGACATATCTTTCAATTCACAAGAAATTTAATTCATACAATTTTCTTTTAGTGGATGGATGACAATGGCGTCCTTGTTGTTGTCTGTGTTGCCCACAATTTTTTTCTCAAATTTAAATCTTATTCTTTTTTTTTTATCATTGGATACATATAAAAGTCTTCATTTCAAAGTAATCTGTAAGTTAAAAGTGATAAATGCACCGTAAAGTCTGTTTAAGTAGGTGAAATCATGTAATGATAATGGAGGACACCATGTTGTCAGCGCTACCAGTTGGTGTCCCTGTTGTCAGCGCTACCCAGAAATTATTTTTGTTATTAAGCTCTTTATATTTTACTTTTTTTTCTATCATTGAAAACATGTCTTCATTTCAAGGTAATCTGTAAGTTAAAAGTGATAAATGCACCATAAAGTCTGTTTAAGTAGGTAAAATTATGTAATGTAGGACACCATGTTGTCAGCGCTACCAGTTGGCGTCCCTGTTGTCAGCGCTACCCAGAATTTTTGAATTTTTATTAAGCTCTTTATATTGTAAATTACCGTATCTATGGGTTATTCCTGGTGGTAATGAAACTATTCTAACACATCCGCTATGAAAAATTGTCATTTTGAGTGGTGAGACATTATATAACGACATTTTGATATGAACCATGGTAATGTGCATAAATGACACAAACCAACACTAGTATTTAAACACATTTCTTTTGTATTATTTTGCAAATGAAACCATTTGTAAGTCTTTATTTCAAGAAAGTCTGCCATGTTAAAGTGATAAATGCACCATAAAGTCTATTTAAGTGGGTAAAATTATATAATGGAGGACACCATGTTGTCAGCGCTACCAGATGGTGTCCTGTTGTCAGCGCTACCCAGAAATTTATTTGTTAAAATTTAACACTTATTTTTTAATTGTCAAATTAATGGAATATCAGAGATAATACTGAAACTATTCTAACACATTTGAAATAAAATAAATGGCATTTTGAGTGGCACATTATATAACGAAAAATAAAACAATCAATTATGGTAAGATCCAAAGACGGTATAAACCAACACCAATATTAAACTTTTTTTAAAAAAAGTTTTTAATGAAATCATTCATAACTCTTTATTTCAAGACAGTCTGTTATTCTAAAGAGATAAATGCATCATAAAGTTTATTTAAGTTGATGAAATTATGTAATGAAGGACACCGTGTTGTCAGCGCTACCAGCTCTGGACGCATATATAAAGTAATAAAACCCAGCAACGATAGCCTTGACTGATTTTGTTTTCATTTCATTTGCCCAATTTTATTTTTTGGCTTCTATGTCACATATTGGACCAGTTTTCAGGAGAGAGACCCATGTGTGAGTCTGTGAGTGTGTTCAGTTTTTAGTGTTCATCTCTCCAGTCCCAGTCTCTGTCTGGTGTCTGTCTGTCGGTCTCTCTCTTTCATTCGCAGTCTGTCGCTGTCTGTCTCTCTTTCTCCTTGAACTAGTTGAAGTCTCAGCCTCTCTCTCTCTATCTCTGTGTCTTACTCTTACTCAGTTACTGTCCAAGTCAGTCTCTGTCTCTCTCTTCCTAAACCCAGGCATCAGAATAGTCTGAAGTCCAATCCTCTGAAAACTGCAATAAAAGGGCTACCAAGGCTCTAGACTTAAAAGAGGGACAACACTGAAATGAGTTTCACCAAAAAGGCTTAATATAGTAAGAAATCACTTTAAAATGCTATTTAACACAAAGGATAACACTCATTAAAACGGCAAAACCTCTGACAAGAGAAGCCAATCCTCTGTCAGAAATTCTTAATCCTCTGATCCTCTAGACAATTCTGATGCCTGTAAACCATAGATCTGTCTGTGTTTCTGTCAAGTGGTGCTGTATTTGTCTCCATGTCTCTCTGTGTCTGTCCATCTGTCTGTCTCTGTCTCAATCAGCGACAGTCTCTCCAGGCATGGGTTAGGGGGGGATTTTTGCATGAACCCCACCCCCCACCCCCCTGCAGTAGCATAAAATCTCTCCTCCCCCCCCCCCCCCTCCTCTCTCTCTCACACACACACACAATTTGAAGGAATGTGGTTCTCGACAGCAGACATTAAAGATGCCTTGAAATTTGTCCACATGGACTCGAACATCCGCACCTTCTTTAACCCTTTCACCGCCAACGTCGCATTTTTGCACCACAATGATTTAATTAACACCCTTGTCACTAAAACTAGTAAAAGGCATCAAATCCGGGTCTGTTATCCAAAGACCCTATTCTCTTAATTTTGGGAGGTAAGGATAGGCCTTACTTTAAATGTCACAGAAGAATCCCCAATATTAGACATATTTTTTTCTCTACCCAGGTAAGTTTAATGGAAATATTTTGCTGAAAAATGGCTGGCGGCGAAAGGGTTAATCATGATGATGATCTCCGCGATTTTGTTGATTTGGGCATTTAGATATTGTTGATTTTGACATTTAGATAGTCCCATTTTCACTTTGCTCTTGCTCTGTGTAAGTTCAAGTAGTGACGCCTTGATTTCTCTTTAGTTCTCTGTGGTTTTGTTGTAAAGTCTGTCACCATAGCAATATTTTTTAGCATGGTGGTCAGGCACTCCAGGAATGAATGATGAACTCCTGGTCAGCGACTGGAGGTGAAGACCAGATCCAGGATGTTTTCCCTGGTTGGCTGGTCATGCATCTGAGAACTTTCTAACTGTACAGAAAGACGCTCTGGTACATTGGGGGCGACTGTGGGTGTGGCTGTTTCCCAGTCGACATCTGGACAGTTGAAATCACCAGCCAAAAGAACTGTTCAAAGCAAACTGTGCAAAAACTGTCCCTCTGTGCTCTCCAGATGGGAGCAACCCGAATGGTGACTATAAAGTACCATGACATTACAGTGGAACCTCCCTTATATATATAATATAAATATGACCTTCAAAAAGTCTCCAAAATGAGGTCTTATAACTTAAAATATAAGAAAGGGGTATTGCAAGGGAGGTAATTTTAATAGTTATAAAGAAGGGCAATGTCTCAGAGAAGTAGGTCTTATAATATGGGAGGGAGTCTTATAATGGGAGGTCTTATATAAGGGAGGTTCCACTGTACCATGATATGACATGAACTTGATGAAGAGAGTCCAGTAAATTTTATTTTTTATTTTATTTTTGGCAGAGGCTCGGGGTACGGGCCTGTATCTCACATTATCCAGGCTACGGGTGCGCAATTGTCTTAAAAAAACTACTAACAGTATTTAACTCTGACATGTTCCTAACCCTATCCCTAACTCTATTCCTTACTAATTAATGTGTTTCCTTTCTGAACAGAATTACTGATTACTGTGATTAGCCAGAGCTCTACAGGAATGCATAAAATTTGTAACAGCAAGGAAACACTTTATAAAAGTTTATTGGTGTCAGAAGTGGGATCTCCTTCAGTGTTTGGTCACATTCAGTGGAGGCCTCGGGGTAGCAGTAGCACCGCACTGTAGGCCCAGTCACTGCCGGTAGACACAATACGTAAGGGGTATTGTCCGGTTGGATGTCTGCTGTTGGTGGTAGACTGGAGGAAACCAGGGAACGATCCATCTCCAGGGACACCTCTCATCGGTCTGCGCTCCCACTACACTTGCCTAGAACTAGTAGTAGTAGAAGGCCTGCAGTTACAGTGAGTTTTCCTAATTGCTGTGCATCCGGTTGCAGACACACACATGTACAAAAAACTACAATGCATGGGAAATCACCCCCACAAGATTAACTACATTACCAAGATGAGTTAAATATATACAAAATAAGAAAATGCATTTGTTGATGGAAAATTTGACTTAGTAGGAAGAGGTACTATCCCTGAACATGGTTTGACTCTGTTTCTGAGTCTGAGTGTTGCAGCAACGGCCAACGCCGTACCCGTGGCCGAACAGATTCCAGAAAATATATTTTCTATAAACAATCACATAGCATAGTATAGTAGCATAGTATAGCATAGTTGTGCAATGTATATAGGCCGCGAGGCCTGTTGCTGATCTTTTGATCAGGAAAACAACTACTGAACTAGCCTAACTTTGTCTTTGGGCTACAAGTACAAGCAAGCAATCTAGTCTTATTTCTGACTGTTCACTGCAGCAGACACACTGGCGGTTGTGACACATGATAACAAATAAGAATCTAGAGTCCAATAACTGAATAAGATGAGTCTCATAGAATCCGTGAATCAACCAAATCAGGCAACAGATTGTCACTTTTTCCATCATCATTCAATCTGAAAAGCAAACTGTGCAAAAACATGAACGATTCAATTTGATCTATTGAATATTGTGTCAACATACGTTACGTTGATCAAGTAATAAGTAGTGATGTATGATGCTGTTAACAGGTCACTGACGTATACTGTAGAATATAGTCAAAACCAGTGTGAAATATCATCAGCACAGATCGATTATCCTCCTTTCGAGCAACCCACTTCCGTACAAACACCCAAGGGTCGATGGGAGTTAAAGAAAGACTACTCTAATAATTTCGACCTTCAGCTTACTGGTCTGGGTTTAAGTCCCATAAATCCAATTCCAAAGATGAAGGCTACATATAGGTTTTGAAAGTCAGTCTATTCTCTTGTTGTGTTAAGCTGACAGTTGTCAAAATATCTGGAAGAAGAAGAATATCAAGGAGGTCTATTTTTCAAGCAGTCTTTTTAAGTGATAAAAACTAGAAAATTGTAGTACGGTAACCCTGTTTGGTGCCCATATCTTAGAAAACATATTGAACATATTGAGGGTGTCCAAAGGAGATTTACAAAGAAAATTGTTGGTACGAGTAATATGGACAACGAAGAGAGACTGAAATATTTGAAATTGCCAAGTTTAGAGCATAGACGTTTAAGAGGTGACCTAATCGAGGCTTATAAAATTCTACACAGCCTTTATGATGCTAGCACCACTAAAACCTTATTAACACTTTCAGAAGAAGATAGAACTCGAGGGCATAATTTCAAACTTACAAAGAAAATAAATAATACTCGTTCCACTCAAAAATTCTTCACGAATAGAATTACAACTGCATGGAATAACCTTTGAAATGAGACTGTTAATGCATCGTCACTGAACGTATTAAAAAATCATATTGACCAAAAATATAAAAGCGTGATGTACTCCTCAAATCTAGAGGAACTTTATTAGGATTCAAATCAATACACAAAAGCCTATTAGTTCACGGGTAAAAAAAAAAGTATATTGATATCACTTGAAACGTATCCAGAGGGCAAAAGGCATAAAAAAAACAAGTGCCTATATAGTGCCAAATTGCTATGCTATGCTATCCCAAAATGGTTTTTATGACTTTTGCCCTCTGGATACGTTTCAAGTGATATCATACATATGCAATGGGGAGGTCTCAAATACCTACATGAAAAAGGGAACAGTTGGGGTCTATTTACTAAGCTTTTAAATCAAACTCATCCATAGCGCTTGGCTACAAATAAGGCTAGCTACGTGAGTGTCTGTAATTCTTGTCTGCGAAAAGAGAGAGAGAGAGAGAGGTGGGGGGGGGAGAGAGAGAGAGAGAGAGAGAGAGAGAGAGAGAGAGAGTGATTGATTGATTTAATTTTATTTATAGAGGGTAATAGAGTAAGCAATAACATGCTTTTTTACATCCAGCCCTCTGGACAGAATACACAGAGAGAGAGAGAGAGAGAGAGAGTCGATTGGACATATACATAGAGCTACTTTTTTTTAACGGAATCGCTCATGGAATACATTGACGCACAGTTTTAACAAAACTTTCGTCGCCACTGTCGCCTCTTGGCACCACAATGATTCAACACCCATGTCACTAAATGTTAGCATGAAATGACGGTCTGGTATCCAGTGACCTTATGTCTTATATTTTGGGAGGTATATAGTGCCTATGTTATGCATGTCACAGAGGAATCTCCAATATTGCAGACATAGGCCTAATCTGTTCTCTACCCAGGTAAGCTTAATGGAAAGTTTGGGCTGAAAAGTGGCTGGCGTTGAAAGTGCTTTAAGAAAGCAAACACTGATTCAGTGCAAAACGCCTCAAAGCTGCCACTCTGATTGACTCACTGACATGCTTGGGGCCAAGACCCGTATAATTTTTATTCATGATTACATATAAATAATTATAGTCTTGATCAAGCGCAAACCTCCATCAAGGAAACACAAACAGACTCAGACCTTTCAGTAACTCACACCAGAAAATCTCTAGTGCCACAAAAAAGCCTGAATATACAAAGAGCTCGAACTCCGCAGCTGACTGAAGCCGGTTCAAGGTTTTTTTTTACTCTCACCCTTTCACCTAATCTGGGAATAATTGTGAACTCACTCACTGCCTACAAATACTGAACACTAACACTTGGTCCCACCTTACACCTTTTCAATCTTCCAGGTGGAAGTGACAAAGTTGGCTTCGTTCTTTACAAGGTTTGTAGGCTGCGAAGTTATCACTCTTTGTAATAATTATTTACGCTGTTTGGTGCCCCTAGAGGTTTTTCTGCTCACACCGTTACGGTTTTACCGTCCATAAGGGTCTCCGACCGATTGGACGCTAATCTCATCATCATCTCCGGTGCAAGACTCCAAAGTGGCAATCTCTGCCAAGAAACCATTGACTGTCTGATAGAATATAAACTAACTTTTATTTTATTTTGGCCAGGTTACAGCTAGTCCGCCATTTATAGTGAAAAAAAATCTCTCTAATCTTCCAAAATCTGATTCCGTCTATGTATCTGAGTAATGGGGGGGGGGGGGGGGGGTGCATAGGGTCACTGAGTGAAAATAGGACTCTATAAAGTATTTTAAAAGGGGGGGGGGGGGAGGAAAAAGAAAGAAAGAAAGAAAGTTTAAAAAAAAAGAGTTAAAATAATAAATACGAACCTACAAGTCATTATGCCTAGTAATAGGCAACGTAACATGGTAATAAGGGAATTAACTCATAGCTGGAACATGGCATTAAAGTACCATGAGATTTGTGCAGTTGTCTCCCGTAGAATACAACCTTTTTGTGTGGGAGCTAGGGGGACTTTTTTTAAAATTAATTGCCTTCCCTCTCTCTCGAGAGGACGTAAAACTTAAATCTCATCATAGGGGGCTTTTTATTTTGTTTGCACTGTGATAGAGACTTCAGATAAAGTGAGCATAGCTGTTATTAAGGATTATATGGTGTGTACTCTTAATACCCTATGGTTTCCTTATTGACATATGTTGCCTTCATAATCTTATATGTTTGCTCTATTCATGTCTTTTGCATAATCATATGTTTTCTTACTGATCTCTTTCTTAAATGATATGTTGCATAAATGATATATGCTTGTTTATTAATAATTGTCTGCACTCTCTCGGTGTGTGTTTGCTCTAATGTCATAAGTTCACCTTGTGACACACATTTGCTTCAATGAAAAATGTTTCGTCTTACTACATGCTTGTTTTAATGATAACATTTGTTGTCATTTGAGTTTCATATTAACATTTTGGCCACATGCATTGATTACACCGATTTGTGGCTGAAAATCGGAAAATATCGCATTCCATTTTATATGCTTTTGCACGTGTTTGCGTGCGTGCGTCGGCACGCGCACACACACGCATACGCGCGCGCGCGTGTAGTCATGTCACAACAGGGTTTTTTGGCCGTCCTCGGGCCTCACGTCATTATGGTGTTCTCAAATTCTAGTATTTCTAGTTGACTAAGCTATTTGAAAATTAGTACGCCATTGTTCTGTACGTATTTTATAGTCTGTGTTAAGATATTGCAAATGAAACTAGGCCATAGCTGCTATAAATCACGCTTGATTGGAGTACGGTGACACTCGAAACCCAAATATAATAAATTATGTCATTTTGAAGAAATGTTGCGGAATTTATTTTTATTATCATTTCTACTCCCTCTTCTCTTAATTTTAAGTATACCAAAAAATAAAAAAAAAATTGTTTCTACTTATTTTTCGTGAACCATCTTAATTTTAAGTATACCCCAAAATATTGGGTCCTAATGAAACTGTTATCCAATTATTTTTCGTGAACCATAATTATGCATACGAGTGTGGATGAAAGCAAATATCAAAAAGCCATGACTAGATAATTGGGGTGGGCACTTACCCGCACATGCACACCCACTTCCACACACAAATATCAAAAAGCCATGACTACGAACACACACACACACACACGCACGCGCGCGCGCGCGCGCGCGCATACACACACACATACACACACACACACACACACACACACACACACACACACACACACACACACACACACACACACACACTTTTTTAATCCCCGTTGTAAAGTCTAACAATTAGGCAATTCATTCAATTCATTCAAACGCAGATAGATAGCATAATTATAGCCTATTGTATTATTAATCACGTCCATGCTGCTCAAATCTCTACTGTGAGGCTATATTTTATTTTTTATTTTGGTAAAGGTCAAGATGTGCCACCCCCCTACATTTCTCGGTTAGCTTCAGATGATACAAGAATAATATGTGCGTGATAATGCTTTTCAGAAGTCTGCAAACCATAGCCCTAATCATGATCATCTACAATGAAATGATTGTGGTCGCTTTCTTCCATTCATGAACGCTGTCTACCCGCCTCCATTTTGGAAGGGATGTTATTCGAGTGTCTGTATTGGACACTGCAAGTAGGGTTATTAACGCCCTTGACGGCAAGAGTTAAGCCCTTGTTGATCAGTATCCAAAAGGGTATTCACTCTTGCAAAGGGTAGCCATTAAGTGCCATCAAATAGGGTTATTGGCGAGAGGTAAACCCTTGTTTGGTCAGTACTCAGCCATATCCCACCCACCCACCAAGGGCATTCACTCTTGCAAAAGGTGTTCTTTGCAGTGGCCAATAAGACGACAGTTCTTCTTCTACCGTTCGTAATGGTCTCCGACCGATTATACGCTATTCTCATCATCATCCATCCTTCTTCTTCTTCTGCGTCCCCAGGCCATAATTATGGCCATAATGGGTAAGGTACCTGCGTATGTGTCCGGTTTTTAGTTTCCACTGGTCTCCACGCTGCGACGCATTCCCATTTCGGAGGAGCTCAAAGGAGAAACAATATTTGGAAGATTTGTTGTTGTTTTTAAGGCAGGAGAATGGGACAATACGCCAGAAAGATATCAGATGACAGAAAGCAAAGGGAAAGGGCAGAGTCAAAGAGAGTGGCAGATTAGAGGAGGTTACAAGCACAGAACTTCCAGAAATCCAGAAGGTGGGGGGACTATTTTTTACGAAAGACCCCCCATAGTTCCCACGGGGAAAAGACGACAATAATTTATTATCTGAAGGTGAGAAGAGAGAAAGGGGAGGGGGTTTAGTTGCTGGGGAGGAGAGTAAAAGCGAGGGAAGATAGGGGGTTGTGCAGAGGCGGTGGAATAAGATGTACTTGGATCACGCAGATTGTTAAGGGCATGGGTCAAGTGTCATCCCTAATTATAGGCGCGGTAAATTAATGCCTGGCAAAAGAAGGAACCAGGGGGCCGTTTCTGTAGCGTGAGCGCAAATCGGCAAAAACGGTACTAAGAAACACCTCTTTTGCCGACGTTTGTCGAAAACGTTTTGTGGCTGTGATGAAGGAAAGCAAGGACAAGCAATTTGAAGGATCATGTGAAATATCAATACTTCCGGCTTTTTTTTTTATATCTCGCGTGACGAGACTTGAACTTTAAAAATGGAAAAACAAGCTTGCCACAGCAAAATATTCTTTAGTCTATCGTGAAAAAATACAGGATGATTTTAGCAAATTAAACAAAACGCAAGTGTGTTTGAGTGCTCTTTCCTAATTTTTCATCATGTAAATGTTAGATGGCATAATATAGTGCAAATTTAATTTTCTGCACACAAATAGACGTGGGTGAAATCAAAAACTTTGTACAAACTGACAGAGAGGTATGCTTTATCTCCCTTATGATAGCAACCCTTTTCTCTCTCCCAAAAATGAAGAGTAAGCTTCAAGAGTTATCTGACCTTAGCAAACGTTTAGGGTGTTTCTTTGGCCCCTTTTGGCGTAAGCGTTATTCGCGCGGCGACCGTTATCTAGAGAAACTGATCCCTGCCGCCGTAGCTCAGTGGTTAGAGTTGCGGACTAGTGGCTGGGAGGTCTTGGGTTCGAATCCATCAGGGTCTTGTTGGGTTTTTCTGTGCGAGCGATTATGGGCTGCATAACATCGATTCACGTCAGTATTATAACCAGGTAGGGGCCTATGATCATGAAGTCTTACTCAGTGGTGCAGCTTTACTTTATTCTATTTATTTATTTATTTATTTATTGGCGAACTGTGTTTATGTGCGATGTAGACAAGTCATATGCCATATTATAAGTAGTATAGGACAATTTTGGAAGACTAGATTATTCTTTGAAACATTGCCGTCAGATTTGTGCGGAGAAAACTCATCATTGCAAGTGTCTAAAAAAAAAAAAATCATTTTGTATAATTATGGTGTTGTAATATCGTAGTATATGTGAGATTGTTGAAGAAACTTTAAAACAACAACAAAAAGGTTTGCTTTGATAGGCCCTATTAAAAAAAAAAAATCAATGAAGTAAAAATAAAATATATCCTGTAGGCCTTCAATGCATTACTATTTTTATTCTGCCTTCGGGTAGGCCAAAACAATTAAAATGCTCATAACCACAGGAAGCTGGACGTTTGTTTGATGGGTAATTTGGTTATCAATACGCGTCTGAATGACAATGTCTAGGCTTACAATAGTGCTTGTGGGCGCGCAAAAGATACAGAAGTGTGTATGCCTACGTGCGTGACTGAATGCTTTGCATTTCCTTACTTATAGTCTGTTCCGACACTCTCTACATTACTTATTCCCGTAATACATGGTTCTGCTTCACTTTCTTTACGTGCAAACACTCGATAATCATTATTAGGGGACCGTTGTTAGCATTTCCATGAGAGATGGAGCAGAGAGGAGGGACAGTTAGAGGTTGAAGGGGAATGTCCCCGTGGGGATACCGGGGGGTCGTTCGTAAAATTAGTTCCCCCACCTTCTGGGAGTTCTGTGCTTGTAACTTCCTCTAATCTGCCACTCTCTTTGACTCTGCCTTTTCCCTTTGCTTTCTGTCATCTACTATCTTTCTGATTTATTGGCCCATTCTCCTGTCTTCTTTTTTATAAAAATAATTATTCTAAATAAGTTTCCCCCCCTTTGAGCTCCTCCGAAATCGGAATGTGTCGGCTGTTCGCAGCGGGAGACCAGTGAAAACTGAAAACCGGACACATATGTACCTTACCCATTTTGACCATATGGCCTGGGAACTCAGAAGAAGAACAAGGCTTACCGATCTCCCGGGTCTTGACCTTGACCTTGACCTTGACCGGTATGCCATCATCAGAACCATAAGCAAAGTACCTACGTGCCAAATTTAAAGACTCTATTAAGACCAACGGTGTGGAAGTTATGGCCCCTTAAAGATTTTCGGTTTTCAAGGTCATACGCCAAGGTCAAGGTCAGGATGGCGAAAATGTTTGCGCGGATGCCTTCCTTTCATGGTGACACACTAGCACACAAAATGTGAAGCGGGTCGGGATATATCCTTGGGACAGACAGAGGAAAAAAAGGGGGGGGAAAGAAGTTACATACACGAACGAAAACATACTCCTTTGCGATCTACTTTGTAGATCGGCAAAGGACAAAAAAACAGAAGAAGGTGAGTGTAAAGAGAGGAAGGTCAAAGGAGAGGGTAGGCTACTAACAGGCAGGCAGGCAGGACGTACTTGAATGCAGCAGAATGATAACCCAAGAGCTGCCCCTAATTATGATGCGTGGTCAAGTGTCTATTGTATGGCCACTAGTGGAGGTGTGTGTGTGTGTGTGTGTGCGTGTGCGTGCGTGTGCGTGTGCGTGCGTGTGCGTGCGTGCGTGTGTGTGTGTGTGTGTGAGAGAGAGAGAGAGAGAGAGAGAGAGAGAGAGAGAGAGAGAGAGAGAGAGAGAGAGAGAAAAAGAAATTCAAGTAACTGGGAGGATGGATAGTGAAAGGGGCAGAGAGGGTAGTAGAAGAAACAGCAAGTAACGGGGGTAAATAGGGAGATAAGGGGGGATATAAAGAAAGTAGGGCTACTAATATAGAGTTGTTGCGTGGTGCCGATTCCCCGGAGTGTCCTAGGACTGTAGGAATCGATGACCAGCGAGAAAAGGGGGTTAGTGCCTGGTACGTTTCGCTCTGTCCCCGGAGAGACACTACAGGCTACCTACGCTCACCCTCCAGTTCAGCCCGAAATAACCACCCAGTACAGCCCCCCATTAGTTGAGTCTTCATTCATTGTTCCTCCTTCTCCTCCTCCTCCACCTCCATTTTCTAAATAGCTGGATGTTGCCTTTGTGTTGGTGCACACTAATACGCAGATACACCTTTTTTTCTCGGGAAGATTCCGAATTTTCCCAGCCTTGGGAAGATTCTGATTTTTCAAAGATTCAAAGATTCAAAGATTGTTTAATCCTTTGAACCCTTTTGGAGCATGGATGACTTGAAGCAAATCAAGCAAATACAAATGCAAACAATAGAAAACGGTTACAAAAGATAACTCTAATATAATTAACACACCAAAATGTCACACAACTTTACTAAACCTTACAAATTTAGCTAATATAAAATTTAATAACACCTTTTTACCACCACAGAGCAAACTACAATAGTTAAATACGGACATTACACATGTACATTTTCTGGAAATAAACTGACATCTCATGTCATTGTATTTGGGACATTCCATTACAAAATGAAACTCGTCACCAAGGTCATTCTGATTGCAGTCTCTACATAATCCTTCTTCTTCTTCTTCTTCTTCTTCTTCGATCGCTCTCACAGTTTCCTGTCAATTATGAGCGCAGATGCGTCATGCTGCCGTTATGCGCCTAAGTAAGAAATAATTAGGCCCAGCAAGTCCGACTTCGGCTGGAGGAATTGTTTTGAAAGCGTTTCTTGAAAAAAGGCAGGAGAATGGTCCAGAAAGGCAGAAAGATAGTAGATGACCGCAAGCAAAGGGAAAAGGCAGAGTCAAAGAGAGTGACAGATTAGAGGAAGTTACAAGCACAGAACTTCCAGAAGGTGGGGGGACTATTTATACAAAAGACCCCCCGGTATCCCCACCGGGGGGAATCGTTCTTCATGGGGCATTCTAAATCTTCTGCCAATTTCTATCATGAGTTTATAATTACCACACCGAAACCGTATGAGGATATATATATATATATATATATATATATATATATATATATATATATATAACGTACAAGAATTGAAGAAGAAAAAACAACCACACCATTAAACTTTCCTCTTATATATATATATAGTTTGCTTGAAAAAAAAACTTGTTTTGTGTCCAATATTTAAGTTTGTGAGCCTAAGAAAGAAACTGAATAACTTTAATTTTAACTTTACAATTTATTCTGTGTTCTGAAAAGAATAAAAGAAAATAATGTGCTGATTTACTTTTTCTCCCAATGGGGGAGATAGACAATGCCTATGCAAAGACAGCTGTTTCATCTTTGAGAAAGATTCTTCAGTCTGCATATCGGTATATATATATAACAGGTAATATATATATATATATATATATATATATATATATATATATATAAACATCAGGCAACATTCAATATATCTTTCACGGCAGAAATCGGTTTTCTAATTTCTATAAAATAAACATTTATTACTAGACTCTAAGGCATCATTCCAAGTACGTTTGTAATTTTCCTCTAATGAAGTACGAACATTTCTACAAAGTCTGTTAACTGACAAAAAAAGTTTGTGTATCCCAAACACAGTCAAATCCAGTTTCTATTAAAATATCCCGTATACATATCAACCACCCAGAAGTAAAAACCTGATTTCTATATAAATCATGCAACACTTTATGCAATATAAAGGAATATTTGTTGATTTGTGAAGAAAGTAGCATCTTATCATACATGCTTTTATTTGAACGGACACAGGATAAATTCCCAGTTCTCCGTTTACCAGTTCTGTTCACTATAACCCCAAAGTTCATAACCATAAAGAAGAACAGGTAATAGCATTGATTGATATAAATCCAATACAATATTTACAGGCAACGTTTGAATTCGTGCCATTTTCAATAACAAAAACATTGCACATTGAGCTTGGTCATACAAATACTTCTTACATTCATAAAAAAAATCCCGTTTTGCTGAAAAATATACCTAAATACTTAAAAGTGTGTACTATTTCAATGGACTGCTTTCTAAACTTTAAAACTTTTCTATGATTCTTACGTCCATTAAAGACTACAACCTTTGTTTTTGCAACATTAACATTAAGCTTCCATTCATCACAATACTCAGATATTACATCAAGAGCATGCTGTAAACCATGAAGGGAATTATTAATAATAACAATATTGTCGGCATATAACAGTAAAAGTAAACTAATCTAACCTAATAAATCTGAATCAGGAAGATTTAAGTCAATATTCAGGAAATCACAATTATGATCTGCTAAGTATCGTTCAAGGTCATTCAAATACAACAAAAATAACAAAGGCGAAATATTTTCACCTTGACGAACACCCCTGGAATTGCTGAAATATTCAGATTGACTTCCATTTACAAATACACAAGATTTTATTTCCTGATACATATTTATGATTACTCGCAACATTTTTCCATTTACACCTTCTGTAATAAGCTTCTGTCATAACCCCTGTCTCCATACTGAATCAAACGCTTTTGTCAAATCAACAAAAACATAAAATAGTTGCTTCTTACGACTATTGAAAATATCAATTAAACTTTTTAAAACAAACAGATGATCCGTTGTAGAATGACATCTTCGAAAACCTGCTTGATTTTCCAAAAGAATGTTATTACTCTCGATACAATTTGTTAAACGGTTATTCAAAATTGTTGTGAACAATTTTCCTACACAACTCAAAAGTGTAATACCTGTGTAGTTGTTACTGTCCGTTTTTAGTACCCCTTCCTTTGTACAAAGGCAGAATAAGTCCAACTAACCACTCCTCTGGTATGGTCCCTGTATCAAGACTTTTATTAAAATGTTTGTAATATGTTGTTTGAGTATGGGAATACTTTGCTTTATATATTCATTTCGTATTTTATCTACCTCAGATGCCTTTCCATTTTTAAGTTGGTGTACAGCTATTTCAATATCTTCGTCAACTATAGGGGCATTTAAAAATTCAAGGTCATATTCCAAGTCACAATCAATATCACTTGCATTCTCAACACCATATCTGGTTGAACATTCAAAGAATTACAATGTAAGAAAAGATCATTTAAACTAATAGGGCATTCATTCTTCTTTTTCTTTTTAATATTTTCCCAATATTCTCTTGGCCTATTAGCTCTTAAATTATGAATCTTCTTGTGCCAGATTTTGGTGTAAACTCTTTTCGATTTTCTAAGAACGTTTTTGTATTCTTTGCTGCTATTTTCTAGCTCTCTGTGATTAGGCAAAGAATCCTTTAATTTAGCTTTATTCTTCGCTGTAAAATATGCTTTTCTGTGCTTCCTACATATAGCATCAAACCAAGGTTTATTTTCATTGTTTTTGTTGTTTGACACATATTTGACTTCTCCCAGTGTGTCTTTAGCTGTATCTATCATAATTTGTGATAACAAAGTGTAAGCATCAGCCACAAAAGCCTTTTCATCATCAAGTATATTGCTTAATTCGTCTACATTTTTAGTAGGTAAGTTTTCTTTGAATATATCACTTTTACATGGATGCCATCTCTTAATTTTTATATCCCTTCTTGTTTCTGGAAATTTAACATCTGTAATATGTTCATCACAATTTGAATTTTCATTGAGAATGTTATTTTTGACTTTGTCTGTGAAATATTAAGAGATAAAAGAATTGGACAGTGAACGTCTGAAAACATGGCATCAAATAGATCAGCACTAAAGTCAGCAATATGTGTAAACAGATAAGGTGAACCCAGCATATAATCAATCACCGTACACCCACTACTTGTGCATCGACCATTGTCAGCGTCTCTGCCAACCCTTCCATTAAACATAAACAAATTCTGTGATTTACAAAAATCAATAAGTCCATATGCATAGTTGTTATGACGCCATACATCCTGGAAAAAAATCTCTGAATACGAATGTCAAATTCTTCAATACAGGAGTGAAAACCACCCGTAATACTAAGAGAGTCATTGATATCTGAGTCAGAATTCAGAAAGCCAGGCAAACATCTAGTATAAGCATTAAAGTCACCCATAAGGAGTATATGACAGTTTTAATCATGATGTGTAATACTAGTTTATTAATCATCAAAGCAGTTAACTGACCCATAAACAGTCCCCTCTGGAGCAATGCAAACTGACCCAACTAGCAGATCTTTATCATAACCTGTCAGCAATTTATTGATTTTCATCCACAAAACAGTCACTGTCACCACTGGCAGCAGGTTCCAATAATTGAATGAAGTCTTCATACACATTTTTTTATATAGGCAATGGCTATTCCACCAGATCTTAAATATGACAAATATTTTCGACTGAACAAAACAACAGAATAACCGAGATCAGTTGTGGGCAAACACACAATTCTCTCTCTCTCTCTCTCTCTCTCTCTCTCTCTCTCTCTCTCTCTCTCTCTCTCTCTCTCTCTCGCTCTCTCTCAATGTTCATTTATAGCATTAGTTATGTATTGCATGCTTAGAACCAAGGACAGAATGGAAGACTAGGCCCAGCCTAAATTCTGATCCTTGTAAAATAATGTGTTTGAAGTTTGAACTAACTCTCTCTCTCTCTCTCTCTCTCTCTCTCTCTCTCTCTCTCTCTCTCTCTCTCTCTCTCTCTCTCTCTCTCTCTCGATGGAATATATGACACCCAGACGATCATCCATCGTTGTTATTGAATTCCCCAAGGACTTGAGGTCAATGTCTATGTAGGCTACACACTATGCGCTGTAGAACGTCTTTCTATTGTGCTCCTGGGCAGAAAGATTAAAGTTTTGGTCTGTAGAAAGTTTGTCTATAGATCCGTTTGACTGTTTCATGGGTGCAACATTTCCTGGTATACCAGGATTTCCTGTATTTGAATTTTACCAGAAAAGGAAGTTCCTTTTTTTAAATTTGTCAAACAAGATCTTTGTGTGTTTACTGTATTTTTCAAACACTTTAAAACAAGCATTTGTATAAATTGTGAAAAAACAAACAAAAATACCTTCATAAATCAATTTTTGCTTCAGCTGCAGGAACAATTGCCCATGGACCACGGCCTTTCAGGTTTTTTTCATTTTGTGTAGTTGCACCCATGCTGTTTGACGTTTTAGAATTACTAAGCAAAATACTAAAAAAAAAAGTTCAGAACGGATTTGAGCCATTACTCAGATGCCGAAATTGGCAACTTTGTTTTCACCGTCCGATGTTTCACACCTTTTAACAGATATGCTGCACATCATAATTAAGAGGGCCTCTCGTTATAATTTGCAATGTGAAGATTCTGATAATGTCACAACGATGTAAATAGTGTCATGAGGTAGACCATTACCACAATACTTAAGTTGCAAATGTTCATTATTGTCCGCCTTGTCATAGCCGTTGAGCAAAGCAAAATGTACACCAAGGTGAACGTTGATCCCAAGCGGTGAAAATCGCTTTAAAGCCGAGATCTTCTATCTATAAATGTGAGAATTTATGCTCAAGGACAGACATTCAAGCAAATGTAGCTTATAACTTGGTTTTGAGACATTGCACGGTCAGATATAAAAGTTTACAACGGGCTCAATAATTTTCAGTTAAAAGCAGACGATCGTACGAACGTGAGAAGAAAGTGACCGTTACTATCATCAAGTGACTGTTGTGACTTTTAAAACCATAGCTAGTGCAAAGCCTCTTGTATAAAATGATCTCTGGGCAAGTGCAGATGAGATGGAAAACATAATGAGCATTTAATCAGGAAGCCTTGATAAAATCTCGCTCGAACACCTGGGTATGTGGAAACGCTATTTTCGTTGAGTGTCCCACCAGATTAGCGCCGAGAAGAAGCATGGTTCAATAAAGCACCCAAACTACACAATATATTTGATGGCGAGAAGTCAGCTGACATCTAGGACATCGTGACTGATGATGAAACATTTATCTGTGAGTGTGATCCAAACACCAAGCAATAAATAGCTGTTTGTATGTTCTGGATGATAAATCATTGGTAAATGTCCACAGTAAACAGAGCAGTAGCAAACTTTAGCAAGCAAATAGTCACCTTGAAGTTTTACTGAAAAACTGATTCCATGGCCCCAGGTCCTTTCCCAGAGAGAAGAGCTATCACTGTGGGTTGACAAATAAGCATCCTTTTCCCCAAAGGCCTTTTTGATTTACCGTCCAAGCACTGATACCCAATTTCCCCCTGTTTTATTGTGACAACGCAAGTGATCACACTGCTCCAGCTACTTGGGACCTTTTGCCAGAAAACAGACTTCTGCAGAGTTCAGTTGGTCTCCTATCCACCTAGTTTTCCGACTTAGTCCCTTGTGACGTTTTCCTATTAGATTATGTGAAGATTTGGCGAAGTGGGGGGCAGAGCAAATGAAGAAAGTTGAAGATGCGCGAAAGTTCGCCGAGGGTGCTATTTTTGACATATACCACCTCCCAAGAACGCAGAAGAAGAAGAAGACATACCCCAGTCAACCTGGACTGATGCCATATCCGTTTGGTTTTAAAGAATATCAAAGTGTGTATGTTCTATTTAGGGACACCTCTATAATCTGGACTAGCCAGAAGGATGATACACACAGCCAGTTCTCCATAATGAGAGGCCATCATATCAATTGTTTCAAATATGATGTGCCTTTAATAACTTCGCATGTCCTTTCTATTCAAGATGGCGAGATGACTATGTATGCATACACGATGAGTGGTGTTACGAAAAATATTATAGATCCCCGGCCGTAGAAGAGTAAGACCATGGTCTTCTTTTTCTTCTTCTTCTTAGTTGCCAAAGTCATCTTTGACCATTATTGCAACCGAAAGGGGCGAAGTGGTCGAAAAAAATAAAGACAAAGAGAGTTAAAGAGAAAAAGAGAGAGAGAGAGTTTTTGTGGGTCCGGATAGACACGGACCGTTCAGCAGTACCCAGCATGATGCCGGCCCAACCACTGCCTACCCAAGGGTCTGATGTTTGCTTAGTGCTCTGCCAGCAGCCTTCTGAAGGCGGCTTTGGCAGAAGGGGCCTGGACTGTCTCTGGGTGTAGGGCGTTCCATTCTCCGATGGCATGGGGAAAGAAGGAGGCACTGCGCTGCTGGGTACAACAGGGGATCCTGCTGATCTGCTCGCTGTGTCCTCTTCTTGACCTTGCTGTTAAGGACTGCCGATCTCCGTGTGTGGCATGGAGCTGGCCTTTTGATGATTTTGTAGGTCGTGAGTCTTGTGGCGGCTCTTCGTTTAGATGTGGGGTTGTAATCGTTCATGACGAATGACGAAGCGTGCTGCGTCGTTGATGTTCTTCTGGGCAATTGGATCCCACACACTAGAGGCGTACTCAAGGTGGGGACGGACAAGAGTGGTTTATTTTAGGCCTAGGGCCCTTCTGATGAAGCCGAGCGTGTTGTAGGCTCTGCCCACAATGCTTTTGATGTGGGTGTCCCCCTTTCCGTCATCCTGCAGTGTGACCCCTAGGTACTTGGTGGAAGCCCCTCTCTGCAGCTCTTGGTTGTGGAGAGAATACTTGAGGAAGGTGGTGATAGTCCTCCAAGTGACATGCATGACACTGTATTTATCTGGGTGGAACTACATGTCCCATTCGTGTTCCCACTGCTCCAGTGCCTTCAGGTCTTCTTGTAGCTGCTGTTGGTGGTCCTGTTGTTCTTCTTGGGCTCGGTACACGATGATGTCATCAGCAAAAAGCCGGGTGGGGGGAGGCCACTCTGTCTGGGAGGTCGTTTATGTAGACCAGGAAAGACAGGGGCCGAGGACGCTGCCCTGGGGGACTCCTGAATTCACTGTGACGGGGTTGGACGGGCTGCCCTCTACAACCACAGTCTGTGTTCTGGCTATCAGGAAGTTAGAAATCCATTGTTTGGTAAATCCGCTGATGCTATAGTGCCCCAGTTAAATCCATTCTTTGATAGATCCTCTGATGCCATAGTGCCCCAGTTAAATCCATTCTTTGATAGATCCTCTAATGCTATAGTGCTCCAGTTAAATCCATTATTTGATAGATCCTCTGATGCCATAGTGCTCCAGTTAAATCCATTCTTTGATAGACCTCTGATGCCATAGTGCTCCAGTTAAATCCATTCTTTGATAGATCCTCTGATGCCATAGTGCTCCAGTTAAATCCATTCTTTGATAGACCTCTGATGCCATAGTGCTCCAGTTAAATCCATTCTTTGATAGATCCTCTGATGCCATAGTGCTCCAGTTAAATCCATTCTTTGATAGACCTCTGATGCCATAGTGCCCCAGTTAAATCCATTCTTTGATAGATCCTCTAATGCCATAGTGCTCCAGTTAAATCCATTCTTTGATAGATCCTCTGATGCCATAGTGCTCCAGTTAAATCCATTCTTTGATAGATCCTCTGATGCCATAGTGCTCCAGTTAAATCCATTCTTTGATAGATCCTCTGATGCCATAGTGCTCCAGTTAAATCCATTCTTTGATAGATCCTCTGATGCCATAGTGCTCCAGTTAAATCCATTCTTTGATATATCCTCTGATGCCATAGTGCTCCCAGTTAAATCCATTCTTTGATAGATCCTCTGATGCCATAGTGCTCCAGTTAAATCCATTCTTTGATAGATCCTCTGATGCCATAGTGCTCCAGTTAAATCCATTCTTTGATAGATCCTCTGATGCCATAGTGCTCCAGTTAAATCCATTCTTTGATAGATCCTCTAATGCCATAGTGCTCCAGTTAAATCCATTCTTTGATAGATCCTCTGATGCCATAGTGCTCCAGTTAAATCCATTCTTTGATAGATCCTCTGATGCCATAGTGCTCCCAGTTAAATCCATTCTTTGATAGATCCTCTGATGCCATAGTGCTCCAGTTAAATCCATTCTTTGATAGATCCTCTGATGCCATAGTGCTCAAGTTAAATCCATTCTTTGATAGATCCTCTGATGCCATAGTGCTCCAGTTAAATCCATTCTTTGATAGATCCTCTGATGCCATAGTGCTCCAGTTAAATCCATTCTTTGATAGATCCTCTGATGCCATAGTGCTCCAGTTAAATCCATTCTTTGATAGATCCTCTGATGCCATAGTGCTCCAGTTAAATCCATTCTTTGATAGATCCTCTGATGCCATAGTGCTCCAGTTAAATCCATTCTTTGATAGATCCTCTGATGCCATAGTGCTCCAGTTAAATCCATTCTTTGATAGATCCTCTGATGCCATAGTGCTCCAGTTAAATCCATTCTTTGATAGATCCTCTGATGCCATAGTGCTCCAGTTAAATCCATTCTTTGATATATCCTCTGATGCCATAGTGCTCCAGTTAAATCCATTCTTTGATATATCCTCTGATGCCATAGTGCTCCAGTTAAATCCATTCTTTGATAGATCCTCTGATGCCATAGTGCTCCAGTTAAATCCATTCTTTGATATATCCTCTGATGCCATAGTGCTCCAGTTAAATCCATTCTTTGATAGATCCTCTGATGCCATAGTGCTCCAGTTAAATCCATTCTTTGATAGATCCTCTGATGCCATAGTGCTCCAGTTAAATCCATTCTTTGATATATCCTCTGATGCCATAGTGCTCCAGTTAAATCCATTCTTTGATAGATCCTCTGATGCCATAGTGCTCAAGTTAAATCCATTCTTTGATAGATCCTCTGATGCCATAGTGCTCCAGTTAAATCCATTCTTTGATAGATCCTCTGATGCCATAGTGCTCCAGTTAAATCCATTCTTTGATATATCCTCTGATGCCATAGTGCTCCAGTTAAATCCATTCTTTGATAGATCCTCTGATGCCATAGTGCTCCAGTTAAATCCATTCTTTGATAGATCCTCTGATGCCATAGTGCTCCAGTTAAATCCATTCTTTGATAGACCTCTGATGCCATAGTGCTCCAGTTAAATCCATTCTTTGATAGACCTCTGATGCCATAGTGCTCAAGTTAAATCCATTCTTTGATAGATCCTCTGATGCCATAGTGCTCCAGTTAAATCCATTCTTTGATAGATCCTCTGATGCCATAGTGCTCAAGTTAAATCCATTCTTTGATAGATCCTCTGATGCCATAGTGCTCCAGTTAAATCCATTCTTTGATAGATCCTCTGATGCCATAGTGCTCCAGTTAAATCCATTCTTTGATATATCCTCTGATGCCATAGTGCTCCAGTTAAATCCATTCTTTGATAGATCCTCTGATGCCATAGTGCTCCAGTTAAATCCATTCTTTGATAGATCCTCTGATGCCATAGTGCTCCAGTTAAATCCATTCTTTGATATATCCTCTGATGCCATAGTGCTCCAGTTAAATCCATTCTTTGATATATCCTCTGATGCCATAGTGCTCCAGTTAAATCCATTCTTTGATAGATCCTCTGATGCCATAGTGCTCCAGTTAAATCCATTCTTTGATAGATCCTCTGATACCATAGTGCTCCAGTTAAATCCATTCTTTGATATATCCTCTGATGCCATAGTGCTCCAGTTAAATCCATTCTTTGATAGATCCTCTGATGCCATAGTGCTCCAGTTAAATCCATTCTTTGATAGATCCTCTGATGCCATAGTGCTCCAGTTAAATCCATTCTTTGATAGATCCTCTGATGCCATAGTGCTCCAGTTAAATCCATTCTTTGATATATCCTCTGATGCCATAGTGCTCCAGTTAAATCCATTCTTTGATAGATCCTCTGATGCCATATGTATAGTGCTCCAGTCTCTGGGGAAAGCAGACACGGGTCCATTTATCTACAGGTTTTTATGTGGGGGGAAATCTGTAGACATCACTATTTTTGTAACACCGGTTGAAAAACATGAGTGGTTGTGGACCCAGTGACGTCAACAGTGAGCTGTTTAGGTGGAGTTATCTATTTAGGTGGCGTTATGCCCCTTAGATCTTTAGCCCCCCCCCCCCCCCTCTCTCTCTCTCTCTCTCTCTCTCTCCTCTTTATTTGTGACAGCGTTTGTATATAATATGTCTATATCAGTATATGTAGCCATTCTTCTTCGTCTTCTTTTGGTTGCTTCTGCCACACCTGTTAGGCTACAGGTGTACACAAGGTGTAGTTTTCCACCCAAACTATTATCCTTTAACCCATCATCATTTCGTCCCCCCCTTCCATCAACGCCCCCCCCCCCCCTTCCACTACCTATATATCCTCCTTTCGCTCCACTCTCTTCCTTCAAATGTTCACTACCCATTAACAACCTCCCCCCCCCCCCCCCCCCACACACACACACACACACATACACATACACTCCCCTGTCACGTTTTTTTCTCTCTCTCTCTCTCTCCAAAAGAAGATCTGCTAACATCGCTAAAGAAAAGAAAGCTACGCTGGTATGGCCATGTAACAAGATCCAACGGTCTTGCCGAAACGATACTCCAGGGAACTGTTGAGGGAGGGAGGGAGACGGAGGGGAAGACAAAAGAAACGATGGTCTGACAACATCACAGAATGGACAGCAAAATCATTCGCAGAAACCTAGACTCTGGCTCACGACCGACAGAGCTGGAGGAAGTTGGTGAAGTATGAAGATTTTAGGCAATGCCTATTCTTACAATCTGTTCAGGCAAATGAGTTAAGAAACTCATCAACACTGAAAGCCTCGACAGCTCATTGGTAGAGTGTCTAGGTTAGGTTAGGTTAGGTACATTATAGTCACAGAGGCGTCTCTGTGAAATTCGGGTTGCTCCCACCTGGAGAGCGCGTCGCAGCTAGAGGCGCGCCACCCAATTTTTTGTTTGTTTTTGCATGCGACTTTTGTGTGACTGGTGAGGAAGGCAGGGAGGGGGGTAAATTTTGATCAAATGACAACTTTTTCGTTGCCACTGGGTGTAACGTGTGTTAAGTGCATGGGCACACGGGACCTCGGTTTATCGTCTCATCCGAAAGACTCCACGTTCAGACCGCAAGGCCTAGTGCAGAGTGACAGGAAAAATACCACCTGTACCCAGGTTCGAACTCGGGTTTACTTGACACGAAGCGAACGCGCTACCACTGTGCCACTCTACACTGTCTGTCTGTCATGTCAATGGTTCCGGGTCCGATTCCCGGCATGGGCACTTTTTTATTATTTTTATTTATTTTATAGTTGTATCCATTAACGATAGTTCATTTTGTACTTTAAAATGTATTGGCAATCTTGTACTTTAGACCCCCCACCCCCCAATCTTTGTTTGTTGTTGTCCCACATGTTCCTGTTCGAGCGAGCCTTGAAGGCTTTGCCTCTTGTTGTTTTCTTATCCCATTCTTATCCCAGCCCACCGAAAACAGCAGCCGCCCCCCTCTGCTACCTGGCAGTCATAGTCGGAAACGACCGGCAGGCATACATACTTGCTGTTACCACATACCCGAGGTGAGAACACTCGTCTTGTCAGCAGTATTACTGTAGACGCGTTTGCTCTAACCAAGAGATCGCTTGGCCCTGGCACCAATCGATGACCGAGGGCTCTGGAACCGTAAGGAACCACCACCACCACCAATATCATCCTTCTTACCCCCACCCCCACCCACCCCCCCCCCCCCCCCCACCCCCCACCCCCCCCCCCACCCCACCACCACCCCCCGCACCCATTCCCTCTTCTCCTTTCTGTCGCCTAGCGGCTATTCTGGGTCCCCGGGCATTCCCAAAATAGCTGCCACCTCGACCTTTCGCCGAGGGCGACAAACAAAATAGCGACCCCTGTAGAATTGTGACTCGTTTCATTTTATTCTACGGAGAAAACTGAACGGTTTCACTACTCCTTGTAGAAATACTTATGAAAGCTTGTAGAGGGGGGGGGGGGGGGGGGGGAGGGGGAGAGAAGGAGGGGGAGGGGGAGAAGGAGGGAGAGGGGGAGAAGGTGGGGGGAGATTGACTTCTGCTTGGCGATAACGTTTAGTTTATTCGATTCAAGAGCGCGCTTTTGAATTAAAAAAAACACCACAATCAAAACAAGGTCAAGCTTCAAGGTCAAGGCTTCCTGTTCAAGCTGTCTACCCCTCTGCCAATTTTGATTAAAGTGCAAACAGTAGTTTTTAAGATAATCGATACACAGACACACAGACACACACACAGACACACACACATACACACACAAACCGATCGAAAAAACCCGGCCTCTGGCCGAGTAATAAACTGTGGGAGTAAAGTTAGACGAGGTAAATGTAACGTTATATAAATTCAAAGAGACAGTAACAAAAACAGTTTTCTCAAAGTAAACACACGAGCACCATTTTTTCAAGCTTTCAAAACCCAACGGTTTTTTCTTCAGGAATGAGGGAAAGGAAATGACATTACACAAAACTTTTACAGGTACAGGTGAACATTGATCGGAAAAAATGAAAAAATCGAGTGAGTGAGAAACACAATAAGCACGAACTAAAGTAGATGAACAGAAGTCATTAACTTAAAATAGAGGGAGAACATTGCACACACAAACAGTAACCGCATCACAAAGCACTAAAACAGAGGAAATAGAAGAAGTGGTTGAAGAAGATCAAGGATAAAAAACGACAACATAAAATTATGAATAATCATCGTCACCATCATCATCATCAACAACAACAACATCATCATCATCATTAACAACATCATCATCATCAATGACAACAACAACAACAACAACAACAACAACACAACAACAACAACAATATATCATCGTCATTATCAATAGCAAACTCCTCCTTCTTCTTCTCCTCTTCCTCTACTTCCTTATCATCATCATCGTCGTCGTCGTTGTCATCGTCGTCATTTTATTATCAGCTAAGACGGAGTTGTGTTGGCAAAAAAAGGGTTGTGTTGGCACGAAGACCGAAAGAAGTAAAAACAAAAAAAGTTAACAAAACAAACAAACAAACAAAAACATGCTGCAAAACGCATACAGAAAACGTATAAGTGCATCAGAGAGAGAGAGAGAGAGAGAGAGAGAGAGGGGGGGGGGGGGGGTGACAGAGATAGAGACAGAGATGGTATCTGCTTTCACATTCTCCTCTTTCGAAGAAAATCGATTGAGATTAGAGAAAAGCATGCACGCACGCACGCGCGTGTGCGTGTGTTCGTGCGTGTGTGCGTGCGTTCGTACGTGCGTGTGTGTGTGTGTGTGTGTGTGTGTGTGTGTGTGTGTGTGTGTGTGTGTGCGTGTGCGTGCGTGCGTGTGCGTGTGTGTGCGTGTGTGTGAATACGCGCGTGCGTGCATACTTTGTGTGCATACTTTGTTTACTTTGTCTGGTTTTGAGTGTTTCCATGCTTTCCTACTACTTTTAGGATTGTTTCCATGCTTTCGAGTTTGCTTGCAACTTCGACAATCGTTCCGCCAGTTTGTTTAGCATTGCTTTTGTGTCTCGCGCACTAAGTAGGTCATTAAGGCCTACGTCTGAACTCACTCTTGCCGATTGTGCTCCCAGTTCAATGAGAACGGGAGTACATTAGAATGGGAACGAGGGTCTGTGCGTGTTTCTCTCCGTCCGTATGTGTGCATGTGTTTATGTGTCTGTGTGTCTGTGTGTGTATATGTGACTGAAATGTGTTCCTGCTCATAGCTGCCTAAACCACTGAACCGACCGCAACGAAACTTGGTAACAGTAGTTCCTTAGACCTTGCAGTTTCGGCACGCGATGTCAGAATCACAGAATGACAAGCCACATCAACATGATCCCAGTAAGAAAGTTTTGAGTACATGTATTAAGATATTACCATAATGGATGGAATTAAACCAAAGTAAGTAAGTGCAATGTTTTCACCTAATGGTATTTGTATTTTTTGTAAAATATCTAATTTCTAAGGGTAAAGGTAAAGATGTGCCCCCCAAACCCCCCCTGCATTTATCGGTTAATTCCATTTTTCCGTTTTTGCCTTTCTTACCAAACATAAAGCTGTATTTTATTAACCTTTTCAGCTAATTATCTTTTTGGAATAATAACCCTACCCCTAACCCTACCCCCAAAAGAGAAATTGAGGTTAGGTGCAACAACATGACAGCAATACAACATAACTAAAGACCATTCATCAAACGTGTGAAACGAAATTATGCTAACCAAATAATTATCATTCCAATTCATTACTTCA
>CM065684.1:48035049-48085049 GCA_017654935.2 Phymorhynchus buccinoides | reverse complement strand
TGAAGGCATGAAAGATCGCTAGTATTATGCCAGCATCAATGCTTGTATTTATGCCACCCACCCACCCTCTCTCTCTCTCTCTCTCTCTCTCTCTCTCTCTCTCTCTCTCTCTCTCTCTCTCTCTCTCTCTCTCTCTCTCTCTCTCTCTCTCTCTCTCTCTCTCTCTCTCTCTCTCTCTCTCTCTCTGTCTTGCATGTTCGCCTATAATGGAGTTCTTTGTGCTGATGATTTGTTGTCATTGTTGTTTTTCCTTTTGCAACCCCCTCCACTCTGACATGGGCAGAAGGCCTGGATCAGTAAACGTTGTTAATTGTGTGTGAATTGTGTGTGAATCTCTCTCTCTCTCTCTCTCTCTCTCTCTCTCTCTCTCTCTCTCTCTCTCTCTCTCTCTCTCTCTCTCTCTCTCTCTCTCTCTCTCTGATATCAAAGAACAGAGACATCACGTAAATTATAGGATTACTCATGTTCCACTTCTCACTACATTCGCTATGACATACATATACATTTCCATTATCCATATACTCCTCCATCTATCCCCGTATCCATTCTGTTTTCATCATTCACAGACTTCGTAACTGTTTTCAGCCTGCACTACAGGCAGTGTTAAAAACAAGTATGCAAACAAACAACAAGATGGCAACGCCATAAAAACGTAGTCCCAGTTACCAGCAACACCCCGACCACTTTCAAGGTCTACCGATGTAGACCATGACCTTAATTGGTACCCCACAAGCCAATGCACCTACATGCCAAGTTTGAAGACTAGTGTATGTACATCGGCGTGGAAGATATGGCCCTTTAAAATTTGGAGTTTTCAAGGTCGTACATCAAAGTCAAGGTCAGAACAGCGATAATTTATGCACGTGCAGCAAATAGGTACCATAAGGACCAACTCTGCCAATTTGTGTTCAGATTGGTCCAGTGGTTCAGGCCTTATTAAATGGAACACAGTTTGGTCACACACAGACGCACACGCACGCGCACGCACGCACACGCACACGCACGCACACATACACACACACACACACACACACACACACACACACACACACACACACACACACACACACACACACAGAGCAGAGAAACGCACAGCCCTAGAAGAAGCAAGCAAACATGTTGCAAACCGACTTTTTCAAAGTTAGAAGGCTCATCAAGTAGGCCTAACTTTACCTAAGCCTTGCCTTTGTCTGTTTGTCTCTCCTTCTGGAGACAACAAAGCTAATAGCCAAAATTAATGGATTTCAATTAAATTGGATCGAGGGTCAGGGCATATCAGCTTTATCTGTATGGTAGGCCTACAGTTGTTGGGGTTTTGTAAAAGAAAAAGATGCCTTTGTAAGTTTGTAGGGGTTATACTAAACGGTATTGATAGGCTATGTTAATGTTGTTAGTCTGGTAAAACTGGATCGAGTATCATATTATAACAAAAGTGACCACGAACCGAAAGTTTGTTTTACGTCCTCCCGGCCGAAGCCATGTGGGACATTACGTTAAATTAAGTTATATTTTCTTTTTAATAGAGTTAGGGTAAGTGACCACTTATATTCTGCTCTTATATGCTTCTCGATCATGCCTAGGAGACTAAAGGGCCGACTCACACGTACAATTTCAGCCGTACGACTATCCACCTGTGACGACGTCTATGATGCATGATTCTGGTGAAATACTACTGTCTAAATGAAGCACAAACATTTTCTTCGTATTCGTGTATGGAGAATAATAGTGAACGAAACTAGTAGGATTTTTCTCCCCCAGATTCATTTAGACAGTGTTATGTTGTGAGAATCATGCCTTACAGATGTCTAAGTTGGATAGACGTACGTACGACTGCAGTTGGACAAGTGGGTCGTCCCCGTAATTCTCGTGTCAATCAGTAAGCCTACTCTACTCAGTGCTCTGGATGATCCTTTTATGAGGACTAGGCTAGCGCAACGTCGAATACCTTTAACGCCACGTACATGTAACCTAGGGGCACTCGTTTTGCCGAGCTCAGTCGCAAATTATTCGGTTACTTACTTACTTCCGCCTGTCGTCCCTCCTGGGGCATAAGCCGCCGATTCGGTTAAGAAACGCCCGTTTCCCGTTGGTGCTGCTCTGAGAGTGACGCGCTCTCCCGATTCTCTCCCAATTTGCTGCCAGGCTTTGCCCCGGCCACAGAGCAAGTCTGACAGCAAATTTGAAGCGATTCGGTTAAGAAACGGCGGAGTTAATTATAAGGCCCCGTTTCCCGTTGGCGCTGCTCTGAGAGTGACGCGCTCTCCCGATTCCCTTCAAATTTGCTGCCAGGCTTTGCCCCGACCACAGCAAGCCTGACAGCAAATTTGAAGCGATTCGGTCCAAAAACGGCGGAGTTATGAGGCCCGTTTTGTGTTTCAGACAGACAGACAGACACACACTTGCCTTTTTATTATATGATGAACGTGGGTCTGTATTCCTATGGCTATTAATTGTCCTCACTTTGCTAGGCGATGGATGCCGAAAATAACTTTGGTGATGGGAGTTAATTAACAAGAGAGTTACTTCCCCTTATTTAGTTCACTATTCTTGAGACACTTGCTCGAATTTTCTCCTTCCATAACGAACGTCTTACCTGTGTCAACATTAGCCTACTTTTTCGTTTTCTTCTTTTTTTTCTCTCCTTTTGTTGTTGTTGTTGGGTAGCCTCCGCCGAGGACGTTACATGTTTGTCACTTTGTCCGTGCGACTTCTCGATCTGTCGGAGTTTGGAAGCAAATGAACCATGGGTGCAACTCCCCCAAATGAAAAACATAAAACATAATGCAACAAATACTTGTAGCGGTGCCATAGCCGATGAGGTTTAACCGAGGCGTGGTTACCGCTACACCTGTCTGTATTAATTTTAAAAAATCGGGACTGTACTGGTTTTGTACTGCCTCCGGGCATTGCCTCCAGTATTGTTCCCACCATGTTTGTATTTACAAATGTCCCATATGTGTCTGATTCAGACCAAGAGGACGCAAAACACCATTTTCGTCGTCGCCAAATGAAAAACAATATATTGGCTATGCACATCATTCTGTATTGTTAAAAAAATCGGGACTTTCCTGGTGTTGCACTGCCTTCGGGCATTGCCTCCAGGATCGTTCCCACCATCTTTATCTCTATAAATGTCCCATATGTGTCCGTTCCAGACCGGAGGACGTTAAATGAATTTTCATTCGAACAAAAAAACCTGAAAGGCAGGGATCCAGAGACTTACATGTCCCATATGTGACCTGCCGGGTCGAGAGGACGTAAAACACCACACGGTTCATTCATCCAGGGACTTACGTTAAGATCCGCGGTATTAATCATGTGTTTAGCCAATGAGGTTTAACCGAGGCGTGGTTACCGCTACTCCTATCTGCATTGTTAAAAAATCGGGACTTTACTGGTGTTGCACTGCCTCCGGGCATTGCCTCCAGTATTGTTCCCACCATCTTTGTATCTACAAATGTCCCATATGTGTCTGTTCCAGACCGAGAAGACGTAAAGCACCATCTTTCTTCTTCTTCAGGGATCCAGGGACCCATGGCCCCGGCAGGGTATAGGGGCAGAGCCCTGTCGGACGATTCAGGGGGGGGGGGGGGGGGGGGGCGGGCGAGGGAGGGTCAACTTAAGATAGATAGATAACGAGACAGACAGACAGTTAAAATGATAGACAGAGACAGTTCTTCTTCTTCGGCCAATAATGTCCACCTGCCGTAACCGGTAATTACTGACATGTACTGAGGTTCAAAGAATTATGCACTTCGAGTTCGAGTCTTATCAGCATTGTAAAATTATTACATTGCCTTTGCAAACTTCCAAGAGAGAACAACCAAGTTCAAAACCGCTTGAGGTCAATTTGGTTTTTTTTGATGAATTAAAAACACACCTGAAGTTCAGTTTCTGGTAAAATTAAAAATACTGAAATCAGTGTAAAACTGAAAGAGTAGCACACATAAATGATCTAATTGAGCGCTTTTAGTGACACCCCCCACCCTCCCCTTCCCCCTTTCGCATAAGTGACGCATTAGGAGTATACGGCAAGCTCACTCTTTCTCTTTCCTTCTGCCTCTCTCTCTCTCTCTCTCTCTCTCTCTCTCTCTCTCTCTCTCTCTCTCTCTCTCTCTCTCTCTCTCTCTCTCGCGTGCGCATTATAATGAAAGATAATTAATGTCGTGCCAAATGTAGGCTACGTAATTGCTGACTCCGAGGAATCGGCAGTAATTGTGTCTATTCCGCGTAATAATCGACAAACGAATGCCTATTCCGCGGATCGAATCAGCAACCGGATTTGCCGAACCTATGTGAAGGGTATTTTGTCTTTATCTTGGTCAAGGGAAGGTAGAATAAGCCAGGAGAGTTATCTCCCATAACCACCAAAAGAGCTCATTGTCGACTTTGAACCCTTCAGATGCAGCCGTGTTTTCGTGGTTATGTTATGCATCTAAAGACTGTCACCTTGTTATATGGCTACCTTTAACCAATTGAAACGGAATTGTGTCTTAATTCTCAGAAACGTTGGATGGAAATCTGTTTAACGACTTCTGGTCTGGAACAGACATATATGGGACATTAGTAGGCCTAGATATGAATATGGTGGGAACGATCCTGGAGGAAATGCCCGGAGGCAGTGCAACACCAGGAAAGTCCAGAATTTGTATCAATATAGACTATTAAATCTCAGAAACGTTGGATAATCTGTTTAACGTCCTCCGGTCTGGAACAGACACATATGGGACATTAGTAGATATAAAGATGGTGGGAACGATCCTGGAGGCAATGCCCTGGCGACGCCAGTAAAGTCGCGAATTTTTAACAATACAGATATATGTATCTATGATATTGACTCTCTCAGAAACGTTGATGAAATTCTGCTTAACGTCCTCCGGTCTGGAACAGACACATATGGGACATTAATAGATATAAAGACGGTGGGAACGATCCTGGAGGCAATGCCCGGAGGCAGTGCAACACCAGGAAAGTCCCGAATTTTTAACAATACAGATGTATCAGAATGAAAAACGTTGCGCTGAGCCAGAAACTTACACTGTTGGTTCTTTCCAGTCTTGTTTTTGGTATTTCGTATTTGTTTGTTTATTTTTCATTCTTTAACAAAAAAATGTTACAACAATAACGACAACACAAAACCTATGGCGAGCGAAAAGGTGATACCGTTGTGTAGTAGTTGTTGTTGTTGTTGTTGTCACACCCTGGCTATAACTCCAGGGATCATCCCAATAGCAGTAGCACATGAACACTATGGTACACGTGCATCAGCTACGTATGAGAACATTACGTGTGTGACCGTATTTTGTATTGCCCCGCCATGTGGGCAGCCACACTCCGACTTCGGAAATAATACCGTTGTAGATTTGTAGATGATGCCCCTTTGGGAAGCCCCCCCCCCCCCCCCCCCCCCCCCCGATGAATTAATCAGCAGCACTATACGGTTGTGATCTGGCAGAACTTCAAAGGGATGCTAACTGCAGGGCATTGACCATCCTTTAAAGCCAATACTTCACCCATGGCATTCAATGGCGACAGGTGTTAATAATTCACCAACAGAAAAGGTTTTGCACACAAAAATAGCTGTGAAAAGCATTGTTCTCCACCGCCCTGCCACCCCCTCCTCACCCCCTTCACTCCCACCCTCACCCCCAACTCCATCGCATCACCACCACCCTGCTACCCCCAACCTCCCCCTACCCCTACTGATATCACATTTTCTGCCTCCTTTCTTCATATATGCATCTCCGGAGAGGGTGTGTTTGGTGTGTGGTGGTGTGGTGGGTGTGGTGTGGTGTGATGGTGGTGGTAGGGGTGGGGGAGGAGACGAGTAGTGTGTAGTGGGTGGGGGGGGGGGGAGAAAGAAAGAAAGTGTGTAGGTAACATGATGTGGAAAAGTGGGGGGGGGGGGGGGGGGAGAGAAGAAAGAAAGAAGAAGGAAGGAAGGAAGAAGGAGAGAGATACAGAGGTGACATGATGTGGAAAAGTGTCGCTGCCAGTGGAGAAGCCCACGAGTAGTGGGTGTGTAGTGGGGTGGGGGGAGAAAGAAAGAAAGAATAAGGAAGGAAGGAAGAAGGAGAGAGATACAGAGGTGACATGATGTGGCAAAGTGTCGCTGCCAGTGGAGAAGTCACATTCAGTTTGAAGAAGGTGCTGCGTGATGGCCAGTGCTTGGCTTTATACGATTTGCTTTGTAGGCCAATGCGTGCGTTGAAGATCTTTTAAAAGATAAAATAAAATGAGATAAAAAAAACACACGAAATAGTAGCATAATGAAGAAAATGTAAACTTATTATCTCAAAACGATACAGTTTTTACTCACTCGTAGCTTTCGCCAAGCGTCCACCTGGCAGCTTGCTTGCCTTATTAGTGCCCGAGCCGAAGGTTCGGGGAGCTATTGTTTTTGTCTGGTCCGTCCATCCGTCCGTCCGTCCGTCCGGTGTCCGTCCGGCGTGCCTCCGTCCATCCGGCTATTCGTCCGTTTTTTTCAAAAACTATTCAGTCTATCATCATCAAATTTGGTATACTAGTTTGCCAAGATGCAAGCTATCCACTGATGTATTTAGTTTTATATTAAGGTCAAGGTCGCGCCAGTTACGGGGTTCAAACCCCGAAACACATAATCGCTAATATCTCGCGAAGTTTTGCATGTATTTTAATGCAGTTTTT
Source organism: Phymorhynchus buccinoides (assembly GCA_017654935.2). Taxonomy (NCBI): domain Eukaryota; kingdom Metazoa; phylum Mollusca; class Gastropoda; order Neogastropoda; family Raphitomidae; genus Phymorhynchus; species Phymorhynchus buccinoides. The sequence continues at coordinate 48,078,383 of CM065684.1, read as the reverse complement.
TTTCACATTTCTTGATGAATGGTCTATAACACAGTTGTCATGAATTTTTCTGTGCGCGCGTGTGCGCATGATCGCGCGCGCTCAAATCACGGGTCCGAACCCCAAGGCTATATATCAATATTCAGCTACGTGCTGTTTTCATGCGTTTGTATGTAGTTACGTGCTGTTTTGATGCGTTTTTATGTATGTGTACAGCCGACACATTCCGATTTCGGAGTAGCTCGGCGATGCTGCGAGGGGACTTTGCAGCCGCTCGGTGTTGCACTTGTTTTGTCTTTCACTCAGTCTGTCTGTGTGTTTGAATGATTGTCTCTTTGTCTGTTTTGCTTCCCCCCCCCTTTTTTTATCTCTCTCTGCGTGCGTGCGTGGGTGAATGCTTGTGTGTGTGTGTGTGTGTGTGTGTGTGTGTGTGTGTGTGTGTTTATGTGTGCGCGCGCGCACGTGTGTATGTGTGGGTGTGCGCCGCGGCGGGCGCACGTGCGCACGTGCATGAACATCTTATAGTTCTATGTATGTGCGCAAGAACGTCAGCAATGTTGTGAATCCTAACAAAACATGCGTCTGCTTCACCAAGGCATACTAATTAAGGCACTTGATATAAATTAATTAATTCAATCTCTCTCTCTCTCTCTCTCTCTCTCTCTCTCTCTCTCTCTCTCTCTCTCTCTCTCTCTCTCTTTCACTCTCTCGTAATAATATGTGTTAATTTGTAAGACAGAGAAGTATAAGCGTGCACGAATGCAAAGGCTGGCATGCATGTGACCTCCTACATAGAGCCGTTAACGCACGCGCGCGCGTGTGTTTTCCTTGCATACTTAATTATGTGTGTCACGTGTGCGTGCGTGCGTGTGTGTGTGTGTGTGTGTATGTGTGTGTGTGTGTGTGTGTGTGTGCGTGCGTGTGCGTGTGCGCGTGCGTGCGATCGTATGTGTGCCGTATGTCAAGAGTCCTCCCCCCCGCCCCCTCTCCCTCTCTCCCCGACTCTGTGCGCGCGCGTGTGCTAGCAGACTGATAGTACGAAAAAATGCTGTCCTTACTTAGATATCTCTCTCTCTCTCTCTCTCTCTCTCTCTCTCTCTCTCTCTCTCTCTCTCTCTCTCTCTCTCTCTCTCACACACTCACACACACACACACACACACACACACACACACACACACACACACAGACAGACACACACACACACACACACCGGCGTGTGACGACGTGCATATTTTATCGAGGCACGAGATCACGTGATGTCGTCTACTGGAAGCGAGGGGCCGCCGTAGTTGTAGCAGACGACAGTTGCTTTTAGCGATGGCTACTGTCGGTATTTGTTTTTTCTACGAATGATTGGAAGAATTCGCCTTTTTCTTGCTTCTTTTGTTTTGTTTTCTTTTTTTTTAAACAACGCTTTGGTGTGGTGTTATCCTATTTCGTCGTCGTTCCAGTGAGCAAGTGGATGTTTGCTGAGATTTGACCATGAGTACGAGAGTGTGAGTATGATTTATATGAAGGGGAAATGGCTTGTCGTCTGCTTGTATTGTTGTGCCATATGGGGGAACAGGAAGGCGACGACACTAGTCGACTATTAAAGTCGTCTCCTCCCTGCTTTTGTTTGTTCCTCTGTCGTCGGCGAGACAGACAAGAGGGGGTCTCGTTTGGTTGTCTGTTTTCTTCTTGGTGTGTGTGCGTGCGTGTGTGTGTGTGTGTGTGTGTGTGTGTGTGTGTGTGTGTCTGCGCGTGCGCGCGCGTGTGTGTGTGCATGTGTGTGTGTGTGTGTGTGTTTCTTTCTCTATTTATTAGGCCTATTTGTCGGTATACAAGAACTACATTCTGAACAAAAGGATGCATGCCCATGAGCGCGACTGTGCGCGCATTGCCGTGCATACACATAATCGTACACGCCAACACAAACTCTCTCTCTCTCTCTCTCTCTCTCTCTCTCTCTCTCTCTCTCTCTCTCTCTCTCTCTCTCTCTCTCTCTCTCTCTCTCTCTCTCTCTCTCTCTCCCCCCCCCTCTCTCTCTCTTGTTTGTTTGTTTTTCTTTTTTCAATTTTTAAGAGGACTGGATGTACAAAAAACATGTATTGTTTGCTTATTTTATTACCCTCTATAAATAAAATGTAATCAGTTAATTCTCTCTCTCTCTCTCTCTCTCTCTCTCTCTCTCTCTCTCTCTCTCTCTCTCTCTCTCTCTCTCTCTCTCTCTCTCTCTCTCTCTCTCTCTCTCTCTCTCACAGCTTTGTGTTTACTTATCAATTTGTGCATGTTAAAGATGAGTATGTAAAGTTGGATTGGGCTTTATTTTCCCGTGTGTATGTGCTTCTCAGTTAATTTTTGCATGTTAAAAATGAGCATAGTTAATAGCATTAGATTTGATTTTGTTATTGTTGTATTACTATTATATGGTTGCATTTTACATGCTTTATAATACTTTATCTGTGCTCATTTTCCCATCTTTTACATTTGTACTGTTATGTATTTTTTTCAGAGGCCTGGGTGTAAAGAAGCATGTGATAGCTTATTCTATTACCCTCTATAAATACAATTTATCTCTCTCTCTCTCTCTCTCTCTCTCTCTCTCTCTCTCTCTCTCTCTCTCTCTCTCTCTCTCTCTCTCTCTCTCTCTCTCTCTCTCTCTCTCTCTCTCTATCTTTCTCTCTCATGTAAGTGTTTGTAGGCCTTTATGTGTGGACTGGTCCGCGTACGTGCGTGCGCACGGAGACATAATGTGAATTAGTGAGAGAAAAAAACATATACAGACGTCTGTGTGTTGAATCGTTCAGGTTTAGTAATTCGCCATCATGTTTACATAAACTATAAACGTTTTTTTCATTTAAAAGAGCTTAGGAACCAATGATTATAGTAGTTCGCAGTATCCGATTGGGTATTTTTAATTATTCAGAATGAAGAGTAGTTGAAATTCATATTTGTTTTACATACTCGGGTTGAAAACGCAGGCCTGTCATTATTTGTTTGCCAGGAGGCAGTACGCTTATACTCTTAGATGCACACGGCGACACACACACACACACACACACACACACACACACACACACACACACACACACACACACACACACACACACACACACACACACATTAGCATATACCCCTACCCCAAAACAGGAGCACATGGGCTCGAAACTCATTCTATATAATTATAACAACATGGTAAGCCACAACATGTCTACAAACATAGTCACTTAAACGTGCGCGCGCGCATACACACGCACTCATAATATACACATTCAGTCACTTTATCGAGCACAAAGCGCTTTACAATTAGTATTGAAACACTCACACACGCACACACACGCACACACACGCACAACAGACACACACGCAAAACAGACGCACACGCACGTACGTGCACGCACGAGCGTGAACGCGTTCTTGCACACAGACATACACACACATACCCACACACATTTCATCAAACACACACAAAACACATTATCACTGAAACGCACACAAACTTACTCAAGCATACACTTGTACATACACGCGCACACATACGTACACACACGCGCGCACTCGCATACACAAAACACTCACGTGTACTCACACTCACAGACACATACTCACACACTCTCCTCCCCCCCCCCCCCCCCCCCCACTCTCTAGCGAACACAATATCTCCTGCGCACGCATACACTCATACACATGCAAGCAGATATACCCACACAGAACACACACAACACACTCACACACACACACACACTGCTTGGAAGCGCGGCCGTGAGCGCACGCACACTCACATTCGCGCACACGCTCACAAATTACATACATACACACATACACGCACACAAATTACATACATACAAACATACGGACATACATCGCACAATCACACACACACACACACACACACACACACACACACACACACACACACACACACACACACACACACACACACACACACACACACACACACATCACACACACACACACACACACACACACACACACACACACACACACACACACACACACACACACACACACGCGCGCGCGCGCGCGCGCGCGCGCGCACGTGCACATGAAGATGGGGATGTTATTGGAAAGACTGCCGGAACAGATGGGTTTTCAGGTTTGTTTTGAACGATGCTAAAGATTGACTATGTCTGACAGCAGAAGGCAATGAATTCCAGAGTTTGACTGCTGATGATGTAAAAGCTCTACCGCCGTGCCCATCACGTTTAAATTTTTGTATTCGAAAGATCCTATTGTCATTTGCTGAGCGGAGAGATCGAGATGGAACGTAAATGTCAAGAAGCTCAGAGAGGTATTGCGGTGCTGTTCCCGATATGATCTGATAGCAGAGACAGGCCAGCTTTGTAGTTTATTCTTTGTTGAACGGGTAACCAATGTAACTCTTTAAGTAGAGGTGATGTGTGTTGAAGACGCTTGGCTTTGAAGACCATTCTAGCAGCAGAGTTTTGAAGTTGTTGTAAGGGTTTGAGAAGCGCCTGTGGGCAACCAAGTAGAAGGGAGTTGCAGTAATCTAATCTAGACAAAATGTATGAACTGACTAGCGTTTTGGTTGCCTCGGTCGTGAGAAAGGGGCGTATAGAGCTGATGCGCCTGAGTTCGATGTATGCAGCCTGGCAGATCTTAGTGATATGATGTTGCATGGAAAGGTCTTCATCCAAGAAAGCACCAAGGTTGCGAACATGTTCAGAAAAATGGATGTTGGAATCTCCAAGGGCAATGGTGGAGGGCAGAGAGCTAGAGTCAACAGATGGGGGAAGCACTCTAATGCGTACACACGTTATGTAAAGATTGGATTAACATCTTAATACTCATGTGGTTCTCTCTCATGAAAGGGCACGTGAACAATGCATTTTTTATAAAATATATTAACCCCTTGACTGACAAAGAAAAATTAAAAAAAAATCATTGGGCAAATCATGACATAAAAAAGACAACTAATAGAGCCAATCTGAGAAAATCGTCTGGGGATATTACTCTCTTGACTGTGTTAAGAGCAAAGGCCAGCATATCAGGAATATTCTTCTTCATCTGATGACATCATCAGTGATGTCATCAGGTCAGTACGTAATATGTTGGTGGCAGTCAAGGGGTTAACAATAGGCTATTACCTAAAACGATAAATATTACAGTTATTTTAATAGACCTATGCATTACCATACTTATCTCAATACTGACCAATAGTCATGACACTCGTGGCACGCACTGCTATAGTATAACTTAGCTATTCCTCTCCTTTTCTATGTACATGCCCACACAAAAGCCAATAGGCAATGATAAACCGTGAGTATGGTTATAAAGCATGGAGTGACTATCAGCGCACTTAGCTTGAATGAATATGAATATGAGAATTAGGGCCCACTTCTTTGCAATAAACTTCTTTCATTTCTTTTGCGATTTGGCAGGAGAAAATACATGCTTTTCATCTTCTTTTTGAAACTTATGTCACGACGATAGCGTTTGAACTGAGGGATCTAGGACCATCACATTTTGCATGCACATAGATAGTTGGGATATCTAGGACACACAAATTCAAAGACGAAGGTCATTGGTCAAAGGTCAAGGTCATCAGAGCCGAAAATACAGCCGCGCGGCTGGTGAGTTAGCGTTTTCACGCTCAAGTTCTTGTTTTTCCATTGACCCTCTCTTTTTTATACACTCTTTTTTTCTGCAACAGTGGTATGGCTTTTGAAATCACTAGACTGAACTGAGTAGAAAGAAAGACTGACATCCAAGAACTGACAGTGGCGATTTAACCCTTTCGCCGCCAGCCATTTTTCATCCAACAAATACTATTAAACTTAACTGGGTAGAGAAAATAATTTTTTTGCAATATTGCGAATTTCTCTGTGATATATATAACATTAGGCCTATCCTTAACTCCCAAAATTAAGAAAATAGGTCATGATTTGATGCATTTTACTGACATTGGTGTTAAACCATTGTGGTGCTAAAATGCAACATTGGCGTGAAAGGGTTAATAAATGCATCGATACAAGGAAATCAGACTAAAGGTCCTCTCACTGTCTAGCTTAGTAGAGGGAAGCAGGTTGTTAGTAAAGTGTCTGTCTTCACACACGCGCGCACACACGCGCACGCACGCACGCGCGCGCACACACACACACACACACACACACACACACACACACACACACACACACACACACACACACACACACACACACACACACACACACACACACACACACACACAAACCCACCCCACAACAACAACACATACACACACATGACAAAAAGCGCGATAAAATTGTTTTTTGAATTCAAAATTGATATTATGAACATTGATGATGTTACAACCGTTTTAAAAAATCACACTATGTGACATATTGTTTGTTTGTTTGCTTACCCTGGCTAAAAGACTCCTGGGATCACCCCAACAGCGGAAGCACTTGGACACTATGGTACAAGTGCATCATGAGAACATTATGTGTGTGACCGTTTTTTGTTTATCCCGCCACATTGGGCAGACACACTCCGTCTTCGGGGGAATACGACATGTACTTCAAGACTAAATTATAATATCCTAGCTAACTGGACTGATAATGAACTCAGATCAGCTTGATAAAAGAAATGTTTGTAAGATGTATTAATTAGGACGCAGATCACGATCGACTGATTGGTCCTTTGACGTCATCTTTAAAAATAGACGAGGCCTACTCTTTAGACTGCTTATAGAGTAACATGAACAACCTACTCTGCTGACAAGTGTAGAAGAGATCTTATCCCATCTTATGGCCATCTTTCGCCGATAGTATTATATTTTTGCTCTGTTGGGTTGATTGCTTGCCTGTGAGTGTGACGAATGCACTGGGGTTGGAAACATGAATCAGAGACAGTGTTCCGAAAGAAGAACAATCAATAGGACATGATAGTGTCTTGGTTCCTGCAGAAAACAATAATAAGACAAACTCCGACAGTATTCAGTTTTAATAGGACATTTTGTTCTGACAAACGGACACGCAATAGGACATTGTTAGTTTTAAAGGTGGAACCTGACGGATGAGTTTTTGCAAGAAACACGTCGAGATCACCAGAAAGACAGTCTTTTCAAGGATCGGAACACTCACTTTGCTCTGGCTTCCTAGAAATCAAACCGTCAAAACGGCGATTCCTCCTTGGCGGAGATGCCTGGAGAGAAAAGCGATTTTGGATGGGGTGGGTGGAGGCCACTCATTGTGGTTGAAGCTTTTTCTTCTTTGTAGTGCATTTGTTTTTAAAAAGGGAGCTATTTCCTTTGTTGTGAGCGAAGCTCCTTTTGGTAAACTGTGTAAAATTTAAAATAATAAAAATAAAAAGGCTTGTATCATTTGAGTTATATAGGGAATTTCTGCTTTAGGGATACGAGTAGGTCTACATCATTTTAGGTACAACAATTACAGAGATACTGATTTGATTTGTCCCTTATAAATGTAAAACAGAAGAGGAAAATGAAGTGCATTTTGTTCTGTGCTACCCTAAATACAGACATCCTTCGCTTTCCAAATTATGTTTACTGATGTCGCCAACCAGAGAAGATGTGAGCAATTTTTCGATATTTTTGTATAAATCGTTTAAAACTAGAGAAGCTGCTACCTCTTGAATTGTTTATTATATGTGGTGCATTAGGTGTGTTAGATACTTTATAGTCACAGAGGCGTCTCCGTGAAATTCGGGTTGCTCCCACCTGGAGAGCGCGTCGCAGCCAGAGGCGCGTCACCCTTTTTTTTTTATATTGATGTGTGGTTTTTATGTTTATTATTTCTTCACCCGCATGTCTATGTGTATAATTATAATGATATGCACACGCCCGATCATTATGGGCTATGGCCTTTAAGTGGATAAACAATCTAATTGACTCTGTCTCTCTCTCTCTCTCTCTCTCTCTCTCTCTCTCTCTCTCTCTCTCTCTCTCTCTCTCTCCCTCCCTCTCTCTCTCTCTCTCTCTAACTATATCTTAAAGTTATCTGCGCCACGCAGGGCCTATAATAGGGCCTATTATCACTGACTGTCTTACCTATGTTTATAACCTTTGTATTGAGAAATGCTGTCTGTTATCCCCAATTATTTAAAGATGCCAAGGTGATACCACTATATAAATCTGGTGACCCCTAAGATCCGTCAAACTACCGCTCTATCTCTATCTTGTCTAACCTCTCCAAACCTCTAGAAAAGCATTTAAAACGTAACCTTCAGACATACTTTACTACACATGATCTTTTCCATTGTAACCAAAGTGGCTTTAGAGAAAACCATTCCTGCCAAACAGTACTCACTAATCTAATCGAACAGTGGCATTCCAATATTAACAATGACATTCTCACCGGTGCCATTCTCGTTGACTTTGCTAAGGCCTTTGATGTTATTGATCATGGCCTTCTATTGAAAACACTATCATTGTATTGTTTAACCCAAGATTCTATCGCCCTCGTCTCGTCTTTTCTATCTGACAGACGACAAACCGTCTCCAAAGATACTATTACATCTTCATTTCAATCAGTCAATTATGGAGTTCCCCAAGCCTCAGTCTTATGACCTATACTCTTCACCGTTTATAAAAATGACCTCCCCCTTCATCTTACTTCATCGTGTGAGCTCTTTGCAGACGACACCACAGTGCATAAAAATGGGCAAAGTGCTGATTCAATCTGTTCTGGATTGCAGAGTGACATTAATAATCTAGTTGACTGGGCAGAGCAAAATCATATGGCCTTACACCCCAAAAAGTCTAAATTCATGTTATTCACAAGACAAAAGAGGCAAAACTTTAAAAATCAATTAAGAACACCGACTATCTATGAAAAGCCTCTAGAAGAAGTTACTTCACACAAACTACTCGGCGTATACATTGACAACAACTTATCCTGGTCAAAACACATGGACAGTCTGTCCAAGAAAATTTCAAAAAAAGTATTTCAGCTCAATAGAATTAAACACTTTTTAGATCAACATACGCGTAGACATTTTTTCCATGCCTATATCCAACCTGATATTGATTATGCATCAGCATGTTGGGATTCAGCTAGTACAAACACACTCAGACATGTTGAAAGACTATATAAATGCTCTCTTAAACTCATACTCCTTAAATCGTCATCCCTAGAAACCAATGACTATAAAGAACTTAACATTCTACCATTTGATTTGAAATGCCTACTAAACAATGGTACCCTTATGTACAAGATCATAAATAAGTTAGCACCAAAATATCTTATTACTAAATTTAAAGTCCATACAATTAGAAGCAAAACCAAATTAACAATGCCCCGCCCCAGAACAGATCTATATAAATCATCCCTTACATTCTCTGGTGGTAAACTGTGGAACGACCGACCTGATTATCTAAAATAACAACTAGCGTATCTTCCTTTCGGAAATCTTATCACAAGCTCCTAATGGACAATCTTGTTTATTAGTAATGCTAATTAATGAGTTTTACTTCAAACGTTACCAATGCCATCAGCTTATGCATAGATTCTTATAAATCTCTCTCTCTCTCTCTCTCTCTCTCTCTCTCTCTCTCTCTCTCTCTCTCTCTCTCTCTCTCTCTCTCTCTCTCTCTCTCTCTCCCTCCCCGTCCCTCTCTCATATACCCATGTTATCTTATAATGTGTGGGGTTTGTTTTGGATTTTTTCCCTTTTTTCTTCCTTAAAAGTGGTTTTATTCTGAACAAATTGTCATTGTCTCAAAATTGTTTCCCTTTTTTCGTACTCAGCTTAAACTACCAATTCAAGTTCACCATTGTTAAGTATTATCCATGTTTGCTTTAATTCCCATTTTTGATATCTTTTTCAATTATTTTATGTGCCAATTTTTGTTCCATTTTCTTGACTTGATTGTTTTATGTCAAATGTTCTTTGCATGATGCATGGCATGAATGTGTGAGTGAGAGGGCAAGGTGTAAAGAAGCTTTTGTAGCTTGTCCTTTTTACCCTCAATAAAACATTCGTATTTCGTCTCTCTCTCTCTCTCTCTCTCTCTCTCTCTCTCTCTCTCTCTCTCTCTCTCTCTCTCTCTCTCTCTCTCTCTCTCTCTCTCTCTCTCTCTCTCTCTCTCTCTCTCTCTCTCTTGAAGTTTTCCTTGATTCTTGTTATTTATTATTATTTCCCCAGGGCTGGGTGGAAACAAGTTGTCATTGCTTATCTCATGTTCCCTGGTTAAATAAAATTTCGTTTTCTCTCTCCTTCTCTCTCTCTCTCTCTCTCTCTCTCTCTCTCTCTCTCTCTCTCTCTCTCTCTCTCTCTCTCTCTCTCTCTCTCTCTCTCTCTCTCTCTCTCTCTCTCTCTCTCTCTCTCTCTCTCTCTCTCTCTTAAGACTCTCTCAAAATAAAGTATCTGAAGTCTGAAGTCGCATCGTCTCATATTCATTTTGAACACTTCTTCTTAAACATACTGTGTACGGGGTTGTTAACAACAAAAGGGGAACATTGTGGGCATTGTGTGGGTTAATAGAGATATATTATCATGTGGTGTTCGTGGAGATTGCAGGGTCCTTGCAATACTTGAAGACTCAGGTGAGTCTGTAGTTCACATAATATAAACACACGCACACATTTGTACGCGTGGCTTTGTCCAAAATTTATTTAACCCTTTCACCGCCAAAGTCGCATTTTAGCACCACAATGATTTAACACCCATGTCACTAAAAGGCCTCAAATCAGGGTCTGTTATCCAAAGACCATGTTCTCTTCATTTTGGGAGCTAAGGATAGGCCTTGCTTTAAATATGTTACAGAGGATTCCCCAATATTACAGACATATGTTTTGCTCTACCCAGGTAAGTTCAATGGACATGTTTTGTTTAAACATGGCTGGCGGTGAAAGGGTTAAGCACCCCAGGCTTTTCTTCTTCTTTTGGGTGCGGGGAGGGGGTTTATTCTTGTTATTTAGCGCAGCAGAAAGAAGTGAAATAAGAGGCTCTATACTCGCAACTTCATATTTATATTAGAAATCAGCCAGAACTTGAGCTAACACCGAAGTGAACCACAATCCATCCTTCCTTCTATTCATCCATCCAACTATACATCCATCTGTCTGTCTATCTATCTAGGTCTATCTATCCATTTAAGCTGATCTGTATGCTTATGTATCTGTCTATTTCACTATTTATCTGTCAGTGTGTGTGATGTAGCCCTAACTTTTAAATAACTTATTTTCTTTAAAGAAAATAAAGCAAAAACGTATTTTATGGCAAATCCAATAGTTTATGACTTAATTGTAAATGACCTTTAACCTTACTCGCTGTATATGGTGTGTATACACAGTATAACATTCAAATAGGACCTACACATTTTTGACCGTGTTTTCCTTTTCAAGTAAAGCAAAAGGATGTAAAATCATCCCTTCACCATCCATTGGTAGTGGCCAAGGATTCTTTGTTTTTCATGAATTCAAAACTTAGAACATTGGGCGTAATAAATGATACATTAGGTGGCAGAGAAACGTTTCAAATATTGACATTTTAATATTGCCCACCCTCTTCTCTCCACCTCACCCCCATTACAGCACTTGTTTAAACTACGAACGAACAGCGTCTGTTTTGCTAGCTTACAAACCCCTTATTCCGAGCAGCTAATTTGGAAAACGGTCTTCACAAAAGGAGTTTTGAAGATACACTGACCCACCACGATTAAGTCCTTTGGTTTTTTCTAGGTAGCTGCGACCCATATACAAATGCCCCCAACTTGAAATTGGGGCTACTCTTTAAAATGATGTTTCGTTTTCAATTTGGGGGCATTTCTATGGGAGTCAAACCTGGTCAAAGCAAGATTTCTTACCAGCTATAAGAGGGGAAACACGTGAAACCACGTCTTTAACAGTTGCTGTGGATTGATTGATTGATTGATCTGTATCTCGGATATGCAGAGTAAAGACGACAGGGGTTGAGCACTGGAAACACGGGCGAGGTGTGTGGAGTAGAGGCAAAATGAGGAAACCAAAAGGTGGCAGAGCCATATAAACTACTCCCAATGAGCGACTTAGCGGGCTCTTTTGCCCACCAGATGGTGGCATAGCGCTCGAGTGGGGCTAATCCTCTCTATATTCTTAGTTGGGGATAAAGAAAGAGAGAGAGAGAGGGAGGAGTCCCACCCTCTCTCTCTCTTTAACTACGCCCAACTAAGAAAATCGCGTGATAAACCCCTAGTGGATTGACTGCCCCCTGCATGGCGGTCAAATAATCGCCATAAGTCGACCAACAGAAGAAAGTCAAGGGAGATAAATGTTGACTCTTGGGTTATTGGTTTTGTTTTTATTAAACATTTCCTGTATCGGAATAGCTGATTAATCACATATTTTACCAAAACAATCCTTAGGTAATATTTTTCCACTGTACATACTATTTGTATACCAGATCTGTATCAATACTATGGGCCCCTACTTCAGTATCTTTGAAATAATCAGGTCTTTTTAGTATTATTCAAATCTGATTCACTGGGATAACGTTGATATGGCTTGCCATTTTTGTAAATTTGACACCACGGGCAGCATCTAGAGTACCTAAAGAAACCATTGTGCGAAGTTGTGGTTTAAGCGCTGTGACCTGGAACAATGTTGCTCACACACTCACATGTGCACAAAAACATAAGAAAGAGAGAAGCGCGTGAGGCCCTCGTTCTTATTCCAAAGTTCTTACACATAATCGTACATGCCAACACAAATTCTCTCTCTCTCTCTCTCTCTCTCTCTCTCTCTCTCTCTCTCTCTCTCTCTCTCTCTCTCTCTCTCTCTCTCTCTCTCTCTCTCTCTCGCTCTCTCTCTCTCTCTCTCTCTCTCTCTCTCTCTCTCTCTCTCTCTCTCTCTCTCTCTCTCTCTCTCTCTCTCTCTCTCTCTCTCTCTCTCTCTCTCTCTCTCTCTCTCTCTCTCTCTCTCTCTCTCTCTCTCTCTCTCTCTCTCTCTCTCTCTCTCTCTCTCTCTCTCTCTCTCTCTCTCTCTCTCTCTCTCTCTCTCTCTCTCTCTCTCTCTCTCTCTCTCTCTCTCTCTCTCTCTCTCTCACACACACACACTCTCTCTCTCTCTCTCGTTAAAGTGCGTGTGCCCTCGTTCTCATTCTAATGTTCTTACAGAGCTGAGAGTACAGAAAAGGAGGGGAAAAAACAATAGGAAGAAGGGTGATTTTTGTCTGTCCTGACTGTCGGCGGCCAAAAAAATGGTTTAACTAATTCGCATCGCAATGATTTTCAATTATTAAAAGAAACTAATAAACCACTCCAGCCATACACACAAACAAAACAGACATAAACAAAAAGAGAAATGAAAGAAGATTACAGGTTTTTACTTCAGGTTTAGACATAGGGAAGTGGTTGATCAGGCTTTTTACATATAGACTTTATATAGACAAAACTCTCTACAGTCATCAAAGTATGGTGTGCACATATATTTACTTCCCTTGAGGCAATTTCATCAAACTGACAGCTTTGTATCAATTATGCACATATATGGGTGGAACGACTTGAATGAGTTAACTCCGTAAACGCCAATTTACTTCACGGTTCACATGGGTGAATGTTTTCACTGTCTACCCAACAGACTGGCTCGTGTCCCAATCGCTGCAGACAACATTACGTCTGCGATCCTTGCATTAATTACAGAATAATTTCATACTCCTCGCCAGTCATGAGTCATATACTTACAAATTGCTCGGATTATAATACCCTGTCGCCTGTTGACTTACATTATTTAAATCAATGCGTAAATGAGGGACACGTCAGCTTACGGAAGTCTCTTTGTGCTAAGAAGAATACAGCAGACGTAGTCTAATTGATTAGTTTAATGTCAATTGGGAAGTCACCTAATTATAAAAATAACCAATAGTTAGCACCTTTAACCCTTTCACCGCCAAAGTCGCATTTTATTTAACACCACAGTGATTTAACACCTATGTTACTAAAAGGCATCAAATTGGGGTCTATTATTCACATACCCTGTTGTGTTAGTTTTGGGAAGTAAGGATAGACCTTATTTTATATGTCACAGAAGAATCCCCAATACTGCAGATGGCTTTTGTTCTCTACCCAGGTAAATTTAATTGAAATATTTGGCTAAAATATGGCTGGCATTGAAAGGGTTAAACCAATGCGGAAATGGGGGGCACGGAAGTCTTTTGACTAAAGAAGAGGAACATATAGAAGATATGATTAAAAATGGTGATTTCATCTGGGATAGCCACATGATAGGCCTATATTAGCGACATTAATTGCTGACGTAGGCCTTAAGGTCACAATACAGGTTAACATTTTTCAGTCTTTTCCCATGGCAACATAATGATATACCAGTCATAAGATTACTTGCCATGGGGAAAGAGTGAAAACATTGTTGTCGTCGTCGTATTGTTGTTGCTGTTGTTGTTGTTGTTGTTGTTGTTGTTGTTGTTGTTGTTGTTGTTGTTGTTGTTGTTGTTGTTGTTGTTGTTGTTGTTGTTGTTGTTGTTGTTGTTGTTGTTGTTGTTGTTGATGATGATGATGATGATGTTTAACCCTTTCACAGCCAAAGTTAACACCTATGTCACTAAAAGGCATCCAATTGGGGTCTAATTATCCAAAGACCACATTGTCTTAGTTTTGGGAAGTAAGGATAGACCTTATTTTATATATGTCACAGAAGAATCCCCATTACTGCAGATGGATTTTGTTCTCTACCCAGGTCAATTTAGCGGAACGTTTTGGCTGAAATATGACTGGCGGTGAAAATAGGTCATAGCTCTAGTATGAGTCCGACTGTGACCTCAAGATAGCGGGATAAGCTTCTGCTATTCTGGAAAGCTGGGTTGGAATTTGTGTATTGTGGAGATGCATTGCCCATTTGGCCAAAGTAAATCTCCACTCTCTTGGCCATGAGCGGTTAAGAGCAGCTGCCGTTTGATGTGGCCAGATACACTGCAATGGGAATGGCCCCACTTAAGCGCATAGAGCTTAAAGGTATGCGCTATGGAAATCTTCTTAATAAATAAATAAACCAACTATTCCTAAAGCTGCAGCACAAAGATCGAGTGCCATATTTCTTAGTTTGAGAGTCATAGTCACAGTGGTAGTCTGTATGACTATGATAGTCGTTGGGTTAAGTTCTGTGGTCATAGAAAATGGCAATTCCATTGTTGTAAGTTTGACGCTGAATGTCGGACTCGAACCCTCAAGCTGGGAAACTGAATTCGCAACAGAATGCTAGTCCACAGAAGGCAGCTTCTTCTTCTTCTTCTTCTTCTTCGATCGCTCAGACAGTTTCCTGTCAATTATGAGCGCAGATGCGTCATGCTGCCGTTATGCGCCTAAGTAAGAAATAATTAGACCCAGCATGTCCGTCTTCGGCTGGAGGAAATCTTTTTGAAAGTGTTTCTTTTTTTTTTTAAAGGCAGGAGAATGGGTCGGAAAGGCAGAAAGAGAGTAGATGACAGCAAGCAAGAGGAAAATGCAGAGACAAAGAGAGTGACAGATTAGAGGAACTTACAAGCACAGAACTTCCAGAAGGTGGGGAAACTATTTATGCAAAATACCCCCCGGTATCAGGGGGGGGGGGGGGGGGGGGGGAGTCAGATAAAGCCACAAAAGGTCGAAATGCACGTTAGTTTTCATTATTTCTCCATGGCAACAGCGATAGGCAAGTATCATCACTAGAGTATCACTGTGTTACCATGGGGAAAGAGTGAAAACTGACAATGTGTATTTCAACCTTTAGAAAATCAGGTTTTACGTTATCTCGTCTGTGAAAAGCACATAATTAAAATGTGGGAAGAAACCCACCAACCAGGGATCATTGAAAATAAATCATTGTAAATCACAAGCGTATGATGTTTGCTTTAAAAACGAATACCAGCTTTTATAGCGTTCTAGTGTGCTTTAAGCAACAACTGGTGCTATTCCCTGTGGTATGGATGTTCCTTTAACAGTTCTGAAGCAAAGAAAGCCGACCAAGCCACCCCCGGCACAATATGGCGCCGGCTATTGCTATCCCATAATTCTTTGTTGCCCTTCCATTCATCTGGTTTTTGTCATCCTCTGGTTCATTCACAACTAGGCCTATAGTAGCGAGAGCAGAGTGAGTGAGTGAGTGAGTGACTCATCCGTTCATTCACCAATCGTTCGTTTCCCGCCTCTCCCCGGCCTCCCTCGTCGTCCCTCCATTCAGTTTGTGTTTTCTGGGTCATTCATAAAGTTGCCCCGCATCATTCAAGGGTGTATTGATCACTGTAGCACGGCGCCCGGGGAGAGTGGAGGAAGATGGAGGTTAGGAGGCTCCGTCCGCCATGCAGGGCTAGCCTTCTGCCGGTTGCTGGCGATTCAATCCCCATGATGTGGAGAGTATTTAAACTTCACGAACTCCGACATCAACATTCAACGTCCATAAGGGTCGACGACCAATTGGACGATAATCTCACTATCTGACAAAAGACATCAACATTTTTATTGAAGTGCTCTCGCCGCTTTGTCATAGTATTTATAGTTAGTTAGTTAGGTAAAGGTAAAGATGTGCCACCCCCCGTTAGTTAGTAAGTTTAGTTTGTTTGTTTGTTCGTTAATATTATATTAATTTATTCACGATTTTGGTTGATTGCTCATATTTCTTAATCTTATGCAATTACATTTCTTCTAATTGTGATATACATAAAACATGAATAGGCTTGAAAAGAACTAATAGCAAACACTGGTGTGTGTTTTTTGTATTAATGTAAAGGGTAAGTAATAAGGGTTATATAAGTAGGAAGGAAGGGATATAGTGATTACATCTGGATTTGTAAAAAATCGGGACTTTCCTGGCATTGCACTACCTCCGGGCATTGCCTCCAGGATCGTTCCCACCATCTTTATATCTACTAATGTCCCATATGTGTCTGTTCCAGACCGGAGGACGTTAAACAGAATTTCATTAAGATAGTGTAACTTGTTGTAACGTAGCGTAACGTCATCGTAAAATAAGGCAAGGTTACATAAGGGAATATATAATTCAGATGTTTATGAATAAAGTATTTGATGGATAGATGGATAAGGAACATTGCATCAGCATGGATAGGATACACAGGGGTTGATGCATGAATGGATAAACGATTGATGGATATGAATAGATAAAAGGATTGATGGATAGAGAGAGAGGAATGAAAACATTATAGATGAAGAGATGGGTTGGATGGATTGACAGGTGGAGAGATGAATATGAATATTTTGTGCGTTATTATGTCTGCTCCTTTCACTCCTTTCTATTTTGATTAAACACCTTTTATTGTATCAAATCTCTGTTGCGTGTACACACGTATGTATAAACGCTAACGTGCGTGTAATCTTGTGGAACTCGAGTGTGGTTTTTCAGTTTGTGGGCAATAATATTATTATTAAGCTTTCCCAATATTCCCTTTTCTCGTGGGCCTCTGTGTTGTCAAAGCAAACGAATGAGTCATGGGTTTTCCTGTGGCGGGCAGTCTCTGTCCTGCCCATCCTGTTTAGCCCTAAAACGTAATGTGAAAAGGATGTCAAGTTTTATTCTAGGCCTATACTTGCCTACCGTTCACTGACAAAGATGTATGCGAAAACACACATAAGCTTACACACGCACAGACACAGACTCACACATGTATGCATACTCACACATGCGCGTGCGCACGCTTTCTCTCTCTCTCTCTATCTCTCACTGTCTCACACACACACACACACACACACACACACACACACACACACACACACACACACACACGCACGCGCGCATGCACATACACACACGCACGCAAACATGCACGCAGACATATGCACGCAAGCATACATATCAATTAGACGTATACAATGCATAGTGAATAAACTTAGATACAATGGCGAATAAGCTTATATCAGTCGTGCAGTCACACATAATATTCACACATTAGGTTTTATTTAAGAAACGTAGAGATTACAAGCTCATGGGCACACTCTATATCTGTCTGTCTGTCTGTCTATCTGTCCTCGTCCGCCTTCTTCTCCACATCTCCCCTTTTGTCTTTTTCAAACTTCAATAGTCTTTGTCTTAGTATTAAACCGTAAACTGTCCGTGATGTTTGCTAAATATGCGTCTGTGTATGGATTTATATTAAATCTGTTAAAATGTTGTTGTTGTTTTATATATGACAGGAACTAATCTTGTATCCGAACGATCACCTAGATCAGCTATATCCAATCAATTGTTTCTCTCTGGGTGAGTATGGTTGTGGGGAAGGGTGGAAGGGAGGATTGGGGAAGAAAAAGAAAGGATATTATCAACACCTTCTGATCTTCATTCTATGTTGGCCCTTTTATGTTTCGTTTCGATTTGTAATTTTGTTCATCAGCTGGGTTGTGGGCAGACTGATAGACAAACCGACAGACAGACTAACTAATAGAGACAAAACCATATAACCGCCTCGGCAGAGATAATTAAACTTCAGTTTAACCCTTTCACCGTCAGCCATATTTCAGCCAAAATGTTCCATTAGATTTACCTGGGTAGAAAACAAAATCCATCTGCAGTATTGGGGATTCTTCTGTGACATATATAAAATAAGGTCTACCCTTACTTCCCAAAACTAAGGCAATAGGCTCTTTGGATAATATACCCCAATTTGATGCCTTTTAGTGACATAGGTGTTAAACCACTGTGGTGCTAAAATGTGACTTTGGCTGTGAAAGGTTAATAGTTCGTCTGTTTTCTTAGACTATGACAAGAGTCAATGGTAATCGTAGATTATGCAATTCCACAGTAAAGATGCCCCTTTGTGCTCTCTTGGTAGCGCAGTGTTCAACGGAAAGTACACAATGCATGCAGTACATGTGTTCAAGAAAAGAAAGGAAGGGTGTCTTGTACATTTCGCAGATCTCTGACCTATATCTGTTTAGATAACACAGTAATCAGGCTTTTCACTGCAAAACAATGTCTTATACACTGATAAGCTTGCATGTTTCGTTTGGAAAGAACGTGTTTAGATAACACAGTGATCAGGCTTTTCACTGCAAAACAATGTTTTGTACACTGATAAGCTTGCATATGTTTCGTTTGGAAAGAACAATAAGTGCTTCCTTTTTGTAAGAGAGGCATTATGGCCCAAAATGTGGTCCTGAGTTCGACGGTTGACATAATTATGCATGTGGCATGCAGTCTTACTCTTAGTCTACACTTTCTTGTGACACTGACATATTAAAAAGCATTTTTCAGTCGGACAATTATTGTTTTCAAACTAATTTGATTTTATATATGACCCTATGTGCTTCTGTAGACTAACATCGTAAAAATATGCTCCGTGTTCTAGAAGTTGAAGAAGAGCTTGCAGTCCTGTTTATTATTGAAATTTAAAGAACTGCTGTCCGTTTTCATTGTATTCTGGTCTTGCCTAGTGGGTTATGAATTCTCTCTCTCTTATGTATCATGTACAATGTTGCAAAATGATGTGGAAATACATGACAGGCATTGCACTATCGATTTTTTCTTTTGTTGTGGTGTCGGTTCGTTATTTTGATGTTTTTGTTTGTTTGTTTGTTTTTGACAAACAAGACTTAGTGAATAGCATTGCATTGGAAAGAGTGTTTTTGTTTTGTTTTTGTTTTTACAGTGTGAAGAAGTTCCATTAGGGTGTTCTCGTAAACATGCTGGACCATAATCCTCTACTTGGGGTGTTGATGTGATCGATTTTCGGACCGAGTAAGCCTATAAATTAGCCATCAGATTATTTTTATGCTGTCACAATGGCCTTTGTTTTGTGTTATGGATAAGTATTGGAAGGCATTTGCTTTGTAGAAAGAAAAAAGAAGAAAAAAACCCCAGCATAGCTAATGCTGGTAACATAGACGTTGAATCGCCTTGTTTATCAGTTTATCATCTTAGTGGGGGCTATGTAAAAGTGTAGTTCGATTCTTCCGTCGTAATGTTTAGGGACGAGACAAATTCTTGGGACTTCGTCCAAACATCTCAAATACATTTTGCTGCTCCAGCTCGAAATTGAAAACCTGGCATTGTCTTTGTTTCTGAAAAGAACATGCTATCAATATTAACCTTTTTGTGCGTGCTATTCACTGAATTAACATCTCTTTGCACCTGTCATGCAAAGACGATCTTTGTTTTATAAATAACGTAAATTTCATTAATTAGTAAGGTACATCTCTCTGATGTTTTTGCTAGTCACTCTGTTATTGACCATTCCTTTGCTGATGATACCCAGCTTCAAAAATCGGCAGAACCTACCCAACTTGACAGCGCTATTCAGTCTATGGAATCCTGCCTTCATGACGTCAAATCCTGGATGACATGCAACACATTAAAACTTAATGATGACAAAACGGAAGCTCTGATTGTTTCCTCTCAGCGTATGTCTGCAACGATCTCTCTTGCAGAAACTCTTACAGTTGGCAATGCTTGTGTTCAGTTTTCTAAGTCAGCAAAGAATCTCGGAGTTACCCTCGATTCAAATCTTACAATGCATAAACAGGTTATTAATCTCATACGTTCCATCAATTATGAGCTCAGACGAATCAGTGCTGTTCGACACTTTCTGTCTGTTGCAGCCACGAAAACTCTTATTTCTGCCTTTATTCTTTCCCGCATTGACTATTGCAACTCTCTTCTCTGTGGCTGTCCTCAGTATCTCCTGCAACGTGTTCAAAAACTGCAAAACAGTGCAGCACGCCTCACTCTCAAGATTCCACGTTCTGATCATATAACACCTCATCTTCGTAACTTGCACTGGCTTCCAGTAGAGGCTAGAATCAAGTATAAAATAGCTTGCCTTTGTTTCGGTGCTGTTCACTCCTCTGGTCCCGTCTATCTCTCCGAACTAGTAACTGTCTACTTACCTGCTCGCTCCCTACGTTCTTCCTCTGACTGCTGCACACTCAAGGTTCCTCGGGTCCACACGAAATCGTTTGGTGAACGATCCTTCTACTATTTAGCACCTCACTTATGGAATTCCCTCCCACAACATGTCCGCTCATCTGACTCTATTTCCGCCTTTCGCTCTGCCCTTAAAACTCACTTGTTTCGGACATATTATGATTGATTAGTGTTTGTGTGTGAGGTGTATGTGTGTGTGTGTGTGGGGGGGGGGGGGGTCCGTTTTATTGCAGAAATCTTGTAAACAATGTATTTACAATTATTTTATAATTCGTATTTTGTATGTAGAATGTCTACGTCTTGTAAACTTTAAATGCTTGTAAATGTGGTAGAAGGGTATTTTTGTTTTTGCAAAATTTGTCTATTATAATTAGTCATGTAATTGGTATGTCGATGGCAGTATGATTTTATTTGAAGTTGCAGTATTGTATTCAAACTTGATTGATAATGTGAATGTGGTCTCTATGTTTCTTCTTAGAATGTTCATATTGTAACTATTTTACTCTTGTATAATTAATTGTGTGTGAGTGTGTGTGTGCGCATGCATGTGTGTGTATGTGTGTGTGCGCGCGCGCGCGCGCGCGCGTGTGTGTGTGTGTGTGTGTGTGTGTGTGTGTGTGTGTGTGTGTGAGTAAGGAAGTAAGAGAACGTTGCGTGCAATCATCGTGCTTGTTTTATTTTCTAATGATTAATTATTTGTTTGCTTTAATGTTCTTGTTATCAATGTAAAGCGGACTGAGCTCATGTGAGAAAGAGCGCTATATACATTCCCATTATTATTATTATTATTATTATTATAAGATTGATAAGGCTACTAGTTAGTATGTAGGCCTATATCAAACGGTGAACGACAGAGAGATCCAAGGGCGTCGCAGGGTTCGACAGTCAGATCTCAGTCGCTTTTCCCCGTCCATAATTCAAGGTCAAACTCAAAGGTCAAGGTCAAGGACAGCAGGGTTGCGAGACACAACAAAGTCTTGCAAGTTAGCGCCGTACAAATTTGAAGTTGTTGTATGCATTGATTCACACAACACATTGCTTTAATAGACAAATAAAACAAAACAAACACGATCACGTAAGCCCCTTCTCCACTAAATGGTAGAAGGCCAATGGAAGGCAGCCAGGAACTGAGGTGGTGGAGAAAAGTGTTTTACCACTTGGCCACGCTGCAAGCAGTGATTGGCTGGGAGGTTGTCGGGGGTCTATCGATCCAGGTGCTGCGGGCCATCAGCCCGGGGAAAACAAATGAGGCTCTGGCTGTTTGCCAAGGGCCGGTGTCACGGAGTAAAGCGAGGGGCCGTTTCACAAGGGCTAACGTTACGTAGCGTGGGCGCAAATCGGCATAAACGGTATTAAGAAACACCTCTTTCGCCGACGTTTGCCGCAAGCGTTCTGTGCCTGCTCCCAAAGTATCTCTCGGCGAACTATCACATGACTTGCATGGGGTGAATACATTTCTTGTTGTTGTTAAAGTTTGGATAAAATAATACTATTTATTTTTGCCAATCAGACAAGAGTTTGTAACATTTTTCCGCAAACGTTTTCTAAAGTGTTTCTTAAGTTGGTCCCCTTTTGGCGTAACAGTTATGCGCGCGGGGACCGTCGTCTAGAGAAACTCAACCCAGGACTCACATAGGATAGTGATTCCCCATTTTAAAACTGCACGAAAAAACAACTGAACTGTATCACTTCCATTTTCCATTTTCCGGTTACTAATAGAATGGCCAATGTCACGGAGAAAAACAGGACTCCCGTGGAATAGTGATTCTTTATTTTTTTTAAATACGAAAAATAAGAACCGCATCATTACCATTCTCCATAGAAATATTATTAATAAAATGGCCAATGGTCGGTGTCACGGAGAAAAGCAGGACTCTTATCCATGAATAGTGATTCCCCATTTCAAGATTCCACGAAGCAAACCCCCCCCCTAAATTGTATCACTAACATTCTCCATAGAGATATTACTAATTGAATGGCGGTGTCACAGAGAAGAACAGGACTCCCAAAGAATAGTGATTTCCCTATTTTAAAAATGTACGGAAAATGGTCGGTGTCACGGAGGAAAACACAGGACGTGCATGGAATAGTGATTCCCCGTGTCAAAATTGTAAGAAAAATAATGAACCATATCACTACCATTCTCCATAGAAATATTACTAATTGAATGGCCAAGGGCCGGTGTCACAGAGAAAAAACAGGACTCCCGTAGAATAGTGATTCCCCATTTAAAAATTCCACGGAAAAAAACAACCCTAAATTGTATCACCACCATTCTCCTTAGAAAGATTACTAATTGAATGGCCAATGGGCGTTGTCACGGAGAAAAAACATAACTCCCATAGAATAATGATTTCCCATTTTAAAATTGTACGAAAAATAATGAACTATATCAGTTGATATCACTACCATTCTCCATAGAAATATTACTAATAGAATGGCCAATGGCTGGTGTCAGGGAGAGAAACAGAACTCCCATAGAGTACTGATTTCCCATTTTAAAATTGTACGAAAAATAATGAACCATATCACTACCATTCTCCATAGAAATATTACTAATAGAATGGCCAATGGCCGGTGTTACGGTGGAAAACACAGGACTCGCATGGTTTGAGGTCCAAAAAGGTGATTGGGTTTATACATGGTATATTTCCCTGTGCACAAAACAAAACTAGCTGTAAAAGCATATAGTGTACAACTGTAGATAAAAGAGAGATCGTGCATAAATTTTGTTAAACAAAATTTTGTTGATTACACTGCGCGATGGCGCTGCGGTAGAACGGGCGATACAGTTGATAGCTTGGGCACAAAACACGTGACTATTCGCCACGAATTTCTTTCATGAAACTCATTATGACAAACTAACATTACTTTGCCTGCTACTAGGTTTGTACCCGCTCTACCGCAGCGCCCTCGCATGGCAGAAACAGCGAACTAAGTCGACCATTTCTGCCCACAATCTTCATTTGCAAATCATTACATACAATTGAGAACTGTCCTGTCATTGGCTGCAATTAAATTTGTATATGTTTTACTGCAGCGCCCTCACACAGAGGAAAAGGCAAGCTAAGTCGACAATTGAGCCCACACTCTCATTACTTAGTGGAAAAAAAATGAATCGAAAAAAAATATATATAGCATCATGAAAATGCGATAATTTATTGCAGGTATGATAATCTATTATTAGGCATAATGTCTGTAGGCATAATGTCCAGTAGGCAAAATGTCCGGTGAGCATGGTGACCATAGGCATACTGTCCGTAGGCGAAATGTCCGCAGGCATACTGTCCGGTCACGGTGTGTGTGTGTGTGTGTGTGTGCGCGTGTGCGCACGCACGTGCGTGTGCATGCATGAATAGATTCAAAGGCCATTCTGGAAGTTAGAGGTTGTACACTATATGCTTTTACAGCTAGTTTTGTTTTGTGCACACGGAAATATACCATGTATAAACCCAATCACCTTTTTGGACCTCAAACCATACATACCAGGAAGGGGTGGGATGGGTTTATATTCAGTATTTTACGTTAGCTTTGACTTTGAAAAACGTCCTTGGATAAGATAAAAAAATCATCAAAACTTTACTATATCCGAACATCGTTTATAAAACAAAACTGTTATAGTAAAGGAAAATCCTTGCTCCCCTGGACTTTACTATAAGCGGGCTGTACTGTAGTGAGACTGTGACGTATACATTGATGACGTATTTACAAAGGTCAGGAAGAGGACAATTTTTTTAAATTGTAACCGAGGAGGAACCACTTAATGACTTTACTATAGGAGTTTTTTTGGTTTTAATTATAACCCAGTTGCTACTATGGGTTGGTGGAGGGAGTGGTGAGACTGTCAGGCATACATTGGTGACTATTTACAAAGGTCACGAAGAGGACATTTTTTTAAATTGTAACTGAGGAGCCAGTCCTGTGGGGAACCAAAAGTGACTTTACTATAGCAGTTTTTAAAATTATAACCGAGTTGCTACTATCCCATGACTATTTAGTAATAAAACAGTAGACCTTTGGCCGGGAACCAGTGCTTTCCTTTACTGTAACCGAAATTGCTTATAACCGAGTTTACTATAAACGGGGAGTGTATAATACTTGTTTCGGTGGATATATAAATCAAATCCGTATTGCTATTATTCATCATAGAAATAAAAAACTAATAGAATATTAATGAAATTGAACAAAGGGTAAATACTCTCTTTCTAATTAACTCCCCTCCACCAAAGTTGATTACGATTTGGTGGAGGGGAGGTAATTAGAAAGAGAGTATTCTCCCTTTGTTCAAGTTCGTTATCTCCTCTCTTGGCCTCACTATATCATTCTTTAATAGAATATTAACTTTGTTGTTTGATATTCCTCGTAATAAACGATGCTGTATTACTTTTAATTTTATTTGCAGAAATGTGAATCAAAACTTGTAGAAATTTACTTTGGTTCATGAATGAAAAATGGTGTTTTACGTCCTCTCGCTCTGGAACAGACACATATGGGACATTTGTAAATACAAAGATAGTGGGAACGATACTGGAGGCAATGCCCGGAGGCAGTGCAACACCAGTAAAGTCCCGAATTTTTAACAATACAGATAAGTGTAGCAGTAACCACGCCTCGGTTAAACCTCATCGGCTATGGTACCGCCACGGTTTAATAGTAGCATTGACTTTGGTTCATCAAACCTGAGAGTCAATATATAGTCCCCCCAAAAAACCCAACCCAACCCGCATACTTTTTAAAAGGTCGTTTCTTATCATTGTATAGAGGGATCCGGGTTCATGTATGCAAATGAGAATGTCACCTCTGTCGGCCATGATGGCTGGATTATTCGGGTTGCTAAGATACTTGGCGGTGGAACGCATTGAATTCTGATGTTTGCTTTTAGTCCTGAACATTTAACTACTGCACAGTTTATTACCATTGTGACGATTTGTCGAAACTCACTGACGCTCACCTCTGTAATCTGAACCAAAACGGCGCTCCAGCCAAAATGGCGTCCGACTTTCGTTACCAACAAAATCACGTGACATTATGACGCTATCCCGGATCCCTCTATTGCTTCAAGGATATCCACCAAAACTATTGGAAATGTTCACCCCGTGGTCCTTGTAATGATCATTGTCAATGTTTCTCTCTGCACGTGCGCATGTGCGCAGAGTGCCTAAAATAGTCTCACAAAGCGATTTTTGTTCATGCCCACGTGCTACGCATCAATAGAATTTCGTGAACACATAGTTCACGCCTTGTTCTCAAACGTCCATGGAAGTGAATCCCTAGGTGCTGGTGCAAGGACGCCTAAATGCCCATTCTGGGACATTCTGGGTCCACACGTCCTTCCTCTTCTGCACGACCTTATCGCCGTATTTTTGGAGGACAAAGCTCGCCCCTCATGCAGTACAACTCGGCACCCACGTGCTCACCAACCACCACGTCCATGTGCTTCCCTGGCCAACCATGTCACCAGACATGGATCCCATAGAACACCTTTGGGGTGAACTGCATATATGCGTGCATAGCCGATAAGATGTGCCGGCCAGAATACTAATACTAACTAACTTATTTAGTATCTGCAGTCCAATGCCCAGGATTCCCACCCAGGCATTTGTTGCTGTTCAATGCGGTCACACTTTACTTACTTCACAGCCTCCACACCCAAGCATGTATTTTTTTGCATGATTTGGGTATGCAGATGAACTCTCAATGCATTCAGCTATCACCATATCAATGGTCGACTTATGGCGATTATTTGACCGCCAGGGGGCAGTCAAACCACTAGGGACTTATCACGCTATATTCTTAGGTGGGCATAGTGAGAGAGAGAGAGAGGGGGGGGTTGAACTCCTCTCAATCTCTCTCTCTCTCTCTTTATCCCCAACTAAGAATATAGAGAGGATTAGCCCCACTCGAGCGTTATGCCACCTGGCGGGCAAAAGAGCCAGCTAAGTCGCTCATTGTCAGAAAGAATTTCGCACCGTGTGATTTTCTGTTAGTGGTATGTTATATTTGTTTAAGTTTTCAGGCTTTGTACGTTGTTTTTTGTTTGCCCGGGTCGAGAGGACGTAAAACACCAAAATTTCTTCTTCTTCTTGTACGTTGTTAAGATTCATGGATTTGTGTTTTGCTATGCGTGGTCGAACTTTACGCGGTGACAGTCCTGAGATAACCACAGCTGTTGACGGGACTAACTAACTAACTAACTAACTAGTGGCAATGTTTGAAATTCAGATGAAATTTTCGACTAGGCCTCTACGTTATGCGTTTTGTGCTTGTTTGCTTGTTTTTTTTTACGGTAATGTTTTCTATTGGGGTCAGTATTTTTCCGTAACCCTAACCAGTCTGTGTCCACCACCTGTTTTATCACTATTATTCCCTGGCAGCTGTATAACGTACTGTACTATTATGCGCTACCACCCACGTGCAAACTAAGCCACCCACGCACCGACAGTGTGCGTGACAGTCGCAGACAAGAGTCACAGGCACTCGATTTGCAGGGGTATTTTGCTGGAGTGGATTGGGAAAAGAGAGAGAGAGAGAGAGAGAGAGAGAGAGAGAGAGAGAGAGCTCAGATTGCAGCATCGACCTTGGTTTGACAACAAGGGGTATAGTGGAACCTCCCTTATAAGACCCCCTCCCATATAAGACCTCCCATTATAAGACTCCCTCCCACATAAGACCTACTTCTCTGAGACATTGCCCTTCTTTGTAAGTATTAACATTACCTCCCTTATCTTCTTCTTCCTTATAAGACCTCATTTTGGATGATTTTTGAAGGTCTTATAAGGGAGGTTCCACTGTATTGACTACAGGGTTAGAAATTGGAAACAAGATTTGTATAAGCCTTTTAGACACCAGTATCCAGCAAAGTCATGTCTTTATTCTGGTTTATGTGAATTAATTAACGACATATTTTATGACACTCTAGTGCTCGCAAAGAACTAAAGCGTGACAAAAATATAGCTACTGGTTGTCAATAACCAAAATCTCACTTTTAACACAAAACAAACACACAACCATTACGATGCACAAGTACAACTATGACGGTTCAAAATGTACATAATATTCTCTGCTTGTCACTCCAAATAATAATCTATTCAAATCTAGTCTCCTCTATTCGGGTGGAGATTTATGGAACAAACTAATCTCCATTTTAACACCCCCCCCCCCCCCCATGAAAAACAAGAACTACTTCAAGAACAAAATTAAAATATATCTCTTTAACAGGGCATAATTGATCTCTTTATTCCTTTTATTTGAAATAATAAAAATGTACATAAGATATTTTGGTAAAGGTAAAGATGTGCCACCCCCCCTGCATTTCTCGGTTAATTCTCTTTGTTAGGTTTAGGGCTAGGGTTAGGGCTAGGGTTAGTATTCCAAAAAGGTTATTAGCTAAAAATGTTCCTAAAATACAGCTTTATGTATAGTAAGAAAGGCAATAACGGAAAAATAGAATTAACCGAGATAGGGGGGGGGGGGGGGGGGGGGGGGGGGGGGGGGGGGGAGGGGGGGGGGGGGGGGGGGGGGGGGGGAGGGGGGGGGGGGGGGGGGGGGGGGGGGGGGGGGGGGGGGGGGGGGGGGGGGCACATCTTGACCTTTACCCATATTTTGTTAAGTAAATGTGATTGTTGATGTTGATGTATAAAAAAATATATTGTACATAATCTGCCTAGTCCCCATTCTCCTTCCTGTTTTTAAAATGTTGGCTTGGTTTTTTTTATTATTAGTTGTTTAGTTCTTTATTTTTCTTTACATCCTTTTTTTTAATGGATGGCTTGTTGAAAAAACCCCATGTTATTTGCTTATGCAATGTTCCCATCTGGAAATACAACTTTTGACTTGACTTGACTCCTGTCCGAATCTGGCCTTCATCTGGCCGTTTTGTTTTGTTTTTTAAGACACATCCCCACTCTGGGTCAAGAGGGCTTCAGGACATTGGGCGTAGAGGCATGTTGGTCCCCGGATCAAAGGCCAACTTGCCCCAATGCTGCAGCACAGAACCGTAGCTTCCTGGTTTGAGAGTCACAGTCTTCTACAAAACCTAAGCTGAAGGGAAACGATTTTCTATCAGCACAAGATATGTGATGAATGAATAGCTGAATGAATAAAATCTCTCTGCATAGATCTGTCTTTATCCTTGCTAAATAAAGTTTTTCAGTGTTCAGTGTCTATGATTAACAGCTGTAACTGCATTAGGCAATCATGTAGATTAACATTCACCTCCCCCTCTATTTATCCATTAACCATAGGGCTTGTGTATGTCGCCTATGTTTGTGCCTATTTGCTTGTCCTAGTAACGGCCCAGTGCTTTGAACAAGAATGTGTGCTGGTGTACGAGAGTTTCCAACAAAGACTATAAACAAATAAAATAAGACTCTGTGTGTGTGTGTGTGTGTGTGTGTGTGTGTGTGTGCGCGTGCGCGTGTGCGTGTGCGTGCGTGCGTGCGTGCGTGCGTCCGTGAGTGTGTGCGTGCGTGCGTGCGTGTGTCTGTGAGAGAGAGAAATTGAAATTGAAAAATGAATTTTATTGACATTAGCAAACAATGCTCCGATGCCAAGGAAGCACAAACCATGAAGTAAAGAATATAAGCCTAACTGGAATCAGTTCATAAGAGAGAGAGAGAGAGAGAGAGAGAGAGAGAGAGAGAGAGAGAGAGAGAGAGAGAGAGAGAGAGAGAGAGAGCGTGTGTGTGTGTGTGTGCGTGCGCGCGCGCATGTGTTTATGTGTGAGAAAGACAAAGAGAGAGAGAGAGAGTGAGAGAAACAAAGATAGACAGCCAGCCAGAGAGAGAGGCATCAACAGATGCAGAGTTATTATTATGGGGAGACATTGCAGTCCTGCAATAAAACTCAAAACAAGTGTGTCGCCGAGCGGCAAACATACCCCACCATTTCCCTTCTCCACCCACCGTTCCACCCTGTACCTTCTCCGACCTCCTACCCCCCCCCCCCCCTCCCACCCCTCCGCCTCCACCATCTTAGCCCACAACCTCCACACAACATTTCAAGTGATTCAATCAAGAAGCTCACTGGACACAGTCTGAGTAGACGGGGGGAAACACCACGGTCCAGTAGCTTGAAAATATCTTCCACAGCATTCCTTGAGTGATGCCGATCAAGCATACATATGATTATGTGGGTGCACAACGAATGGATTTTATACTACAGCTCAAGGTCAAATGTCCAGGTCAAGGCCAAGAGGCTTGAAATGTCTCCCACTGCAATCATTACGAGGGGTGAATGCCAGAACTGCCTATCTGTGCTCTTTATTCCTTTTGAGATAGACCGTTCTGGCAGGCACCCCTCGATTAGTCCATGCTGATCAAAAATACATATGGTTATGTGGGTGTACGTCCGATGGTGTTCGAACTATAGCTACTGCTAAAAGAAACAAGTGCTAAAGTCAAGGTGAAGTTCATCAATGTAATCAATACTCTGCACCACACATGTCATGACCTTGAGCCATGGTGATACATCACCACACACAATTTGAAGCGATTCTGTCCAGCGGTTCACGAGATATAGCCTGGACAGACAGACAGGCAGACAGACAGACATAAACAAACAAACAAACAAACAAACAGAAAGATATGAACGATCGCATTATCCCCCGTTCACTATGTGAAGGGAGAGGGGAGGGGGGGGGGGGGGGGGGTAACAAAAAAGGACCCCAAACCACAATAGTTTCCGTTTCCTGACGAAGCACACTGCCAGAGGATCAGGTCTTTTCTTATCAGTCCACCCCTATCGCCACCCTCCCTTCACATTCCCTGCCTACGTCATTTCCCCCCCCCCCCCCTCCCAAGTCCCTATTGTCCCCCCTCCCCCCCTACACAATTCAATACCGAATAGATCGTCTGCTAAACCCCCTTCCTCACACACACACACGCACGCACGCACGCGCACGCACGCACGCGCACGCACGCACGCACACGCACACGCACGCACACGCACGCACACACACACACACACACACACACACACACACACACACATTGTTCAAGGAGTAAGAAAGACTTCTGACTAGCTTCTTTTTTTTCTTCGACCACGACCAGAACTGCATTAATTTCCCTAAGTTTTTATCATATCCATAAAAGAATTTCTAACCCATCCTACCCGGAATACCATCTCCCCCCCCCCCCCCCCCCCACACACACACACACACCCCTCCCTCTGGCAATCACAGTCGGAAACGACTGACTGGCATACAAAAAGAAATGCTCGATTTTACTATCTTCGGCCTAGAGTTAATTGGTTTTGCTTATTGCCTTTGGGTGCCTGTCTGTCTATGTTTAGAGTAGAGATTGTTAGTTGAAGCGTGCGTTAGGGAAACAAAAGGCCTGTAGGCCCTACGCACCAAGCCTTTCTTTGAACATGTAGCATCTGAGAGCCTTTTACCTCAGCTACGTCTAACATTAATATAATGGGACATTTCATTTCCGAGATGACATTTTACTCAGCAACACGGCTCCTTTAAAGTTCTCAATACACGTTACCATTTTTCACTCTTTCCCCGTGGCAACGCATTGATATTTCGGTAATAAAATTACTTGCGTGTCACTGTATTGCCATGGGGAAAGAGTGAAAAATGTTCACGTGTACAGAAACCTTAATCAACGCTACGTAGAATCCGCGTTTCTACTATGTTGTGATCAATACTGCTTGGTAATCCTGCGTGAGGGCAGTCTTCATTTTCTTGACGATTTTCCTTTTGTGAGGCTTCTTGGATAATTAACTGGGTTTACCTAGTTAATTAAAGTCAACAGTCATTCGCTTGTGATCGACGGTGTTTGTTAATCCTAAGTTAAGACATCTTTCATTTCCTGGGGGATTTTATTCATTAGGTCCTGTACCCTCCCTGCATTGTTCCACAAATCTGTCCACCTTTTATTTTCATTAAAGACATTTTCTTTCGGCTTACGTGGATTCTGCTTCTTGTCTTCCGCTTTCCATTTCAAGTAATGAGAGACTTAGTGCGATTTTTCTCACACCAGAGGGCATGACGCTCGTGTGGGGCTAATCCTCTCTATATTATTAGTTGGGGATAAAGAAAGAGAGAGAGACAGTGAGTGGTCCTAACATCACTCTCTCTCTCTCTCTCTCTCTCTCTCTCACTACGCCCAAGTAAGAAAATCGCGTGATAAGCCCCTAGTGCATTGACTGCCCTCTGGCGTGAAAAATATCGCCATAGGTTGACCATTGCCGCTAAGGCTTCTACACTGTTTGACATTAACAGCTATGAGGGAACTATGCGATTATTATAACCCAATTTATTACAACTAGAAACAACCGGTAAAGGACAGAATATAGGAAAAGAGAGAAAAGGAGCAAACCAACACGAAACTATAAACAAAACAAAAGTCTGGCTGTCTTGTTTTGTTAACATTCAGTCGCATAATTAGGCCTATTTCAGATTTCCTAGCCCACCCACCCACCCCCCAAAAAAGAAACAAAGTACTGCCTCTTCTCTGCAAATCAGAGACGACAGCTCTCTCATATCTTTGTAGTAGTAGTAGTAGTAGTAGTAGTAGTAGTAGTAGTAGTAGTAGTAGTCCTCCTCCTCTTCCTCCTCCTCCTCCTCATCATCATCATCACTGGTTTCAGGTAAACAACAACAACAAAATGAAGAGAAACGTTAATACTGGCTGCAGTATGCCTAGTATGTTGCCCTTTTGCCGCTTTAAAGCAACAACATCAACAGCGGCAACAACAACATTAGAAGCATCAGCAACCTAGCAACCTTAACCCTTTCACCGCCAATGTCGCATTTTAGCACCACAATGGTTTAACACCAATGTCAGTAAAAGGCATCAAATCAGGGTCTGTTATCCAAAGACCCTATTTTCTTAATTTTGGGAGGTAAGGATAGGCCTAATGTTACATATGTCACAAAGGATTTCGTAATATTGCAGAAAAAAATGTATCTACAAAGTTAAGTTTAATGGTATTTTGGGGCTGAAAAATGGCTGGCGGTGAAAGACTTAAAGATTACATACATTGAGTTGAAACTTTTTTTTTTAAGATACACTTGGCATTGGTTGGCTTTGATTGCGTTGTTTAGATGAACAAAAATAAATGCCATAAATGAAGTGAAAGGCTGAATTTTCTGGATTTCTAGTTTGTCTTTGAGATAAAACGATCCTCAGAAATTGGAAAAAAAGGTCTGCTAGAACGTCGCTTGGAGTTGCGTCGAAAGCAGAAATGACGACATAGAACTGGGTTGCGAATAACGAATAGAAGTGAAAGAACGGTTTCTCGGAGTCCAACCAAAAATGCCTAGAGCTTGCACTGCGGTTGGGTGCTTCAAAGAACAAGTACTCCGGTCATGCTATACATTTCACAGGTTTCCTTTCCAAAAATCCAGCTAGGCTGCGAAAACAGATGGAAAACATGAACAGGAGGGACCTGTGGCAGCGCAAAATGTTGCAACGCGGCAAAATGTGACAATTGTAACAAATTGCAAGAGGTGCCCGGGGCTCCTCGCGCAAAATGTTACAATTGTAACATTTTGACGCGTTGTAACATTTTGCACGGAAAGCCTACGGCACGATGTTGCAATTTTGTTAGAATTGTAACATTTTGCGCGAGGCGCCCCGGGCAAAATCTTACAACGCGTCAAATTGCAAAATGTTACAATTGAAAACTTTCAATCAAAGGTGGGCGCCTCGCGCAAAATGTTACAATTGTAAGAAACTGCGCTTGGCGCCCCGGGCGCCTCGCGCAAAATGTTACAATTCTAACAAAATTGTAACATTTTGCCGCAGGCTTTCCGTGCAAAATGCTACAACGCGGCAAAATGTTACAATTGTAACATTTTGACGCGTTGTAACATTTTGCGCTGCCACAGGACCCCCACAGCCAATGTTGTCATCGCTCTGCCACTCTTCATCTTCGAGTCAACATCTTCTGTTTCTAGTGGCTTGAATTGGTTTGGTGGAATAGCCGGACTTGAGCGTCGCCTTGTCAAACATCGCGCTTCAAACAGCACTTTTTTTTTCAATTCCCGCTTCAGATGAGTTGGAGACTAACAAGATTAGTAAAAAAAAAAGATGAGAAAACTGTATTCATCAACCTACAGTAGTCAACAAAAGCGTATTTTTTTTCAATCAGAGCCGATTTGAAACGAGTTTTCAGCTAAAAGAGCCTGGCCTCACCCTTTAAAGACCCACCACGCCGATGTGTGAAAATCAGCGTTTTCACGTGTT
Source organism: Phymorhynchus buccinoides (assembly GCA_017654935.2). Taxonomy (NCBI): domain Eukaryota; kingdom Metazoa; phylum Mollusca; class Gastropoda; order Neogastropoda; family Raphitomidae; genus Phymorhynchus; species Phymorhynchus buccinoides. Next base: position 48,044,400 of record CM065684.1, on the reverse strand, counting down.
TTCGCTCTCTCGCTGGTAAGAAATCTTAAAGATCCACCAGATCACGTGTCAAAATCACGGGTTTCACGGGTTTTCTCTCTTATAACTGGAAATAAATCTTGTTTTGACCAAGTCTGACTCCCATGTAAATGGCCCCAAATTCAAACCGAAACATCAATTTAAAGAGCAACCTCAACTTGAAGTTTGTATGTGGGTCACAGCAACCCAGAAAAAAATAAGGGACTTAATCGTGATGCGTCACTGGGTCTTAATATTCTGAGCAAGTGAGGGAAAATACACATCGGCGTAGTGGGTCTTTAACAAGAACTGCAACATTAATTGAGGTTAATAAAAGTCGACAACCATCTTCAGAGTACTGAAGAATAGGAAGTAGAAGGAGGAAGAGGATTTAAACTAATAAAATAAATACAACAGGTGGGGAGAGTTGAAAAAAAGAAGAAAGGATTGAAGCTTTCAAACATTAACAACCATTTTGAGGCATTGGCTGATATTTCACAATTCACAATTCACAATATTTATTCATCCAATAAAATGGAAATGTGTGTGTGGTGGCACATAAAAGTTAAACAGTATGTAATAAAAGATCACAGTTCCAATATTAAAATATCAGATTCATGCAAAACTCAAGCACACGCAGACAGCAAGCACCCCCGCTACACTCTCCCCCCCCCCTCCTCCCCTCATACACATAGAGACAAACAGACAAACAGGCAAAGACTGGGGGAGAGTGGGATAGAGGGAAGGAGAGGGTGGGGAGAGAGAGTGAGAGTGACAGAGACAGAGATAACGAGAGAGAGAGAGAGAGAGAGAGAGAGAGAGAGAGAGAGAGAGAGAGAGAGAGAGAGAGAGAGAGAGAGAGCACAAACACACATAATCATACTAATCATTAAGTAAAGATGTAAGCATGCACACAAGACACGCAGACACACAGATGCACCAAACTCACACACGTATAAACGCACTTAATACATCAATTAGCACATTTTCATAAATAAAAATTGTTCATACTTATTTGTCATAGGTCACATTGTTATTGTCATTCTTGGGATATTATTACTACAGAACAAAAAGAGAAAAAAAGAACACAAAAACAAACAAAAAGAAGAAGAAAGCGAAATAAGTAAAGGAGAAGGAGGAATCAGAGGAGTGGAAATAATCATAAGCATGTTGATTCATTATGCTTTTAGGCCCTATTCCAGCTAAACCAAGAACCGAGAAATGAGTGGACAGTGTGGGTGGCTTTGTCCAAGACTGCGGGTTAGAGATCCTGGTAATCAATACACAGTTCTAACGGCTTACTCGTTGACTCGACATATCATGTGAACAAACTAATCAATACTTTGCCACATACACGTAGTTAGTGCGCCAGACAGCGGACATTCTGTGGATGTTTTTCTTCTTCTCTTGTTTGTTTGTTTCAATGCGTCCTTTGTTGTGTAGCCACTGCAGTAGATTGTTGACAGCACCCATCTCTCTCTCTCTCTCTCTCTCTCTCTCTCTCTCTCTCTCTCTCTCATCTCTCTCTCTCTCTCTCTCTCTCTCTCTCTCTCTCTCTCTCTCTCTCTCTCTCTCTCTCTCTCTCTCTCTCTCTCTCTGTCCCTGTTTGTCTGTCTCTCTCATCGTCTCTGTCTCACTCTGTCTGTGTCTCTCTCTCTCTCTCTCTCTCTCTCTCTCTCTCTCTCTCTCTCTCTCTCTCTCTCTCTCTCTCTCTCTCTCTCTCTCTCTCTCTCTCTCTCTCTCTCTCTCCTCATTCTTTAATCTTTAATAATTATTTATATTATCCTCTTCAGATTTTCTCTCTCTCTCTCTCTCTCTCTCTCTCTCTCTCTCTCTCTCTCTCTCTCTCTCTCTCTCTCTCTCTCTCTCTCTCTCTCTCTCTCTCTCTCTCTCTCTCTCTCTGCCCTCCCCTCTCTCTCTTGTTCCATTAACATAGTTTCACTACCCTGGTGTTTGTGTTTTAATTGAGAAAGTGAAATGAATTAAAGAACTGTTGGATGTTATTTCTTCTTAATCTTATCCCACCTTCTCCTGAATCGGATTTTCCGGCTACTTTTCTGATACCGTGTTGTAACAAACTATTCTCTTTTTTCTAATTGTGTGTTTGATTTTGTGAGAATGTTTAATGTGATCTTTAGTTGGTTGTTTTAAGTGCTATGAGATTTTGGGTGTGGGTGTGTTGCAATAATAGATTTGTCGAAGGAGTTCCTGAAAAAAGTGTCCCACTATTAGAGGAATGTCAGCTTAGCTCAGACACAGGATCTGAAAATAAAAAGGGAAAGATTCGAGAGGGTAGGGGGTTAGGACATGTCAGGTCCCCTGTACAACTAGATAGGAAACAAAAGAGAATTAATGGCAAATGTTAAGAAAAGCCCCCTTCTTTGCCCGTTCCATTCATTTCAGACGGTTTCAGGTTAGGGTTAGGAATAGGGTTTGGGATAGGATTAGGGATAGGTATGGGTCAGCTTAGTCATCAACTTTTATTGTTTCGTGTATTTGACACTAAACTGACCCTAAACCTATCCCTAACCCTATTCCTAACCCTAACCCGAAACCATCTAATCCACACACAAATAAAAATTGATGGTATGTTATGAGTAACTTACCCTAAACCTATCCCTAACCCTATCACAAACCTTATTCCTAACCCTAACCCTAACTGAAACCGTCTGAAATGAATGGAAGGGGCAGAGGAGGGGGCTTGTCTTAACATTTGCCGAATAGGCTGTAAAAAGAAAACAAAGTGGAGAGGTTCCGTTGGCTACGACTCGTTTATCCCCATCATCAAAGACAGAATCTTTGGCTTCCCCTGTTCATTGTGGTTGCATAGTCCTGCCATCTCTTTGTCGACTTTTATCTGCCAGAAAGGTTTATATTTTGTCGGCTGCCAAATGTCTGTTGGCACTCCATGTCACGTAACTAGCTAATTGCCCGAGTTTTCCCCCTCGCTACTCGTTGTGTGTGTGTGTGTGTGTGTGTGTGTGTGTGTGTGTGTGTGTGTGTGTGTCTGTGTGTACCTGTCTGTCTGTCTGTCTGTCTGTCTCTCTGCATGAATCTGTGGTTAGATTTATTGTGTGACGACTTCTTGAACTAATCTCTGTGAAAATTCTGTCGACATTTTTTAGATAGTTGTTTTTTTGCACATTCCCTTTAATAGTTTTTCTACCAAAGAAAAAAAGGGGAACACTTTCATGTTCAGATTTTTATTTTTACATTTGTGTGCCGTACGTTGAATTAAATGTACTAAACGTGACCACACAAACAAAACAAAGGAACCTATAAGAAGAATATAGGCTAATAACTGTATAGAATTAACACAATAATTTTTTTTTCTCCGATAATATAGACATTGCCCATGAATTTACTTCCATCTATTCTTTTACTTTCACACGTGCAAGAAAGAGTTTTTGTTTGTATGTGTTTATTAATGTGTGTGTGTGTTTATTTTTGCGTGCGTGCAGCTAGGCACATTTATGTACAAACCCATGCATTGCTTCAAGTTAAGCCAGGCATCTCACAGAATAAGAAAACTTTCAAAGAGCCGTCGATTTCGCACAAGTCAGTGTTTAAACAAGGCAGATCAAAAGTGTCTAATTCTTCGTCAACTCTGGTTAAGACATGTCAGGGGACGCGCTATGTACAACTAGAAATTATTAACTTGGCATTACGTATGACAGATTTAGTCCCGTCAGAATTATTTTGGGGTGGAAATTAGTCTTATGAGAATGCTTGTGTAAAAGATGATACTGACGTTCGAAGTATGCAACTGTGGTTCTGCATTAATCTTTTGATTTGAGAATGGGCTTTTCTCTCCGTAAAATCAACAGAGAAACCCCCACACAAATAAGATATTCAGTATGACTCAAGGATAGTCCAAGGACCATGAATTAAAAAAACTGTGGAGAATGATGCAAAATCGCTTTGGGATATAAACTCTCACATTTTTAGAAGTCACAAGCATGCATAAAACTGAATACAATCAAGCCGATAGCTCATGAATGTTTTGCAAAAAGGCACTACCTTGTTCGCTTGAGTGTTGTCTGCTTCAATGAAATCTATCAAAATAATGAATGACATTTTTGCAATCACGTAAAGTCGTCAATCTATCTGGGTGAAAGTACTGTATGCAAAGGAAAACTCGATTCAGAAAATCAAGATGATAGATTGACCGAGATAGTTAGCTACAAGGAGTTTTCAGAATAGTATGACTTATTTTGTTTAAAATAATTAGAATGAGCTAAAGCTTGACTAAAATCGGAAATAATGAACAACTTGAATCAATGCAGGTAGCCTAATTTACGCCCCTGATCTAAACCAATACCAAGTGATATTTGCCCAATGTATTTTTTACCTGTGGTATCACCCGAAATATTGATGTAAGTTTCAGTGTAGAAGTATCGGGGCTTGCTTTAAAAAAAAGTGTGCTATACTTTATATAGCCCTACATTACATAAGACATTTTTTTGGCAAGTGACACCAATGTTTTAACATGCTACTGAAATGTTGGTATGTGCGCTCAGATTTATGCTGCGAGTGTTTGTAGGTCCAGTCTCTGGAAGGATCGAGTGCCAAGCTATTAATGATTAGAGATGGGTACCGGTACGGATTACCGTACCGGTATTCTTCTCAATGTACCGGTATTTTGCACCTGCATATACCGGCTGGGTTGCTGGTGATGCATGGTCCAAGTCCAACAGATAGGTGTGGCTAAGAAACCCTGTCTAAATAACCTTATTATACTCTCTCTCTCTCTCTCTCTCTCTCTCTCTCTCTCTCTCTCTCTCTCTCTCTCTCTCTCTCTCTCTCTCTCTCTCTCTCTCTCTCTCTCTCTCTCTCTCTCTTACTACTGTTACTACTACTACTACTACTACTACTACTACTACTACTACTACTACTACTACTACTACTACTATTACTACTACTACTAGAATGAACCTTATTGTTGTCAATGCATGTTTGTAAATACTCCAATAATATGGGCCTGTGGCGTACTCATTAAAACCTTTCAGTGTTCTCTCTCTCTCTCTCTCTCTCTCTCTCTCTCTCTCTCTCTCTCTCTCTCTCTCTCTCTCTCTCTCTCTCTCTCTCTCTCTCTCTCTCTCTCTCTCTCTCTCTCTCTCTCTCTCTCTCTCTCTCTCTCTCTCTCTCTCTCTCCCGCACACACGTAGGATTACACAGGCCTGCACATACGCCCGTGCACACGCACGCACACGCACGCACGCACACGCACACACGCGCACGTACGCACACACGCACACGCACACGCACACACACACACACACACACACACACACACACACACACACACACACACACACACACGCACGCACGCACGCACGCGCACGAGCGGTTGTATTCACAAGAGCAAGATATGACAGCATCGTTGGGAATGTATTGAAAACATTCCATCACTTTTGTTACAGTGTTAATGTATGTCTGTTTGTACACCTGTATAAGAGAAAGGGCAACAAACATACATGTGATAACCATAGAGGCATCTCTTTGTTAAGCTTTGCTGGAAAGGCCTCGCCCGAGTACTACTCAATCGACTCATCAAACATCTTTAACAAGACCTCTTGCCGGAGAGCCAGTGTGGCTTTAGAAAGGAGCGAGGCACAATAGACATGGTGTTTGCCGCACACCAGCTGCAGGAGAAATGCCAAGAACAAAACGTCGACCTCTACACTACCTTCGTCGACCTCACAAAGGCATTTGATACAGTCAGTCGAGAAGGCCTCGGGAAAATAATTAGCAAGTTTGGCTGTCCACCAACATTCACCCAGATGATTCGCCAGTTCCATGATGGCATGCAGGCCCAAGTCCTGGATGACGGAGAGTCATCTGCCCCTTTTTCTGTCACCAATGGAGTGAAACAAGGCTGTGTGCTTGCTCCAACACTGTTCAACATGATGTTCACCACAATGCTGACAGACGCCTTTCAAGAAGACGACCCTGGCATTGATATCAAGGCAGAACGGATGGGAAGCTGTTCAACCTTCGACGCCTCCAGGCAAAGACCAATGTCCAGGTTGACAGGCTGAGAGAACTCCTGTTTGCTGATAACTGTGCCCTCAATGTTGGAAATCAGGAAGACATGCCGTGCTCTATGGACTCGTTCTCTGCTGCCTGTGACAACTTTGATCTCACCATAAGCACCAAGAAGACTGAAGTGATGTACTAACCTGGTCCAGGGAAAGACTACGACTGAGGAACCCACAGTGACAGTGAATGGTCTGGGCATTGCTGATATTGCTAGAATGTGATGAGCGCCTCCCAAAATACATCCTCTATGGAGAACTCCAGTTTGGTGCACGTAGCCATGGAGGGCAAAAGAAACGGTTCAAGGACACCCTCAAAGTGTCCCTGAATGACTTTGACATCAACATTTTCTCCTGGGAAACTTTGGCCCCAAACCGATCAGCATGGCATGGTGCAGCCACCAAGGGAGCTGCTAAGTTTCAGGCTCATCGAATCGAGACAGCCCAGGCACGTCACGAAGCGCGAAAAAATCACACGAACAGCAGCAATTCTCCAACTCCAACAGATCCCCTCAACTCTCTTTCCTGTCCCATTGTCACAAAACCTCCAAGGCCCGCATCGGACTCATCAGTCATCTTCGTACCCACCCACACATCCTGAACCCTTTGACGTTGGAACTGCTGACAGATGGTCTTCATCCTTCGGGACGGACGAACATCATCATCAATGTTGACAACATTTATCTCCCTTGCTACTTCGGTACGTACCGGTACGTTACAACCGTACCGTTTACAAGCGTACCGTTTCAAACTCATACCGGTATTTTCGATATTACCGGCTCGTACCGTCAGCTCTAGAAATGACGGAGAAGAGAGTTGGTAAAAGAGGGTGGGTGTTCCGCTAAGTTACGATCGACTTCCACTGATGTTATTAATGTTCTACGGCTAATTAACCGGCTTCTGTCCAGTTGCATAAAGGCTGCTGACCTAGCAGTGCGTACATTATGAGGCGCCTTACTGGACTAGGTACAGACGGATGTATTTGGGGTCTAGGCCACTTCCCCCCCTGCCATTTGCCCCCGGACACTCCCCCCCGGACATTTACCCCCGGACATTTGCCCCCCAGACCATTTGCCCCCCAGTCCATTTGCCCCCCCCCCCCCCCCCCCGATCATTGCACCCTGGTACTTTTGCCCCCCCCGGACACTTGCCCCCCGTTCCTGGTGGACATTTCCCCCCTGGACACCCCCCCCCCCCCCCCCTTGTGTGTGTGTGTGTGTGTTTGTGTTTCAGTGTGTGTGTTGTGTTTGTGTGTATGCATGTGTGTGTGTATGTGTGTGTGTGTGTGTATGTTTGTGTGTGTGTGTGTGTGTGTGTGTGTGTGTGTGTGTGTGTGTGTGTGTGTGAAGTCAAGTCAAGTCAAAATGATCTTTATTGACGATAAAAGAATAAGCTTGATAAAGCTTTATTACACCCTGTCGTCATGAATTAATAAGAAAAACAATTAAGGCAAATAAATAAGAAACATAAACTGGAGAAAAGTCAACCACAATCAATAATCATGGGGGAAATACATACACTTCATACAAGCACAATAGAATGATAATGTATAAATATGGACAAATGTACTCATAGTGGTAAAATAAAAGGAAAGAGGAAGAGTAAGTTGGGAAAACATAATATTGACAGAGACAACAGAGACACCAGAATCGAGAGATAAGAGAGAGAGAGAGAGAGAGAGAGAGAGAGAGAGAGAGAGAGAGAGAGAGAGAGAGAGAGAGAGAGAGAGAGAGAGAGAGAGAGAGAGAGAGTCATAGTTTACTCTGACATGAGAAAAAAAGAAAAATATCCGAACAAAATTACAACGCAGACAAAAAACCCATACAAAAACAAAAACAAAAACCGAACTCCGCTTACATTTAAGGCACAGAAAGAAGGGAATGATAAAATTTAAAAAAAATACATGAATTTTCACGCACCTGTAATGTCTCGTCTACTAGTGCAAGGCAGCACAAACACAAAAGCAATATACAATAGCAACAATAGCGCATTAGGCACTCATTCTCATATTCACATCAGGTATTCTTTTTACAAAGCATCAAGCATATTCTTTTGAAATGCTTTTTTAAACGTTTGTTTTGAAGGACACGATTATAGAGAACAAGACAGATTATTCCATGCTGTGCTCCCTGAGTAAACAAAACTAGATTTATAAACATTATTTCGTGGTCTGTGGAAAGAAAGCTTGTGGGTGTGTCTATTTGGGTTAATAGCAAAAGTCTTGATATTTTTTTGGGGAGCGACTCCATTTACCACACTAAACATGCAGAGGCATTTGTTGAAGAGAAGTCTGTCTTTTAGTGGCAAAAAGTTTAATTTATTGTAATCATTAGCTGTAAGGGTGCTGGATTGTATCAGTACTAGTTTCACAGCCCGTTTATGTAACCGACTTATATGTTTTAGATTAGTTTCACTAGTACTGTCCCAAAGGGTCGATAAGTAATTAATGTGAGACATAATATTGTGAGCATGGACAAATATTTTTCGTGACTGAAGATTTAAAAACTTTTTAATTTTTGCCTATTTATACATTTTTTGGGGGATACATTTACCCAGTTTAGATATATGATCTTACCACAGTAAATTATTATCAACAGTGATACGTAAAACTTTATGTGACGCCACTTCTTCCATTATTTTGCCTTGCACATACAATGGTGGAAATGGAGAAGTCATTTTTTGTCGCTTTTGCCGAGTAGTTACATACATACATTTGGTCTTTTCAGTGTTGAGTGACATGTGATTCTGTTCAGTCCATGCTACTAGATTATTAACGTCAGCTTGAAGATTCTTAACTTGTTCAGTTTGGTTATTACTGCTTGAGTGTAAGGAAGTATCGTCAGCAAACATTTCAGAATTACATTGAAGACATAAGGGCAGATCGTTTAAATACATAGAAAACAAAAGAGGTCCCCAAACAGACCCCTGAGGAACACCAAAATGTACTGGGAGTAACTTAGATCATTTTAATCCAATTTGAACACGCTGTTGCCGATTAGTAAGGACAGAATTTATAAATGTTAGGGCTTCACTTGATATTTTGTAGTACTTAAGGGTTTTTTTAAGTAGAAGAGATTGGTTGATAACGTCGAACGCTTTCGCAAAATCGACAAAGAGAATCCCAGTAAATTCGTTATTGTTAATATTTAAAAGACATTTGTCTATGAGTTGCATTAATGTTTTATGGCACGAGCGATTTTCTCGAAATCCAGATTGATTTTCATGAAGCAAGTCATAACGTTTAAGATGTGAATACAAGTTGGATTGGATATGTCTCTCCAGAGGTTTTGACAGAAGCGATAATATAGGTCGGTAG
>CM065684.1:48007549-48030049 GCA_017654935.2 Phymorhynchus buccinoides | reverse complement strand
TGTGGCCGTGCATAAGGGACACACAGACAGACAGACACACAGACAGACAGACAGACAGACACACAGACAGATTTTGAAAATATATATAAGATATATGAATATAAAAAAAGGTTATCCCTGAGGTACCAGTTATTGAAGAAAGGAACTCCAAAAGTCTGCGGAATCTTCTCATGCCATCAACCCTTCCCCCAGTCATGGACAGCAGCCAGGCGCCATGAGTTCTCAGGTGTGCTGCGACCAAAGAGTCATTCCAGATCCGGCACCATAAGTGCATTGAACTTTAAGGCAATGTGCTAAGTAAGTGTTCTGAATAATAATGGCATGCACGACATCCAACGTGGTGATGTTGTATTGCCGCAAATGTCCCGGGTCGCAGTACATTGGAGAGACGGGCAACAGTCTGAATGAAGACTCGTTTCGCTCTACACAGGAGCCACATCAGGTAGAACCAGGGAACCCTGGTGACTCGGCACTTCAATCAGCCGGACCACTGTCTGCAGGACATGAGGTGTCTGCCCATTGAGAAGCAGTTCCTGAAAGGGGGAAGTTTTCTGAAATAAAGGGGGGAAAGCGACTTTTGGCTTCGTGGGTTACTGTTGTTCTTTCCATATTTTTTTTTTCATTTTTAATTTAAACTTGTTTTTCCTGAGACGAAGAAACTATTTCTGTTTGGTGAGAGTTCTGAAAATTATTAACGGGACGTAATAATAATTTAAAATAAAATAATAAAAAAAAATATAAAAAAAAAAATAATAATAATAATCATAATCATAATCATAATCATAATATTAATAATCATATTGAGAATTTATATAGCGCTCTTTCTTATATGAGCTCAGTGTGCTTTACATTGATGACAAGAACATTAAAGGCAAACAAATAATGAATCATTAGAAAGTAAAATAAACACGATGATTGCACCATAAGATAGTTTTTAGTGTTCTTACACTGAAAAAGATAACAGGCGGTTTATTGGTAGAGCGTGACACTATTGTGTGATCTGGTCCGTTCCGGGTGTTTGTGAATCACTGATTACAGCTGTCAATATCCCGTCAACTCCCCCCCCCCCCCCCCCCCCCCCCTCTCTCTCTCTCTCTCTCTCTCTCTCTCTCTCTCTCTCTCTCTCTCTCTCTCTCTCTGTCTCAAATAAAGTTTTCCAGTGTCCAGTGTCTCTCTGTCTCTGTGAGTATGTCTCTCTGTCTGTCTTTGTCTCTGTCAGTCTGTTTCTCACTCATATTATGCCTGTTAGATAGCAGAGGGGGTAGCTACCATTTCTACACAGCAGGCCTGGCCCAAGGCACATCTCCTCTCTCTCGGAGAAAGGGATTTGAGGACAGCGCAAGTGTCCCAATACTATTGAAAATCATTTAATTGTACAGCTCCCATTTACAATGTGGTAACAATCGATCAAAGTAATTCGTCACATAAAGTCATGACAGAATTGTATACTTCACAATGTATGGTAATGTAAACAAAAATAATGTTAGGTGGTTTTTTCTCTCGGCAAAGTTGCATTGTAGACACCCTCGTCATGTTTACGACCCTGAATCTCAAAGTCTGCTTCTTTCCATTTTGTGAAAATATAATATAATTTTGTGAAAGTATAATATAATTTTGTGAAAATATAATATAATTTTGTAAAAATAGAACATAATTTTGTGAAAATATAACATATTTTTTGTGAAACTATAATATAATTGTGTGAAAATATAATATTTTGTGAAAATATAATATAATTTTGTGAAAGTATAATAATAAAAATCCTAACCTTATTCTTTTCCCAAAAATGACAGAACGTTGTTTCTGGCTGGAAATTGTCAATGAAACATTTGAGGTGTGTGTGTGTGTGTGTGTGTGTGTGTGTGTGTGTGTGTGTGTGTTGCACGACGATAGTCACTATTCCTGGTCACGCATGTTCCAAATCTCGAGTCAATGTCGGGTCTGGTTACGCCGCGGTTTGTGAAAACGTGAAGCGGCCTGTCGGCGCCCGTATCTCCGGCATTTCTGAATCGATTCGCTTCCGGTTTGGCACACATATAGTCCCCGGACCCGGTCATCTTCCTGCCAAATTCGAAGGCAATCGGCCCAGAAACGCTGGAGATACGGGCGCCGAGAGGCTGGCGGATGCGCGTTTCGCGCATTTGCGAAACCGCGCAAATGATACGGCTGCCTCGGTTGCCGTTGCCATCGCCCCGTTAGGGCTCACAGCAAATTTGAAGCGATTCGGTCGAAAAACGGCGGAGTTATAAGGCCCGTTTCGTGTTTCAGACACACAGACACACACACACACACACACACACACACACACACACACACACACACACACACACGGACACTTGGCTTATTACTATATGATGATGATTATTATTATTATTATTATTATTATTATTATTATTATTATTGCTACTATTATTATTATAGGATTGGGTTTCATCTTGTTATATATAAGTGTTTATTCCAAAATGTGTGTATGTTAAAGATGAGTATGTAGAATAGGATTTGGTTTTATTCTGTCATGTAGGCCTATATGTGCTTACATTTACGTTTGATGTATTTTTAAGATTAGTATGTAAAATGGGCTTAGGCTTGATTTTATTATGTGTATCGGCATTAAATTTAAAATGTGTAGGTTACATGTTATGGGTATGTAAAATAGGATTAGTCTTAATTTTGTGATGAGTTAAGTTTTACTTATGTGCATGTTAAAGACGAGGACTAGAAAGTAGGTTTAGGCTTGATTTCGTTATGAGTAGTATTTACTTTTTAATATGTGTATTCGCTTGCAAACAACATGACTTGGTCTGCTTTTGTTACGAGTGTGTGTTTACTTTTTTATATCCGAGGCGTGGTTACCGCTGCACCTGTCTGCGTTGATAAAAAATCGGGACTTTACTGGTTTCGTACTGCTCCCGGGCATTGCCTCCAGTATTGTTCCCAACATATTTGTATTTACAAATGTCCCATATGTGTCTGATTCAGACCAAGAGGACGTAAAACACCATTTTCGTCGTCGTGTGTTTATTTTTTAATTTGTTTATGCTACAAATGAATAATGTAATGTAGGAATAGATTTCATGTTGCCATGGGTACATGTATTTACATTTTAAATTGTGCATGCTAAGATGAGTAGGTAAAGTAATATTATGTTTGACTTATTATGTGCATGGGTTTCTTTTCAAATAAGTACATTTTAATGATGAAGTATGATTGAGGTATTTTTTATGTTTGTGAACTTCTCTATTTTTGAATGTTTAAAGATGAGTGTGAAAAGTAGGATTGGGTTTTATTTTCCCGTGTGTATGCGCTTACTTTACACATTTTGAATGTTAATAATGAGTATAGTTAATAATAATAGGTTTGATTTTGTTATTGATGTGTTACAATATAGGGAGTTTTTTTTGCATGCTTTATATTACTTTGTATGTGTTTATTTTCGTTTTCCATTTTCTACTTTTATATATGTATTCTGTCCAGAGGGCTGGATGTAAAAAAGCATGTTATTGCTTACTCTATTACCCTCTATAAATAAAATTCAATCAATCAATCAATCAATCTCTCTCTCTCTCTCTCTCTCTCTCTCTCTCTCTCTCTCTCTCTCTCTCTCTCTCTCTCTCTCTCTCTCTCTCTCTCTCTCTCTCTCTCGACGAAAATGGAGTTTTACGTCCTCTTGGTCTGAATCAGACACATATGGAACATTTGTAAATACAAATATGGTGGGAACGATACTGGAGGCAATGCCCGGAGGCAGCACGAAACCAGTAAAGTCCCGAATTTTTTATCAATACAAAGAGGCAGCCTCCAATAATAATAATAATCATAATAATAATAAGGTAAAGGTCAAGATGTGCCACCTCCCTCCCCCCTACATTTCTCGGACGGGTAATTGTATTTTTCCGTTTTTGCCTTTCTTACCATACATAAAGCTGTATTTTAGGAACCTTCTAATAACCTTTTTGGAATACTAACCGAACCACAACTGTGACAATTCGCGGTGTACTGCAGTACATAGTGGAGGGTAGGGTTAGGTTTAGGGCTAGGGTTAGGGATAGGGTTAGTATTCCAAAAAGAGAATTTGCTGAAAATGTTCCTAAAATACATCTTTATGTATGGTAAGAAAGGCAAAAACGGAAAAATACAATTAACTGAGAAATGCAGGGGGGGGCACATCGTTACCATGAAAAAAAGAAGTAATTTTACCTCGCGTACACGTCAACACACATTTCAAATACGAACATAATAAGATAATTTAGGAAAAACAAAGCAAAACAGAAAACGCATTTCATGACAAAAGTGATGTTAACACGCACAGAACTCACATTTGAAACAAAGATATGAATTTAAAATAAATTTTAAAAGGAACAAATCTCAGGGTGATTTACACATTCAGTTCTCTCTCTGTCACACGCACGCACGCACGCACACGCACGCACACGCACGCGCGCGCACGCACGCACGCACACGCACACACACACACACACACACACACACACACACACACATATACACACACACACACACACACTCTCTCTCTCTCTGTTTTTCTCACAGCCAGTGTAGGTTCTGCTCTGTGCTTATTCAGGTTATTAAAGGGAAGTTACTCTAACTTGTATTCTGTGAAGCGCAGACGACGTAAATGTAGGCTGGGCATGCTTTGTGGCTGTCGGCGCTACACAGAACACAACATGAACACACCTGATCAAAACAATGTGTTGCTGTCTGGGCCTACTCTTTGCTTCGGAGAATGGGGCCATTTGACTTATTTGTGTTACAATGTGGATAATATTGATCACAATCAACAGGAAAAGAAACTCAAGATTCAAGTGGGCTAGCTACCATTGATTGTACTAGTTTTACTAGTCTGATACGCGCAACTTGAGAAACTTTAGGCTGGCAGTGTTGTTTGTGCCTGCGTCAAAGTTTCGCATTGCACTTGTTCACCATTCTCACTACTGCGACTACTTAGGGAACGTTCTCTGACTGACTGGGCAAAAGGAGTGTTTGTGATTCATAAATATGGGAAAGGCAGTTTTACAGATACTGAGATTACATACTTTGGAACACTGCAACTTCATATAGACAAATGGCATAAATAGGCCTACCGAGTTCAACTTCGACAGATTGCGCAGGCAATATCATGAATATGGGGTAGGTTATTTATTCAGGGTTTTTATTTCCATTTCATTTTTTTAACCTCTATTGTTCATTTGCATCTTTGAATATTTTATTTTTTAAACTAATACAAGATTTTACTAATAATATAACTTTACTCTCTCTGTGTGTGTGTATACGTGTGTGTGTGTGTGTGTGTGTGTGTGTATACGTGTGTGTGTGTGTGTGTGTGTGTGTGAGAGAGAGAGACAGAGAGCATGTGTGTGTGTGGGTTCCGTGTGTGTGTGTGTCAACTACTGTGTGTGTGTGTACAGGGTGTGTGTGTGTGTGTGTGTAACTGACCTGCACATATTTGTGAATGCGTGTGTGCACACACACACAATCTTTCAAACCCAAGTTTTAGAGTTTTTATCAAGTTTATGCAAACAAGGTGGTGTGAAAATTAGTAAGTCAAAACAGAAGTACCTTAGAAAGTTCCATGATAAAATACAATGAATGAAAACTTGTCTTTTTTAATATAATTATAAGGCAACAATTCTTGGTCTACTGTTTTTAGCCTCTCTGTGGATCTTCATTTACCTCATTAGTACACTCCGGTGTCCCAGAGCTAAACTGAAATTCTATTGTTCACGGTTTCCTGAACATCAAAGACACTTAGAGTTAGACAGGTCTCAGACAGTCAAAGTGTTGTGAGCAACAGTATGGTTTTGTTATATCATTATTTAAACTGTCTGACTGCTTTTTAAAAAAATTAAAATATTGACATGTGTAAGCACATAATTATGTATGTATTGCACATTTTCCCTCAAACATACAGGTCTGTGGACAACACACACACACACACACACACACACACACACACACACACACACACACACACACACACACACACACACATGTATACACACACACACGCACACACACTCATACACACACACACACACACACACACACACACACACATACACACACACACACACACACACACACACACACACACACTTCTTTAAGTATGTGTTTAATAATTGTGAATGTATGCTATCCTATCAGTATCACCCACATCTGACTCTGAGCATGTATGTGTGTGTGTGTGCGTGTGTGTGTGTGTGTGTGTGTGTGTGTGTGTGTGTGTGTGTGTATGTGTGTGTGTGTGTGTGTATGTGTGTGCGTGTGAGTGTGTGTGTGTATGTGTGTGTGTGTGTGTGTGTGTGTGTGTGTGTGTGTGTGTGTGTGTTGTCCACAGACCTGTATGTTTGACGGAAAATGTGTGTGTGTGTGTGTGTGTGTGTGTGTGTGTGTGTGTGTGTGTGTGTGTGTGTGTGTGTGTGTTTGACTTATTTGAGAGAGCGACTCAGAGAGAGACACAGAGAATCATTCCAATTTCAAAGGAATTCAGAATTATTGAAGCAGGTCTGTTATTAGTAATGTGTACACACCTTCATGGTTTTTATGCTCAGCATGTATTTTGCCAGGGACTGTAATGTATGCATATTGGGTAAAGGTCAAGATGTGCCACCCCCCCCTACCTATCTCGGTTAATTGTATTTTTCCGTTATTGCCTTTCTTACCATACATAAAGCTGTATTTTAGGAACATTTTTAGCTAATAACCTTTTTGGAATACTAACCCTAACCCTAGCCCTAACCCTAACCCTACCCCCCACCGTATAAGACGGAAAAACGCAACGAACCACAACTGTGACAAATCGCGGTGTACTGCAGTACATAGTGGGGGGTAGGGTTAGGTTTAGGGGTAGGGTTAGGGTTAGGGTTAGTATTCCAAAAAGGTAATTAGCTAAAAATGTTCCTAAAATACAGCTTTATGTATGGTAAGAAAGGCAAAAACCGAAAAATACAATTAACCGAGAAATGCATGGGGGGTGGCACATCTTTACCTTTACCGCATATTGATTTATTGTGCCCTATATGACTCCAGATATTTAAATTGCTTTTGCACAAGTTTAAAAGAGCAGGTTTTACTTTCCTGTAAAAAAAAAAATTAGTTCTGTTTTTACTTTATTGAGAAGCGGCTTTGAGTTTGACACGGTTCATAGTACATGCATGCAGTGATGCACCGAGGATCGAAATGTGATAGGACAAATTGTCCTGAAACAAGAGAAATCGATAGGACAATGTCCTGGCTCTTGCAGGAATCAATAAAAGTAAACTAAAACAAAGCGTGCCAGTGTTAAAAAATGTAATCAGACATTTGTCCTGACAGGGGAGAACACAATAGGACATTTTCAATTTTAATAGGTCAATGACCTATGACCGGGGCCTCGGGACATCACTGCATGCACATGTATGTATGTATTTATGCAGGGAAATGGTAGAGTGGAAGCAGGTTCTTAAGGTCTGTTCTAGGGGAAGGGGATATATATTGCATTACAGGTGATTCAGATTAGGGACCTGTACCACTCACTCGTTCAACTTCAAATGAATATAATTTAAGTGTTTCATGAAACTAGCCTCGAGGTGACTTAAGTTCAAATGAATACTTTAAATATTTCATTAAGCTAACCTCAAGCTGACTTATAAGTTGTAATGAATAGTTTAAATATTTCATGAAAGAAACTAGCCTTCCTTCTTTCTTCCTTCCTTTAACTCATTCGCATCGCAAAGATTTCAATTTTTTTTATTTTTTAAATCACTCCAGGCATGCACACAAACAAAACTAGGAGAAATGAAAGAAGATTACTGGTTTTTACTTCAGGTTTAGACATAGGGAAGTGGTAGATCAGACTTTTTTATATATAGAATTTATATATAGAAAAACAGTACACCGATTGGTTTCTCCACAAGCCACTACAAAAGCAAGTGTGCTGTGTGAGTGTGTGTGTGTGTGTGTGTGTGTGTGTTGTCCACAGACCTGTATGTTTGACGGAAAATGTGTGTCTGAGGCAAAATTGTGGTCTAAGGGAGCAAAGCGAGTTTAGAAGTGACCAAGGTATGGTGTGCACACAGATTTACTTCCCTTGAAGCAAATGCATCAAATTGACAGCTATCTATTAATTCCGGACAATGAGTTTTAAAAGTGACCACGGTCACACTTGACTATTCTGTCACTGTAGAAATTGGGGATCTGCGGAAGAGCACCTTAACAGAGAGAGTCTCAAGTTGACTTATAAGTTCAAATGAATATTTTAAATATTTCATGAAATTAGCCTCAACGTAAGTTCAAAGGAATATTTTTAATATTTGATTAAACTAGCCTCGGCTAGTTCAAAGGAATATTTTAAGTATTTCATAAAACTAGCCTCGACTAGTTCAAAGGAATATTTTAAGTATTTCATAAAACTAGCCTCAAAGCGACTTAAATAGTACAGTGGAACCTCCCTATAAGACCTTCAAAAATCATATAAAATGAGGTCTTATAAGGGAGGGGTCTTGTAAGAGAGGTATTTGTAATACTTACAAAGAAGGGCGATGTCTCAGAGAGTAGGTCTTATGTGGGAGGGAGTCTTATAATGGGAGGTCTTATAAGAGAGGTTCCACTTTATTGCACTTGGCTCACTTACATTACAACATCATCACATCCAAAGCCACGCTTCCCCCTTTTCCCTTTTATTAATGGCTAACAAACAAAACAACAGATGCCAGCTTTAAAATTCTACACTACTAGAAACTATCTTCCCCCAGTAGCCTCATCCATTCTCAAAAACAAAACAAGTAGGACCAAAAAACCTCTAAAACAAAACAATGCAAGTTTGGAAGGAAAGTAAGTATGATAGCGATGGCTTAGAGTGAAAACGGACTATCTTGAGATAGTCCATTGACTTATTATTGATGATATTGCGAAAACTAATAACTTGTATTAAAAAAAGACTACAAATAATATATTAAAATAGGGTTTATGCTTTTTATATTTCTGCAATGTTTAAAAATACAAGTTATTAGTTTTCGCAATAAGTTCAACAATACGTTAATGGACAATCTAAAGATAGTCCGTTTTGACTCCAAGCCATCAAAATTAGTATCCCCAAAATTAAAATAAACAAACTTACGCCCAAAATGTAGTGTAGAACCCCATACCGTACTTGGTGAGAGGTTGTACTTTAGAAAGGCCTTTGGCAGGAAACAGGAGCTACACACACTGAGCCTTTTGTCAGCAGATTGAGAGCATTACCTGCAATTAGTTGCTGTGTATTTTTAGACCAGTGGCCAGGGGCCGTTCAGTGCTTGAATAGCGTGAGAAAAGCTGTAGAAGTGAAATTGTGGAGCATTCAAAACAGAATACACAATGCAAAGGAAAAAAAGAGGTCTTGATGTAAAATTTATCCCATCTGTTCACTGATGCTACTCTCAAAATGTTATGGGTCACTTACTATTTGGCTCATACTTTTTTGTACCCATGCTTATTCAGGCAACATTTTCTGGACTTTCTGTAGGCCTTTTTTGTTTTAATCAAACATTTAAAAAAAAAAAAAATTGCTCCATTCTTTTTAATCACTGATTTTTGACTGTTTTTAGGCATGTTCAAAAAAAGTTATGTTCTTCTATGTTTTCTGACCAATAAACTTGCATATTTTATATATATAATATACATTCATTTATGTACCTGATACGGCCAAACTGGTAAAAGGTGCTCTCAGAGTCGGAGAGTGTTTGAATTAGTGTGCTCTCAACAGGTGCAGTGGATGTCCATTTGCTTGACTGACTTGTTACAGACTTGTGCTTGTAGAGCAACACGGAAGAAAGGATGCATGCCTCTTGTTCACTCAAGCTATTATTTTACATAGCAAATACATGTTATTATATTTCCCCTTCCTTGTTTTATATTAATTTAGCAAACCTACAGATGTGCATGCGTTGTATATCGCTTAAGTCAAAATTGAAGGGACTGAACATTTATTTTGAGATAACCAATATTTTTTGGAGTTAAAAAGACTTTTCAACATAAACTTTATGATAAAGGTTATTAAACTGGGACACAAAACTTATTGTGAGTTCTCCAGTGTTTTTGAGTTACCTGTTTTTGAATTGTCAGGAATCCACTGTATGTGTGCATGCACACGCACACGCACACACACACACACACATGATTGCAATAACACACAAGCACACACACTCACACACACACACACACACACACACACACACACACACACACACACACACACACACACACACACTCTGATTCTGTTATTGTTTCTATGTGCATCTTACATCATTATAGCAAATAAGGGGCAGAGAGGTCTCAGCCTGGAAAAAAGTAACACTTTACAGTACAGAAAACCCCCACGGTATACATTTAAAACTAATGCTCTGTGTGTGTGCGTGATGATAGGTTTGCCAGGATTCTGGCTCACTACCCCTATGTGGTGCTGCTGATAGTGCTGGTGGTGACTGCGACCTGCCTGGTTGTCTGCATCACCATTCCCAGGCCTCTGGACTTCAGCCGACCCATGGAGGTTAGTAGTAGTAGTAGTAGTGGTTAGGGACCAAGCAAGACATTAAGCTTTTTTTAAATTTATTAAATCTTAGTGCTTCCTGCGCTAGGTTTCCACTTCTGTCTGTGACTGGAGGTTGGAGAAAGGAACATGAAATTCCGAAATATCACGACACTTTAGTCTTTACGTGGGCTTTGGGGGCGGTTTGTCTTCTATCCTGTATTCATTTTGACGCTAATAATGTGCATTTCTGAGTCTGACACTCAAAACTGGATTTTAGACCAGTGCATCTCTAAACACAGCAAATTCTTCAACTGACGCAGTTTTAAAAAAAAAACGTTTACCCCAAAAATAAGTGAGACTCCCTGAACTATTTTTTCAGAGTATTAGGCACACCTTATTATAAGACGCACCCCCAAATGTTACACCAAATTCAAATTTTGTTATTATATTTTCTTACTATAAGGTGCAGGTGTCTCAGTGTGGGAAAAATGTATCACCTTATACTCCAAAAAATAAGGTAAAAATTTATTTTGCACACTGATGCTGAACCTCTCATTTCAAAGATAGAATTAACACTGCTTCATCTGCTAGCCCCCTGCCATCTTTGGTGGGGAGGGCTATTACAATTGTTAAGCCTGATTGTTTTTTGTCTGTCTTTGTGCAATATCTTATGAGCCACTATGCTGAAGCACTTCAAACTTTGTACGGTGCTAGACTACCTGAAGTTGATGTGCACAGCTATGTCTAGTGACTAGAATCTTGTTAGTTCCTCCGTGAAGCAGTGGAAAGTATTGCTTTTGTTCCGTTCATGGTCTGTCTGTGCGAGCGTCCGTCCCTCCGTCCAAGCATGACCTTGACCTCAAGGGAACTTTGCACTCGTTCAGGTTCAGCCATGTTGAACTTTGCTTTTGACCTTGATTTGTGAGTGGGGAAAAGAGGGCGTCTTGTTGCCTTACTCAGTGACAGCCTTTGTTGATATATCATGTGATTGTTTTCCTTTGTTTTTGAAGGTGTAGTAAACTTTAATAATAATAATAATAATGATTAAGAATGCTTATATAGCGCATAATCTTGCTAAGCAACTCGATGCGCTTTTCACTCACCATTCGTACAAACATTTCTAACAGACTGGCTCACATATCCTCACCATACATCTCTATGAAATTAATACATTAGAGAATGAATGGCATTCATACAAAAAACGCACTGCATATAATCATAACACAACACACTACCACCCACCTCCCTCCCTACACCCCCCACCCCATTCCCACCCCCGCCCTCCTAGATCCTACTCCCCACCCCCACCCCATGCACACAGACACACACATTAATTGACCTCATACTCAACGTCATTGAGCTGGAAGACAAGAGTGGGGAAAGGATCATAGACTTTACAGAGAGAAAGCTTTCCTGAAGAAGTGGGTTTTTAGTTGGGACTTGAATGAAGGAAGAGTGGACTGGTTACGGGTATGGTCAGAGAGAGAATTCTAAACGCTTCGTGCAACGAAACGAAACTCTACTGTAAGTTTAGTTATATACTATGAAGAACCGCCACTTTAAATTAATTAAATTACATTCATGACAGAGAGAGAGAGAGAGAGTAAAGGTGGTGAAGTTATGCAAAACAGGTTTATGCTATGCAAAACATTTTCATTCACTCAAGAAACCCACACTAGCACAGTGGAACCTCCCTTATAAGAGGGGTCTTATAAGGGAGGGGTCTTATAAGGGAGGTAATTTTAATACTTACAAAGAAGGGCAATGTCTCAAAGAAGTAGGTCTTATATGAGAGGGAGTCTTATATGGGAGGTCTAGCAATAGAAAGGTGAGGATTGTACACTGTATTTTGTGCAGGGATTTGAACCTCGCGGAACAGAAATCAGCAAGCGGATACGGACCTACAAGAGCATCGTGGAGAACCTTGACCAGAAGCTGAATCTGCAGCCGTTGAGTGTCCACGAGGCAGGAGTGGTAGTCAGTGGTGAGGCCAAGACTAGCACTACCACCCAGAGTCCAGTCACTGCGGGCAGCAGGGAGGCTGTGGAGGAAGGGGGCAGTGGGGAGAAGGGTGCGGAGCAAGGCATCGCCCACATCTTCAGCCAACAGACCCAAGACTGGAGATCCATAGCCAGGAACTACTTCTGTGGATTACCCAGTGAGTGCTCTGCCGTCTTCTTCTGCTTTTATTTTAACTTTATGCAAAAGGGTCATCACCCCAAAGTCGGAGTGTGGCTGCCCATGTGGTGGGGTAATCAAAACGGTCACACACGTAATGTTCGCATCCCTTGGTGATGCACTTGTACCATAATGTTCAAGTGCTTCAGCTGTTGGGATGATCCCTGGAAGTTTGTTTTAGCCAGGGTATGGACAATAACATATAATGCAAAAGGTGAATAGAAATGGTGGCTTGAAAATTCTGGTGATTTTCATTTCCTGAGCGTATTTTTGTTGTTTGTTGGATGCAAAGGAGAGAGAGATAATGTCAGGGCACCATGCTTTTGTTTAGATGTATTAAAATGTGATTTTACTGCCTTTGGGGATCTTCCCCAACACCAGCTTTCCTCAAATCCATTTGGCAGAGAGAGTGGGGGTGTACCCTGGGCAAATCATCTCCACTGTAAACAAATTCTAGCCCAGCCCGCCAGAATAGCATCTGCTACCTGGTAGTCATAGTTGGAAATGACTGACTAGCATACATATTGTACGTTTGTTGTAGTTGACATAGATATAAATCCATTGAATGCATTTATGAGTTGATGAATTTCATTTAAAAAAATGTTCAGTTAGTGACTGGTAACTTATTACTGCATGTTTTGTTGTGTGTATGTGTATACATGTGCCTGCATACATACATACATGTGTGTTATGTGCGTATGACTCACTGTGTGTGTGTGTGTGTGTGTGTGCGTGTGCGTGTGCGCGCGTGTGCATGCGCTTACATGTTTGTTTTAATGTATACGTACATTACTTACATAACAAATATGTTTTGAGTTTTGACTATTCTATTCTGTAAGATGTTAACCACAAGATTTTCAGTGCATTGGTGAAACCTTTTTCTGTCTGTGTTTGTTGCAGGTAAAGACTATGTGCGGGTCATTTACAAATCAGTCGACAGCAGCTCTTTATTGAGCGCCAAGACACTTCAGACCATCTGTCAGCTGGAAGAAGACTACTACGACAAGTCCAGTCTCTACCGTTCCAAGTGTGAGGAACTTCAGGAGCACAGCGATCAGTGCTGTCGGCGCCTTTCTCTGCCCAACTTTGTGGCCTTTGTGTCCAAGAAGACGTCCTGCCACAACATCACAGACGCGGACATCCACACCATGTTCAACCTGCTGAGCTCCTGCGCGGTGTACTACCACAACTTGACCCTGGGGCCGGCCTGTGGCAAGCTGCCCAAAGAGAAGGTCTGGTACGGAGGCTTTGAGCAGGAGCAGGAGAGCTGCCCGGGAGTGCCCAAGAAGTGCACCCGCCGGAACTTGGTCTACAATGTGCTGCACTATCTGGTGGACCACCACTTCCTCAGAAGGCCCCCAGTGCCCAAGTCCAACCCTCCCCTCACCTACGTGGCCACCTTCCTGCCTGTTGCCGCCAGCCAATCCAATATAGACCTGTATCAGCACCTGGAGAAGCTGCCGCGGGTCTACAAGGGCGTAGAAATTGCAGGGGCACACTTTGATGTGAAGGATAAGTTGTTTGAAGAGCATCTGGTCGCTGACTGTGTGTGGTTAGGGCTGGCCGGGGCCTTTGTGTTTCTGGCCATGTGGATCTATACCACCTCTGTGTTTGTCACCTTCATGACGTTCCTGTCCATTTTCTGGGCCCTGGTCACCGCCTACTTCCTCTACACGTTTGTCTTTGAGATAAACTTTTTCCCTTACATGAACATGATAGCGGTGGTCATCATGATCGGGATAGGTACGGATGATCTCTTTGTTTACTGCAAAGTCTGGCACCTGGCCAAATCGGAGAAAAACAACGGCGTGTTGGAGAAGGTCATCTGTGACACTCTGCGCCACTCAGTTCTGTCCATGCTGGTCACCAGCCTGACCACTGCAGCGGCTTTTTTTGCCAACTACATCAGCGACATCACCGCCATTCGCTGCTTCAGTGTGTTTGCTGGGACCTGCGTCATTTGCAACTTTGTGCTGACGATAACCTGGATGCCTGCCTCTATTTTACTATATGAGAAGTGGTGTAACTTCTACATGTGTCAACGAGCTGAAGTGTACACAGGAGAATTTAGTATCTGTTACTGTGTTTGCAAAGTACCTTATAAGCTTTACTACCTCATCTCTGACTGGTCGAGAGTGTTTTTTGAACAAATACTTCCTTGCCTTGTGATCAAATTGAGATACCTGTGGCTATGTTTATATGGATGCTTAGGTATATGTGCTGTTATTGTCATATTTTACTATCCACGCCTCAGACTACCTTCCAGTAGGAAATTTCAAGTTTTCAGCAGTGATCATTTGCTGGAGAAATATGATTTTCAGTTGAGCAATGTGTTCGGTTTTGAAATGGTGAAGGACGATGAGACGCCCAGTTTTCCCATTACCATTGTTTGGGGCGTTCATCCCACAGACTACGGAGATTACCTTAACCCCCAAGATAAAGGTGCTCTTGTTTTTGACCGTGATTTTGACTTGTCCGCTGCAGATTCCCAGGTATGGATGCTGGAGTTCTGTCGCCGTTTGCGACGTACAGAGTTTTACCAGCCCATGCATGGCATGCAGTTGACCAATTGTTTCCTGGAGAACTTTGTCAAACGCTACATGAAACGACCTTGTACTAGAAACAACCCGAGCTGCTGCAACAACACACAGTTTCCTTATCCCAAGCAGATTTTTCAGGGTTGTCTGGAAAGCTACATGCCTGTTCTGACTAAAACTCCGGGCGTGCACTTCAACCAGCATTCCCCGGGTCCTCGTTTTTACAAAGGCCACGCTACAGCAGTCATCGTGCAGTTCCAGAGTGTGGAGCGTTTCAGCCACAACTACCAGCACGTGCAGGCTTTCTACAAGCGGGTCAACCAGTGGGTGACGGAGGAAATGCTCAAGGCGCCCAAGGAGATGCGCTACGGCTGGTTCGTCAGCTACCTGGATTTCTACGACCTGCAGCACAGCCTGGTGTCTGGAACGCCGGTGGCCCTGGGGGTGTCGCTGGCTGTGGTGGCCCTGGTGACCTTCTTCACCACCCTGAACGCCCTGGTCAGCCTGTACGCCCTGGCCACCATCGCCTGCATCATCGTGGTGACCCTGGCCTCCCTGGTGCTGCTGGGCTGGGAGCTGAACATCCTGGAGTCGGTGGTGATCACCGTGTCCATCGGCATGTCCATCGACTACACCCTGCACTACGCGGTGGCCTACCGCCTGGCGCCCGACCTGGACCGTGAGATGAGGGTGGCCTCCTCCATCAGCCGCATGGGCAGCCCCGTGGCCATGGCCGCGCTCACCACCTTCGCTGCCGGGGCCTTCCTCATGCCCTCCACTGTGCTGGTCTACCGCAAGTTTGGCACCTTTCTCATGCTGCTCGTGTCCATCGGCTGGGTCTACTCCACGTTCTTCTTCCAGTCGCTTCTGCGGCTGATGGGACCTCAGGGTGGGTTTGGCCAGTTCCATTGGCCCGCTTCGGACTGCTGTGGGCCTTCCTCCAGAGAACGCGTGGACAAGACGATTTACGCCTTCTCCGAGTCAACGCTCAGCTCTTCTTCAGCCAACCACGCCAGCAGCACAGAGACGCACGAGTTAGAACCCCTCACCGATTACCACGACTCCGCTTCGCCCCGCCTGCTATCTCATCACCCGCTTCATCATTGTTCCTCGCACCACCACACCCACCACCACCACCACCACCACCACCATCGGCCTCGCTCACGAGCGCAGTACACCCAGGTGAGGACCGACATCGTAGAGCGAAACGAGAACGCCAACAACAACAGCAGAGACAACAACACACGTGCCTCCTCAAGTGCCCCCCCTAAACGAGAGCCTATGGTGAGTTTTGAGTCACCGAAACGTGCGGCGAAGGAGCGCAACGAGAGTGAAAGGACGTGCAGCGTGTCTGAGGCGGACAGTGGGGTAGCGCTGGCCCATGCGGGGGACCAGTCCCCTACGTGCGGGGCCACTCACTTGGCCTCCTCTCAGGGCTCCTGTGTCAGTCCTGTGGTCAGCCCTCTGCCCCCTGTCTCCCCAGAGCTTGCTATGGAGGACCTGCCACAAGCTGTCCAAGTGCTTTGATGCTATGAAGGTATGGATGTGCATTATTGTGAAGGTATACACACCCTCTGCCCCCTGTCTCCCCAGAGCTTGCTATGGAAGGCCTGCCATAAGCTGTCCAAGTGCTTTGATGCTATGAAGGTATGGATGTGCATTATTGTGAAGGTATGCATACCCTCTGCCCCCTGTCTCCCCAGAGCTTGCTATGGAAGGCCTGCCATAAGCTGTCCAAGTGCTTTGATGCTATGAAGGTATGGATGTGCATTATTGTGAAGGTATACACACCCTCTGCCCCCTGTCTCCCCAGAGCTTGCTATGGAAGGCCTGCCACAAGCTGTCCAAGTGCTTTGATGCTATGAAGGTATGGATGTGCATTATTGTGAAGGTATACACACCCTCTGCCCCCTGTCTCCCCAGAGCTTGCTATGGAGGGCCACAAGCTGTCCAAGTAGTTTGATGCTGTGTGAGTATGGATGTGCGTCATTGTGACAGTGCAGTTTGTTTGAGTTTTATACAATTATGGTTGCCTAAACTGAATTGTCAATTACAGTTGAACTCTGTGTGTGTGTGTGTGCGCATGCATGTGCATGTGCATGTTTAGTCGTATTTGTGTTAAGCTGTGATAATGTGATAATGTTTTATTTTATTGTCTGTTGATTTTGAGTTATTGTGTTACATGCTTTATGATTATCAATTATTAACACTGCTTATGAAAATTAAAAGTTCATGGTGACTGATTGCTTTCAATGATTTATTGTCCGGAGTAATGTGAGCTTGGAGATTATTAATTTTACTGTCAAAGAAATGCATCTTGAAACAATTTACATCTTCAGTTTCAACTTGCAAGACATTGAAGGTAGCCTAACATTGTCAGGGACCTTTATAAAACAATAGACCATGCTCATATTAATTGTCAACTTATCTCTCTGCAAATTAGCCAGCTTCTACGGTTAATTGTTGTGTTATGTTTTCACCTAAAATTCAAATCCACTTTTTAGCTTTTGTTTCATTTCTAATTTTAAACCAATCTTCTCCTTCTGGTCTCCTCGCTGCATTCAGCCGACACATTCCGATTTCAGAGGAGTTAAAAGGAGAAAACTACATGGAAGATTTTTTTGAAAAAAAAAGGGAGAGAATGGACCAAAAAGTCAGAAAGATAACTAGTAGATGACACAAAGCAAGGAAAAAGGCAGAGTCAAAGAGAGAGAGAGAGAGATTAGAGGAAGTTACAAGCACAGAACTTCCAGAAGGTGGAGGAACTATTTGTGCGGAAGACCCCCCCGGTATCCCCACGGGGGGTTTAGACCAATGATTTTGTAAGAAAGCAAAGGTCTAAAGTTTATTCCAGCTGTGATGATGAGAAATGTGAATTTGGTCATTGTCATTTTTATGAGAAGTATGCCAAAACTAGTGCTAAGGAAATCATTTTAATTTCTTTTCTTTTTCATGTACACATGACACTTTATGCTCAATTGTAGATTTTTATAGAAATCTTTACAGTGTACCCATTTGTATTTTTATACAAGAATAATGCAGCGTCTTAACTCTTTTCGCCAGACTTATTTAGTTATTATGTATTAAAGCTATTACATGAAAGCCTGACATTACAGTAAGAGGCTTAAATGGTGTATTGCAAGATCTGCTGTCTCTGTCTTTTATATCTTCCCTACTCTGGGCATAGTTACATGAAAATGGTTTGTAATCGTCAGACAGATGTCTTTGGGAAGGAAGAGGTGGGGTGGAGGGTGGAGGGGTGGGGGCACTTATAATATTTATTATGACATTTTGGGCGTTATCAACATTTTTAATACTTTTGCATAGATCGTGTCAGGATAATTATAATCTAGGTTATACTGTTGTTGTACACTAATAAGTTGTAGCATAAATATATATTTCACTATGTTAAATCAGATTTCTATGCTATATTACTAATACTAATCAGGGTTTTAAAAGTGTCACTCACTATGTGAGCTCATGTAGAAAATAATAAATTGAGAAAAGTGTAAAAATTAAAAATACAATTATTTTGTTTCAAATATTTCAAGCAAATATTTTGTGTTTTGTACCGTAGTACTAGGCATTGGTAGAAGATATTTTCCATTGTAAATAAAATCCATTCCAGCTTTCCAGAATAGCTCTTGCCTCCTCATGTCAGTTATAGTCATACTTGGATAACTAGCACATGTATAGAAAAAGGATCTCTGTAATTTTGCTGTCTCAGTTTGTAAATCTAAAAATTAAAATGTGTGGTCATCAAGACATTCAGCATGTATATTTTGTGTGTGAAAAAAATGTATAACTATATATATATCAATTCTATTTTTATCCCAGCAATGAAGCAAAAGGCTGCTTTTAAAACATAAAATGTGCTTATAGTTATACATACATTTATGTTCCTCGCTGAGCTAATAGGAACTCTGTTTTTGCTACAAGCCATTTACATTTAAAGCAAAGGCTTGAAGTTGAAGGTAAAAAGCATTTACTGATTTTATTATTACGGTTTTCATTTTTCATAATTTCATTTGAAGTATAGTACTTTTGTGCCGAAAAGATTTAAGCTAAGGTTTGAAACTTGACTTTTGATTTTGCTTCTTTTTAGTTTTAGTCTCATGAACATGACATTGACAGAGTATATCGTCGCTGTCCGACGCTAACCGTGTATCTACAAAATTTGACAAAAATAGATTTTTCACTGAAACCCCTTCCAGTGACCTCACACAGGTCTTCTATAAATATCTGGTGTCTGCGACCAAGGAAAATGCTCAAATTTGTCACATGATACCGCGGAAATCATCGTGTATGTGGCTGGTTGTCGCTAGTTTTGGCGCGATAAGCGTGTAACTGTCACGCTAAGCATGTGACTGCGGGCAGCTGTCGTATCTCCCATCGTGACAACATGGGTGTTAATGCAACTTTTCTTGTGTCACATGTTTAGTCATCGGTAAAGAAGAAGAGTTAAGGGGAATTGGCATTGTAGCAGACGACAACATGTTTTTTGATGCTCCTGTAAAATCACTGATTGTGTAGGTACACGGTTAGCGTCGGACAGCGACGATATATTGTATTATAGTTGTATTTATAACCTACTACAAGTTTGAGTGATAATTACAAAGTTTGTACATGTGGAGCATCATGGTAAGCATGTATGTAAGCATGCATTATTTGAACATTTAAATCAATGAGTGTGGTTTTCTGAAGTTATGCCCTCTCATTTGGCAATCCAATTTATCATTTTTTCCATCTGATCTAAATTTGTGTGTGTGTGTGTGTGTGTGTGTGTGTGTGTGTGTGTGTGTGTGTGTTTAATTGAATAAATAAATGACCACTGTAAATCGTAAAGTAACAAGCTGTCAATAACCCATAATCTTAAGTGGGTGGGAGGGAGGGAGGAGGGGTACCTTACAATTCAAATGATATAAATGAGAACTTGTTCTTTGCCTCAATGATTGTGCTTCTACTTGTAGATTGAAAATCAAAATTTGGTTTATAATATTTATATGCTAGATATTTTAAATAACTTTTTGAGAAACAAAAATTGTTTGCACTGTTAGATCTATATTATGAAGGATTTTAGAATAAACCTGTAATACAAGATATGTAATATTTTATCGCTTGTATAGTTCTTATGTTTAAATTGTATATTGTGTTTGCTTTGGTTGAAATGAATGCTATTTTAAACATGAGATTTCAACAGTAACAAAAATCATAATTTCAGGAGGCCTGTGAAAAGAAGTTTTGGAAATATTTGTAACGTTTTGAATTTTCATGGTATTCCAAATTACATTACTAAGTCCGAACCTCCCTATTAACTTAATTAAGACCTTTCCTATTTGGACTTTCTCTAAGATGTGACCAAATTTTTTTCCGCAGAAATGTTCCCCCTTCATATCCGGACTACTGAGTGTCCACTTCCTATATATATATGAAAAGTGTTTAAAACCTTTTTGTCCCTATGTCTTTGAAACGAACATTAAAACCAAAAACCAGTTATATGCTAACTTGGTATCTTGATCTATGTTCTAAAAAACATAAAGAGTGCTATCTTAGTTTCTCCTCCTGGTTTTTGGTTTTAATGTTCGTTTCAAAGACATAGGGACACAAAAGTTTTAAACACTTTTCCTATTATTGCATTTCAAATGCTCTAACTTTTGAGTCCTGTAGGCTGGAGGAACAGTGCCAGCAGTGAACTGAAATTTTTCATACCTATTTACATCCCTTTGGATACTATTTCAGTTGTCGGCCCTCTCTGGTCGTGTCGCTTATTTTTTCATATTTTAAATTTTGGAACATTCTTATGTTCACACTTTTACTTAAGATTTTTATCATTTCTAATTTACTTGAGTGCTGGTTTGGTTTTTTGGAGCCTTTTACCAATGTACAGGAAGAGACATTCCATTTGTGGAACAATCTTCTTGTTGAGGGGAGAGTAGTTCCACCTTGGTACTGGTAGGTTAAGACCCCATCCAGTGCCGAGCTGATGAGACTCCCTAGAGTCGAAACAGCTGTCCTCGGCTGGGTTCTGCCATTGCCTCCCTAATAAGGAGGAGAAACTAAGCTAGCACTCTATGTTTTTTAGAACATAGATCAAGATACCAAGTTAGCAACTTTGAACTCTGGATGTATGGATCCCCTAGTGGTGGATGACGTCAGTATTGTGATCAATGTAATGAAGAGATTTATTTGAATGCATCATAGAAACCATCTCGCTCATTTCCCTATTTACCCCGTTCAGAGGTTGTGAAAATGTACTTAAAATAATTTCTTCATCCACCATGTGTTGATTGCTCTATATGTTATTTGCATCATAAGAATTTATCAAAATAAGATTTGTTTACTGAAGAGTCATGTGTATGAATGAATTGCATTGCAAAGGAAACAGAAAATATATAATAATTCAAAACACCCTGTATTCCATAGCTTATACCCAAGTTCAAACTACGTACAGGCAGTAGAAAAGCCCATTAAGGTGTAGATTTAACATTTGTGTGGATGTGCGCACACAGACAAACATCAATAACACACACACGCACACACGCACACACACACACACACACACACACACACACACACACACACACACACACACACACATACACACTCACACACACACACACGCACACGCACACGCACACGCACACACACGCGCACACACACACACAGCGTGATGATAATTACATGTGGGGAAGCGCATGAATGAAAACCTATTGCGAGTAATCAAAGTATTTTAACTGGACTTCTAAATTGATTTGTACGTTTGAATGTATTATGCCTATGTGCATGCATGACTTGGTTTGGGTTTTTGTACACAAAAGCGTGTGTGTGTGGGCATGTGTGCAAATAAAGTTAATGTATACAAGTCATCAAATCATTACATAGTTTTAGTTTTACAGAGTAAGCAATCGCAGGCTGGTCAAAAATTAATCAATTTTTCATATATATAATAAATGTTTGACAACAACTGTAAATGCCTCATTTGCTTTGAACTGTGTCGATCATATTGAACTTGACGTCTCAGAGCAGCTGCTATTAATTAAAACTTTAATTCAGGGAAAGTCACAAAATCATTTAATTGCTCTGTTGTTTTCACTGCTTTTAAAATGATGTTTTCTTGACGCGACAGCAGAGCTTAGAAGTACTGATGAACTTTTTGTTGTTACTATGAATTTTGGGACATGATTTGTGTGCGTGTATCATTGTATATGTGTATGTGTATGTATGTCATTTGTGAGCGTGTGCGCGAATGTGAGTGTGCGTGCGCCCACGGCCGCGCTTCCAAGC
>CM065684.1:48000049-48002549 GCA_017654935.2 Phymorhynchus buccinoides | reverse complement strand
AATGTTCAAGCGCTCATCTGCGCATGTAGTCCTACACACTCGCGTCGTGCACTAAGCTGATTGAAAATATGTACGGGAGAACTGTACAGAAACAGAGAAATATAGGCTGCATATACTTATATATTGTGCCCATTTAAGCAACTTTTTGAGGCAAATGTTAAGAAAAGCCCCTCATCTGCCCCCTTCCATTCATTTCAGGCTGTTCCGTCGACTGCTGTCGCATTCTCAGATGACCGTGTTCTGAATTTACGTGCACGTACCATCAACTTTTGTGTGTGTGTGTGTATGTATTTCACACTAAACTGACCCTAAACCTATCCCTAACCCTATCCCAAACCCTATTCCTAACCCTAACCCCAAGGGAATGTGACAGCGGTTTCAGGTTAGCGTTAGGAATAGGGATAGGACCTAGGTTTAGAGTCAGCTTAGTGTCAGCGGTAATAATATGGGAATGCGACAGCGGTCGGCAGAACAGCCTGAAATGAATGGAAGGGTGCAGAGGAGGGGGCTTTTCTTAACATTTGCCTTTATTTTAAAATGTAGACTGAATGTAGGCTTACAGTGTGTAGCCCTAGCACGTTTCCCTTTCTTACTAAACAGGGTGTGTGTGTGTGTGTGTGTGTGTGTGTGTGTGTGTGTGTGTGTGTGTGTGTGTGTGTGTGTGTGTGTGTGTGTGTGTGTTTCCCACCGTCAGCGACCGACCCTCTGCTTTCAAATCTAACCTGAAAACCCACCTGTTCCCCCGCCATTGAGGCTACTCTCTCTTTCACTTCTCTCTCTTGCCTTTAGGTCTGTTTCTGCTGTATACTATTTATGTCATACGTGAGTGTTCGCTTTGTATTGCATTTTTGTTTGAATGCGTTATGAATGCTAACGTGTGTGTGCGCTTTGATTTGATTTATGTCAAGATTCAGCGCCGTATAAATACTGTATGTTGTTGTTGTGCATATGCATCCATAAATGGGACCAGGGCTTACACTGCTGCAGTTCTTTTTCATACAAATTTTGTGAAATTAATTCGTACTTGAATATATCACATTGACTACTACAGACCATAACACAGGCCGCAATGGTGGCCATTATAGTTTGAACGAGTGAACGAGAAAACATTAACATTATTTTTCTGTGGCAGTGTCATCAGCCATAGTGGGAGCCTTCAAAAGCCACACACACACACAAAAACCACACACACACACACACACACACACACACACACACACACACAAAAGCACGCACGCACACACATACGCACCTAAAAGAAACAAAGTAAAACAAGAATGTTTATAATTGATTCGGTTTTTGTGTGTGTTTTTTTATAGTCCTAACAACAGTAAGATTGTTAATGTATGATTGTTTATAGTTCTGTGTAAAAACTAAACATTCTTTGCTTTACCTTTTCATAACAACAATAAGATGACATTAATTAGGCAATGAATCTTGTACTTTAGTCACACGTACACTCCCCATCTCATGTTTACGACCCTCAGTCTCAAAGTCTGTTTCTTTCAGTATTATCAAAACAATTATAGGATGATCCTAACCCTATCCCTTTCCCACAAATGGCGACTGAAATATTGCTTCCGTGTGGGTGAACATTTTCAATGCGATTTAAAATTTAAAAAATGGGGGGGGGGGGCTATCTTATTAGTAGAAACAAAACACAATCGTGTGAAACTATTTAGTCTGTTGTGACACAATACTTCTTCTTCAATTTCCCCATGAGTTAGACCATTATTCTTTCATCAATGTAGGCCTATTTATTTATTTATTATTTTTACTCTCTTTTTTCGCTCTAGCTCTGCAATTCATAACTCACTGTTCAAAGGGAAACAATTCTTTATTTAAAACGTACATACCACGTTGGATTGCTTCCCTTTAGTATCAAACTTCGAAGCTAATGGTGAAGTTGTATTGGCAACGATGCATGGCCACTCCACACACAAAAAGGATCCCTGTGTTCCGTCACTGACACAGATATATATATATATAAAAAGAAACGAAAAAGACAAACCCCTTTTAATAATAAATAAAAACTAAATACAGATATTAAGCAGAGAGAGAGAGAGAGAGAGAGGGGTGGGGGTTGGGGGTTGGATTTACAACGGTTTGTCATTTAACTCTTTTTTTTATTATTTACAATGGGAAATATAGGCTTACACAACAAATGACGCCGTTATGTTTATGCAATAGACACAGAGCAGATAAGAACTTCACATACACATCAGACATTAAATTTTTTTACAAGAAACAAAAACCACAATAGAAACATTAACAACAAAAACAAAACAAAAGGCCTACATTGTGGCCGTTATCACACCTTTCTTCTTCTTCTTCTTCTTCTTCTTCTTCGCCATAGGCAGCCAACTTCATCACGTTGAAGATTATGCTGCACTTTACGGGGTAGTGCGAAAAAAGAAAGAAAATAAGTTCAGCAAAGTTAGGGTAGATAGTGAACTGATGCCCAGTCTCAGTTCAACAATGATAATCAAAGAAGGAAATA
>CM065684.1:47985049-47992549 GCA_017654935.2 Phymorhynchus buccinoides | reverse complement strand
TCATGTAGATAGTCGCATAGTATTTCACGAGAATCATGCCTCGCAAATGTCACAGTTGGAGAGTCGTGTGTGGCGGCCCGTTTGAAGTCTCCTGGGGCAGATGGTGGATGCCTCATGCCTCCATATGGGGAGCTGGAAATCCCCTCCACGAGTCTCTCCCCGTGGGGATACCAGGGGCGGGGGTGGTCTTTCGTAAAAATAATTCCCCCACCTTCTGGAAGTTCTGTGCTTGAAACGTCCCCTAATCTGCCACTCTCCGTGACTCTGCCTTTCCCCCGTTGCCTTCTGTCATCTACTGTCTTTCTGACTTATTGTCCCCTTCTCCTGCCTTTTTTTTCTTACTCCAAAACAATCTTCCAAATAATGTTTCTCCTTTGAGCTCCTCCCAAATCGGAATGTGTCGGATGTACGCTAGCGGGAAGACCAGTGAAAACTAAAAACCGGACACATAGGGGAAGACGGGGTAAAAAGCCCATGGGCGGGTAAGAAGCCCATGCCAATTATCTCATGAAATAAAGAAAATGTCAGTCAAATTTGCCCATGAGACGAATACTAAATATTAACACTCGTCTTATGGGCAAAATGTGACTGAAATTTTTCTTTATTTCAAGAGATAATTGGCCACAATGTGACTGTAATTTTCTTTATTTCATGAGATAATTGGCATGGGCTTCTTACCCGCCCATGTTGTTTTTTTTACCCCGTCTTACCCTACGGACCTTAGCCATTATGGCCATATGGCCAGGGAACGCAGAAGAAGAAGAAGAAGAAGAAGAAGAAGAAGAAGAAGAAGAAGAAGAAGAAGAAGAAGAAGAAGAAGAAGAAGAAGAAGAACAAGAAGAAGAAGAAGAAGAAGAAGAAGAAGAAGAAGATGAAGAAGAAGATGAAGAAGAAGATTAAGAAGAAGAAGAAGAAGAAGAAGAAGAAGAAGAAGAAGAAGAAGAAGAAGAAGAAGAAGAAGAAGAAGAAGAAGAAGAAGAAGAAGAAGAAGAAGAAGAAGAAGAAGAAGAAGAAGAAGAAGAAGAAGAAGAAGAAGAAGAAGAAGAAGAAAGAAGAAGAAGAAGAAGAAGAAGAAGAAGAAGAAGGGGAGAAAGAAGAAGAAGACGAAGAAGAAGAAGAAGAAGAAGAAGAAGAAGAAAGAAGAATAAGTCTCCTGTTGTTCGTGTGTGGCCCACTCACCGTCCGTGGCGATGGACTGTATCTGGGACACCAGGGTGCAGAGGTAGAACGGGGACCAGGACACGATGAAGGCCGCTGCCACCACGATCACCATGCGGGCCACCTGCAAGCACACAGCGCGTCTCATTTGCGCCGATTAACCCTAATACATAATTGCGCCGTTGTCAACTGCGCCGATTATTGATTCATCTCCTCCGAAGTCGGAATGTGGCTGCCCACGTGGCGGGGTAATACAAAAACCGGTCACGCACGTGATGTCATCATCCCTCCTAGCTGGTGCATTTGTGCCATAGAGTTCAAGTGCTTCGGCTGTTGGGATGATCCCTGGAGTCTTTAAGCCAGGGTACGACAACAACAACAACAACAACAACAACAACAACAACAACAACAACAACAACAATGAATCATCAACTTCACCGATTATGATATTCATTGCACTAATAGGTGAAGACGGGGTAAAAAGCCCATGGGCGGGTAAGAAGCCCATGCCAATTATCTCATGAAATAAAGAAAATTTCAGTGAAATTTGCCCATGAGACGAATGCTAAACATTAACACTCGTCTCATGGGCAAAATGTGACTGAAATTTGCTTCATTTCATGAGATAATTGGCATGGTCTTCTTACCCGCCCATGGGCTTTTTACCCCGTCTTACCCTAGTAATGCTGAGACAATGTTTGAAAGAAGAAACGCCACTACCAGTACACACTCACCTACCCTACAACCCTCAGTATTGTTGTCTATCATTTGTGCAGTCACAATGTGAGGGGTATTTTGCCAGAAGGTACTGTCAGCTTTCTTCGGTTCTGTTAGAGCTAGCACATTCTGGCATGAACCCCTCGATTTAAAGCTTCAGCAGGTCGTACCAAAAAGCCTAAATGTCACAAAGAGTGATTTCTTCGCAGCCTACCAACCTTGCAAAGAATGAAGCGAACTTTCTCACTTCCCACCTGGAAGGTGAAAAGGTGGAAAGTGGGAAGAATTAAGTACGGTAACAGTAGGCAGTGAGTGAGTTCACAATAATAATAATAATAATAATAATAATTAATAATGCTTATATAGCGCATAATCTTGCTCATTAACAATGATCCCCACATGTGGCGTAGGTGAAGCCCTGGGGCTATTTTTTGTTTGTGGCTCAAGCCACAAACCTATAACTCACTTTGTCGGTCGGTCGGTCTGTCGGTCCAAAATTGTCGCACATTTTGACAAAATTGTCGCACTTCAAATCGAGGCTACACTTCTGGCCGCTCTTTAAAATGATGTATTTTAAAAGCGTACAAAATAATAAACATATGTAATACAGACACTACAACAGACACGACGAGTATGCGGTGCTTCTTTTGATGAGTATAAGTAGGATACATAGTTTTAAATGTTTTCCAAAAGATATAAAAAGTTACGAAATGGTGCAGAGATAACATTCTGGTTTACAGATTAAAATTATTGAAAAGCCAGGGGAGGTAACTCATGATTGGAGTGGTAAAAATAGACCGCGTGCCACAAACTATTGCGATTTCGCGCTTGTTTAAATCATAAATCTGAACGAAGCAGACTTTGAGATTGAGGGTGGTAAACATGACAGGGGTGTGTATGTGCCTTTTTTGGGGGGGAAAGGGATAGGATTAGGATCAGCCCTAGGGCTACTTTTTTTTTAAACAAATAAATAAACTTGAAAGAAGCAGACTTTGAGATGGAAGGTGGAAGACATGAGATGGGGGCGGGGGGGGGGGGGGGGGGGGGGGGGACGGGTAGAGGCGGTGGTGGTGGTGGTGAGGTGTGTGACTGAACTAACTAAGCTAGCCCCGCTGTACTTGCACCGTACTGCACTGTACTGCATTGTACTGCACTGTATTGCACTGTACTGCATTGTACTGCATTGTACTGCATTGTACTGCATTGTACTGCAATGTACTGCACATTACTGCAATGTACTGCACTGTACTGCAATGTACTGCACTGTAATGTAATGCACTGCATTGTACTGCAATGTACTGCACTGTAATGTAATGCACTGCATTGTACTGCACTGTATTGCAATGTACTGCACTGTAATGTAATGCACTGCATTGTACTGCAATGTACTGCACTGTAATGTAATGCACTGCATTGTACTGCACTGTACTGCATTGTACTGCAATGTACTGCACTGTAATGCACATTACTGCAATGTACTGCACTGTAATGTAATGCACTGCATTGTACTGCACTGTATTGCACTGTACTGCACTGTGATGCACTGTACTGTACCGTACTGCACCGTAATGCATTGTAATGCACCGTACTGCACTGTACTGCACTGCACTGTACTGCACTGTACTGCACTGTACTGCACTGTACTGCACTGTGATGCACTGTACTGTACCGTACTGCACCGTAATGCATTGTAATACACTGTACTGCACTGTGATGCACTGTAATGCGCTGTACTGCACTGCACTACACTGTGATGCACTGTACTGTACCGTAGTGCACCGTAATGCATTGTAATGCACCGTAATGCACTGTACTGCACTGTAATGCGCTGTAATGCACTGCACTGTGATGCACTGCACTGCACTGTAATGCACTGTACTGCATTGTAATGCACTGTACTGCACTGCACTGCACTGTGATGCACTGTAATGCGCTGTACTGCACTGCACTGCACTGCACTGCACTGCACGGCACTGTGATGCACTGTACTGCACTGTAATGCACCG
The DNA here is from genome assembly GCA_017654935.2 of Phymorhynchus buccinoides. Classification (NCBI taxonomy): domain Eukaryota; kingdom Metazoa; phylum Mollusca; class Gastropoda; order Neogastropoda; family Raphitomidae; genus Phymorhynchus; species Phymorhynchus buccinoides. Next base: position 47,988,668 of record CM065684.1, on the reverse strand, counting down.
TAATGCACTGTGATGCATTGTAATGCACTGTACTGCACTGTAATGCACTGTGATGCACTGTACTGCACTGTAATGCACCGTAATGCACTGTAATGCACCTTAATGCGCTGTAATGCACTGTACTACACTGTAATGCACCGTAATGCACTGTACTGCACCGTACTGCACTGTACTGCACCGTACTGCACAACACTGCACCGTACTGCACCATAATGCACTGTACTGCACTGTACTGCACTGTAATGCACCGTAATGCACCGTACTGCACAGTAATACACCGTAATGCACAGTAATGCACAGCACTGCACAGCACTGCACCGCACTTGCACTGTACCACACCGTACCTTCCTCTTGTTCTCCTCGTGCCGTCGGCCGCTGTCCTTGCCGGTGGTGGCGGAGGGCCACCTGCGGACGGCGATGGGCTGCAGCAGACACAGGGCGATGCGGACGCAGGTGGCCAGGATGACCAGCATGGGCAGGAGGTACATGACCAGGAAGAGGAACACGAAGAACCCGCGCCGGAACCGGTCCTTGGTGCCTTCCCCGTACATCAGGGCGTCGATCTCGTCAAACCTGGAGTCAGGGATCGGATTTGGATTGGATCGGAGGGAGGGAGCATCGTCGGAGGAAGTGAAAAGTTGAAGAGAGAGAGTGAGAGAGAGAGGGGGTGGGTAGAGAGTGAGTGAGGGGGGGGGTGAGAGGAGAGAGGGGGGGAGCAGAGAGAGAGGGGTGGGGGAGAGAGAGGGGGGGGAGATACACGGGTGGGAGAGAGAGAGAGGGGGAGAGAGAGAGAGGGGGATAGGAGAGAGAGAGGGGGGAGAGAGAGAGGGGAGGAGAGAGAGAGAGGGGAGAGAGAGAGGGGGGGGGGGAGAGGGGGGGGAGAGAGAGAAAGGGGGGGGGGGGTGAAGAGAGAACAATGAACAACAACTGTTTAATAGGAGGCCATCTGCCTATGCCATGTGGGAATGGGTAACAGGAGAGAGAGAGAGAGAGAGAGAGAGAGAGAGAGAGAGAGAGAGAGAGAGAGAGAGAGAGAGAGAGAGAGAGAGAGAGAGAGAGAGAGAGAGAGAGAAAGAAAGAGAGAGAGAGAGAGAGAGAGAGAGAGAGAGAGAGAGAGAGAGAGAGAGAGAGAGAGAGAGAGAGAGAGAGAGAGAGAGAGAGAGAGAGAGAGAGAGAGAGAGAAACAGAGAGAGAGAGAAACAGAGAGAGAGAAGGACAGAGAGAGGGGGAAGAGGCGAGAGAGAGAGAGAGAGAGAGAGAGAGAGAGAGAGAGAGAGAGAGAGAGAGAGAGAGAGAGAGAGAGAGAGAGAGAGAGAGAGAGAGAAAGAGAGAGAAAAAGAGAGAGAAGGACAAGGGGGTTAATCCCTGACCTGTCGTTAAATATCTGCCTGGCGATAACTGTATCAGTGGGACTGGTGATGACGAAAGGGTTAAACTATTAGTAATGACGAAGGGGCTAAATTACTAAAGGGGTTAATCCCTTAACTGACCTGTCGTTGCAGATCTGCCTGGCGATCCCATGGAGCTGGTGATGACGAAGGGGTTAATCCCTCACTGACCTGTCGTTGCAGATCTGCCTGGCGATGGATCCAACGGGGCTAGTGATGACGAAGGGGTTAAACTATCAATGACAACCAAAGGGTTAATTCCTAAATGCCCTGTCGTTGCAGATCTGCCTGGCGATGGATCCCATGGGGCTGGTGATGACGAAGGGGTTAAACTATCAACGACAACCGAAGGGTTAATTAATCCCTAACTGACCTGTCGTTGCAGATCTGCCTGGCGATGGATCCCATGGGGCTGGTGATGACGAAGGGGTTAAACTATCAACGACAACCGAAGGGTTAATTAATCCCTAACTGACCTGTCGTTGCAGATCTGCCTGGCGATGGATCCCATGGGGCTGGTGATGACGAAGGGGTTAAACTATCAACGACAACCGAAGGGTTAATTAATCCCTAACTGACCTGTCGTTGCAGATCTGCCTGGCGATGGATCCCATGGGGCTGGTGATGACGAAGGGGTAGGACCTGGACAGGGTGTAGGGGGAGGCCAGCAGGGCGGGCACCAGCCAGGTGGCGGCCAGGATCTTCTTGGTGCGGGACTTGCTGCTGAACTTCATGGCGGACAGGGGGTGCACGATGGCGTAGTACCTGGACACACAGACAACAACACAACCATGGAACAGGTCTCATCGTCACCATCATAGTCGTCGTCCTTGTCGTCCTTGTCGTCGTCAACATCATCAGCAGCAGCAGCATGCAGCTGCAGCGTCGTTGTCATCGTTGTCATCGTCGTCGTCGTCGTCATCAGCAGCAGCGTATTCATTGTCGTCGTTGTTGTCGTCGTCTCTTCGTTGTCGTCGTTGTTGTCGTCGTCGTCGTCGTCGTCATCATCATCATCATCATCATCATCATCATTATCATCATCATCACCATCCTCCTCCTCCTCCTCCTCCTCATCTTCCTCCTCCTCCTCCTCCTCATCATCATCATCACCATCATCATCATCATCATAATCATCATCGTCGTCGTCGTCGTCGTTATCCTCGTCGTCATCATCTTCGCCACCACCACCACCACTATCATCATCATCGTCGTCGTCGTCATCATCATCATCATCTTCAATAATGTTGTCGTCATTGTGAATGCCGTTTGAATTGAATTGAATTGGATGACGTCATTCCTGTCTTCAAGGTTATTGGCGTCGTCGTCAGTCGTCATCGTCATCGTCGTTGCCATCATTGTTGTCGTTGGAAACGTCATGGTATTCGCCGATGACGTCATCATATTCTTTGCAGTGATCCTCGTTATCACGAACAATTCACTCCGTTATATTAAAGCCTAATTCATTTAAATATATAAAAACAACTGAGCTACGCGAAATCATCGTGTGATTTAATTAGGCTACATTCAAAGTAGGCCTACATAATTTGTCTGTGCACCGTTTTTATTGAGCCTCCAACAAATGAAAATAAGGACGAATCTTAACATTTGAAATGCATGCCTGTTGTGCATGACTCGCATTAAAACAGCATGTGTCAGCAGCGAAGGAAAAGCCACTGATGTAATTATCATTCGTTCTTCTACGTCAGTTGGAAGTTACAAAGTGTATGTGTTGCATTGCATTTTAAGGGAATGGGGGAAGAGTAGGGGAAGACGGGGTAAAAAGCGCATGGGCGGGTAAGAAGCCCAACCCAATTATCTCATGAAATGAAGCAAATTTCAGTCTCATTTTGCCCATGAGACGAGCGTTAATGTCTAGCATTCGTCTCATGGGCAAATTTGACTGAAATTTTCTTTATTTCATGAGATAATTGGGGTGGGCTTCTTACCCGCCCATGCGCTTTTTACCCCGTCTTCCCCTATTTGCATTGGGGTGGTTGCTGATAGCTCTGATGGTTGTGATAATCATTGTAGTGATATGGGTCTTTTTTCGTTTTCTCACGACATCACCAATATGTGAGCATAGACTTTTGTATAAATTATACTTCGATGAGGCAAAGAAGTAGAAGATCAAGAAGAAGAAGAAGATCAAGAAGAAGAAGACGAAAAAGAGGAGGAGGAGGAGGAGGAAGAAGAGGTAAATAAAGATGGCAAAAGCAAACATTATCGTTTAG
>CM065684.1:47975049-47977549 GCA_017654935.2 Phymorhynchus buccinoides | reverse complement strand
GTCCTGCAGGGGTTTTGTTTGTGAATTGAATTGTCTCGAGGTGGGTTTTTTTTATAGTTCAGAACAGTACAGGTGCTCTTTGGCACAGCCTCTAATGGTTGTCGGTATTGGGGTGGGGGTGGGGGCAGTGATGGTGGTGGGGTGCGGGTTTGAGGCGCTTGTGTGTTTCTGGAATCTGTCTGGGGTATGACTGACTTAGGGCATTACTGTACGCCGTTTCTCAGTTTGACGATCAAAAGATACGACTGTTCCAAGAAAATAAAAATGTACGACCGTTACTAGGAATTACTTTATTAACTCTCTCTCTCTCTCTCTCTCTCTCTCTCTCTCTCTCTCTCTCTCTCTCTCTCTCTCTCTCTCTCTCTCTCTCTCTCTCTCTCTCTCTCTCTCTCTCTCTCTCTCTCTCTCTCTCTCTCTCTCTCTCTCTCTCTCCATGTGTGTGTGTGTGTGTGTGTGCGTGTGTGTGTGCGTGCGTGTGCGTGTGCGTGTGCGTGCGTGTGCGTGTGCGTGCGTGCGTGTGCGCGTGCGTGTGTGCGTGTGCGTGTGTGTGTGTGTGTGTGTGCATGTATGTATGTATATGTGTGTCTGTGCATGTGTGTGTACGCTTGCTTAATTTATTTATTGACTTTGTAAGCGCCAGCTTCGTTTTAAACCAGTGCCCCCCAACTGATTCGTGTTCACCTTTATTGTTCAATATGGTGTGTCTTTCTTGCTTTCTTTTGTTTTCTTATTGCCTTATTGTCTTTCGCCATCCTTTTACGCAAATGTTATTCTCTTGTCTCAGTTATTCCCTTGCCATCCTTGTAAAGCCTACCCCTTTTGTTGGCCTTTCCTAACCCTAACCCTAACCCTAGAAGTCTCTTCTGAAACGATTATAACGGCTTCGGTTTTTAATATTTTTTTTATTGTGTCTTCCTTTATTATCCTAAATCCTCCAAAATAATCCTACAAATGTTAGGTGCACACGTATTAACATAAATGTGTTTTTTTGGTCTTCAATAGCATGTTTTGTCGGGTGATAGATCAAGATAATTCTAGCAATGCAAAAGAAAACAAAATCATAACAGACAACATGGCACATTTTTCTGGAGATCATGTATATCTGATCTCCTTTTTGTGTTGTTTGGAATGCATTCGTTCGTTTTCATTTTCGGTTCTTTGCTCGAGGGAAGTTTTATTTTATTTCATAACTTGAATGGCACCTGCCGGGGTTAAGCATGCTTTTGTTCGTTGGTGTTGTGGTTATTTTGAAGCCTTTGTTCAGTTTTTGGTTCCATTATACATTTGTTGTTTTGCTGCATGATATTTTATCCATCTGCAGTATTGGGGATTCTTCTGTGACATAAAATAGTGTATCCTTACTTCCTAAAACTAAGACAATAGGGTCTTTGGATAATAGTCCCCATTTTGAAGTTGATGCCTTTTAGTGACATAGATGTTAAATCACTGTGGTGCTAAAATGCGACATTGGGCGGTGAAAGGGTTAATTGCCCCTTTCCCCCTTTTTCTTTCGTCTACACAACATTCCATTTTTTTCTGTATCTAAAGCAAAATCCTACTTTCATTAAAGAAAAAAGTAAAGTCCATGATCCCTGCCTTTTCTCCCCCTATTTGTCTGCACAGCAAAACTCGACAGGTTTTGAATCAAACAAATAACCAAAGTGTTGATAATATAGAGAGAGGGGGAGTGGGGCATCAGACACTAAAGAAGAACAACATTACAATGGAAATAGTATATTATTTAACCCCTTGACTGCCACCAACGTATTACGTACTGACCAGATGACATCACTGATTACGTCATCAGATGAAGAGGAATAACCCTGATATGCTGGCTTTTGCTCTAACACAGTCAAGAGGTCTATATCCCCAGACCATTTTGCCAGATTGGCTCTATCAGTTGTCTTTTTCATGGCATGATTTGCCCAATGATTTTTTATTTGATTTTCTCTGGCGGTCAAGGGGTTAATAAAGTACAAAAACCAAAACAACACACACACACACACACACACGCGCACACACGCACGCACGCACACACGCACGCACACACACACACACACACACACACACACACACACACACACACACACACACACACACACACACACACACACACACACACACACACACACACACACACACACACACACACACACACACACACACGTGTGTGTGTGAAAATCCACCTTTCTATGGGCATTCATTTTCCTGCATTCTTGACCTTAACACACTCCCTTCCATGAGCATATAAATCAATACTGTCCATCCCTACATATCTCTCGCACTACCTTCTTCCTTCTTGCACTCTTCTATGACTTGTTATAAGCTTAACTATGCCATCAGAGGTACAATAACTGGACCACCTTTCCTACATTACAACGAACATATTGGCGTTGTTCTGGAAATCTTCAAAGTCGCCCAATGTGGAACAAGGTTTGAGGTATGTAGGCTTATCAGACGACATTGTAGGGCCACCAGCTAATGTTCTTACTGCATTTGG
>CM065684.1:47957549-47962549 GCA_017654935.2 Phymorhynchus buccinoides | reverse complement strand
TGTGCGTGCGTACGTGCGTATGTATGTGTGTGCATGTGAGTGCGTGCGTCTGCGTGTCTGTGTGCTCGCGCTCTCAGGCAAACTTGTGGTCAGCCGTTCGGTTTGAAGATCTCTCGTTTCGTTTTGCTTTGTTTTTGTTTTTGTTTTTTTTAACGCGGAGAAGTAAACCAGACAGTTTGGAATGGAGTTGAACAATAATAAATCCCCCCCCCCCCCCCCCCCCCCATCAAACACACGCGCGCTCGCGCGCGCGCATATAGGCCTACACACGCACACACGCACACACGCACACACGCACACGCACGCACGCACGCACGCACACACACACACACACACACACACACACACACACACACACACACACACACACACCTACGCGAAGAGAGACAGAGTCACAAACAGACAGGCCGATATAAAAAAAATGAAGAAACAGACAAACCAACAAGAAGAAAACGAATCATCCTGAAAGATTTCAGTACACGGGAACAATGTGTTACTATTTCCCCATGGCATCACAGTGATAGGCGCTTGTAAGCATTTTCACTCTTTCCCCACGGCATGTGTTGACATGAGGAAAAAGTGAAAAACATTTCACGTTGAGAAAGACCTTTAATGAATGTAAAATATAGAGAGAGAGATATTGAAATGCAAGATTTGTTACGCGGGCTCTTAGCCCAGGATAGTTCTAATCCTATTTTGTTTGGTGTGTAAATGGATCAAACTAGAAATAGGGCTTAAACCAAGTCATAGGCTACATTAGCGTTCCTTTTTGCTAATGGACAAGTAATGTTATAGACAGTTTTGCTCATACTTTCAAACTGTCAGCGTAGGTACCTGGCAATCGAGTTTGGTTGATGCCTGCAAGGAAGCATAAAGGACCTGTCATTATGTAGCCTCGCACCAAAATAGAATACCAAAGAACCAATATTCATCATCCACACCCTCATCGGTAGCCATTTGTGTGCAGCAAAGTCTAACATAGTGTGGGTCCCTGTCCTGTAAGACCTTCTCTCGCGGTGACTTCGTGTTCAATTATCTCTCCTCACCCACGCGCACACACACATGGGAGAGAGTTCGCATCAAAACTTAAAATATTGATAAGTTCATTATAGTGCATTTCGAGGGGGGTGGCAAAACCAAACAAGATGGCGTGAGAGAGACAGAGCCATAGACACAGACACAGAGAGAGAGAGAGAGAGAGAGAGAGAGAGAGAGAGAGAGAGAGAGAGAGAGAGAGAGACAGACAGACAGACAGACAGACAGACAGACAGACAGACAGACAGACAGACAGGAATACAGAGAGAGATAGAGATACAGAGACAGACTTACAGACAGACAGGTAGGTAGGCAAAGACAGGGACATAGAGAGACAGAGAGATGGAGTCAGCGAAAAAGACAGAGACAGAGGACTGAGAAGACTTTTATGTAGTCACGTTGACTCGTGTGTGTGTGTGTGGGGGGGGGGGGGGGGGGGGGGACATGACTAAGGCCTATACTAGTAAAGTGTCAGATGGAATACTACAGAACTTACTTTCTCAGTCAGTCCAGAGAGAATGTAATAGTGTGTGAAACTATTATAGTCTGTGGTCAGTCCAGTTAGTTCGAGAGAACCGCCAGGATGAGAAATTCCTACTGCCGGGAAATGGTCAGTTGATGGAAATTCCGTTCTGTTGTTCTCGACTAAATTAGACACTTTTTTGTGCGAGCTATTTTTTCCATTGCAGCTTGCTAGTTGGTCTAAATGCATTGGCATGCACCCTACCCCCGTTAAATTGGGCTACTAACAGGCCTGCAGACGGGCTAAGACGTTACAAGTACAGGAGCGACTTCTTTGGGCCCACACAAGGAATCTAAGAAACGGGAGGGCACGTGGCCCGGTCCCGGTACATCCGTACTAGGAAATTACACCGCATACATACAGTAGGCATAATTAACCCTTTCGCCGCCAGCTATTTTCAGCCAAATGATACCATTAAACTTAGCTGGGTAGAGACCATTTGTTTTTTATCTGCAATATTGGGAATTCCTCTGTGACATGCATAACATTAGGTCTATCGGGGTATACTTATCGCCAAAAAGTAAGAAAATAGAGTTCGGATAACAGACCCTGATTTCATGCCTTTTAGTAACACGGGTGTTAAACCATTGTGGTGCATAAATGCGACATTGGCGGTGAAAGGGTTAACGTTAGCTGGCTGATAAGTTAGTCAGCATACTGTACTTATTCAAGACACGCAAAGTCTTGGTATCGTTTTTCGATACCAAGGAATGTACACCGCGTAATACATTAGGCATAATGAAAGTTAGTTGATAAGTTAGTCAGAGTGCACTACACGCAAAGTCTTGGCATCGCTTTCAAATCTATATGTTTCCAGTGGTATATTCATTAAAGGGGCACCCTGACGGATGAGGTTTTGCAAGAAACACGTCCAGATCAGCAGGAAACACCCTTTACAGAGATCGCAGCACTCACTTTGCTCTGGTTTCCCAGAAATCAAGCCGTCAAAAAGGCGATTCCTCCTTGGCGGAGGTGCTGGAAGTCAAATTCTTTCACCCAAAGAGAAGGCGTTTGCCGTCTCTTTTTGAATGGCCGCCTGTGTTTAGACCAAATCGTTTGCACGAACTTTTCGCAGTAGAAGCCTTTTTTTTTTTTTTTTTTTTTTTTTTTTTTTTTTTTTTATACAGTTTATTTACAGGAGTTTCGCTCACAGCAAAGGAAATAGCTGCGCTTTTTTTTCGGCACTACAAAAAAAAGAAAACGCTTCAACCACAATGAGTGACCTTCACCCACCCCATCCAAAATGGCTACTCTCTCCGGCATCTCCGCCAAGGAAGAATCGCCGTTTTGACGGTTTAATTTCTAAGAAACCAGAGCAAAGTGAGTGTTCCGACCCTTGAAAAGGCTGTCTTTCTGGTGATCTCGACGTGTTTCTAGCAAAAACTCATCCGTCCGAGTCCACCTTTAGGGGAAGACGGGGTAAAAATCGCATGGGCGGGTAAGAAGCCCACCCCAATTATCTCATGAAATGAAGCAAATTTCAATCTCATTTTGCCCATGAGACGAGCGTTAATGTCTAGCATTCGTCTCATGGGCAAATTTGACTGAAATTTTCTTTATTTCATGAGATAATTGGGGTGGGCTTCTTACCCGCCCATGCGCTTTTTACCCCGTCTTCCCCTAACTACTTAGAGTTATGTTTCGTTGGCAAATTATGAAGTTATCAGGACAGTGATTGTGTGCGGTTCATTGACATTGGCTGGCTCTTTTAATTCCTTTCTTCAATGCTTTTACTTCTGGATTTAAACTTCTTCTTTTTATTTCTTGCAACACACCGAACCACAATTAATGACCCAGTATGTTTTGCTTCAGTTCATAAGCAGGGCTTCTGATCCTTCCCTCTCTTAATAAGGGGTACGCTCACCCTCTGCTTTGAATTTTAACGTGTATTTTCACTCCCAGTTGCAAATTTTAAAAGGTAAAGGCAAATTACGTGGGAGAAGCTCCATCGCCTGCAAATCCCCCACCCCACCCCATACGCAATGAGCTTTCAACGATTTGGGTTTTCTGCGCGATCCAGTAGAACTGATTTTGGATCTAGCATAGACAGATTGTGGCAGAAAGGCCTAACAGACGATTGAAAAACGTAGAACGTCATTATTAACCTACTGATATACCAAGTAACGGCTGTGTTCACGCACGCGTAATTTTAATGCGTCATCTCATGCTCACCCCTTAAATGATATTTTAAAAGGTAAATCTCACGCACCGTTTCATACCCTAGGGGCTGATTTGAGAGCTCTAGTGCGTAAATACGCACAATGTGTGCGTTTTCAGAAGCCTTGTTCGTAAGTAATCAAAACATGCAGCACATGTGAATGTCTGCGCAACTATTTTGTTAAACAGAAAAAAAGGGGAAAGAATTCTAAAGAAAAAGAAAGAAAGAAAACCTAAGACTGTTATTTGTTCATAGCATACAGTATGCATAAGTAGGGGGGGGGAGAGGGGGGGGGGGGAGAAAAGAATGCTGAAAAGAGGGAGGGGGGGGGTGTACTACAAGAAAAAGAAACATGGTGCCATAATTGGGAAGTTTCAAAGTGTGTCTTTGTTCAGTATTGTTCATCACTATTATATTTGTATGGCACGTCATCTGGTTTGAATTAGACTGCGTCACCGTACATTATATTATAGTCATTATTATTGCACCGCCGTTGCTGCTTTGTCCACAGTCACGGAGCCAGTGCTCTGCTTCTGCTTCACGCTTCCGAGGTTATTGGCATCGTCTGTCTGTAAGACGAGCACAGAGAGGATGTTGAGGACAGTCGGGGAAACTGGGAATCTGGGTTATGAGACTGGGGTGCGGGGGTGGGGATGAATTTAAAGACCCAGTGACGCACCACGATTTAGTCCCTTGTTTTTTTTCTGGGTTGCTGTAACCCACATACAGATTTCCCCAAGTTCAAATTGAGGCTGCTCTTTAAACTGATGTGTCGGTTTCAATTTGGGGCCATTTATATGGGAGTCAGACCTGGTCAAAACAAGATTTCTTTCCAGCTATAAGAGGGAAGACACGTGAAACCCATTTCTGTCCCATATGACTTCGGTCGAGAGGACGTAAAACATAAACTCGTCAAAAAACCCCGTGATTTTGACACGTGATCGGGTGGATCTTTAAGGGCAAGGAATGGGAGTGGGGTGGGGTGGATGTGGGCCATGGAGGTTGAGGCTAGAAAAGGAAGCACTGTGAACCTCCAGGCACGTAAATAATACTAGGTTGCACCCTTGGATAAAAGTCTGTTGTTAGCCCTCCGACACTCCGTGGAGGGATGGTGCTTATACGATCGCTGTGTCTGTCAGTGTCTTTTTTTTGTTTTCCTGTCTTTTCGTGCAATATCTTGTGAACCACTGCGGAGAATGAGTTCAGGTACATTTCTCGGTTAATTCCATTTGTCCGTTTTTGCCTTTCTTACCAAGCATAAAGCTGTATTTTATTAACCTTTTC
>CM065684.1:47950049-47952549 GCA_017654935.2 Phymorhynchus buccinoides | reverse complement strand
GATACCGCATGTGAACTTTAAAAATTCATAGTTCATAGGTTAACAGTTATACGTGCTTCAAAGTGGCTCAGAGGGCTACTACTACGTTTCATTCATGCCTCTCGACACTGACTGGCTGTCTGTAGCCTCGTAAATTTGGGTTTTACCCATATTTACGAGCCTACTGACTGGCTGTCTGTAGCCTCGTAAATTTGGGTTTTACCCAAATTTACGAGCCTACAGCCAGCCAGTCAGTGTAGGCTGATGAAAATGATGTTTTACGTCCTCTCGGTCATAGACACATATGGGACATTTGTAAATGCAAAGATGTTGGGAACAATACTGGCTGTAATGCCCGGAGGCAGTGCAACACCAGTAAAGTCCCGAGTTTTTAACAATATAGATAGGTGTAGCGGTAACCATGCCTTGGTTAAACTTCATCGAGTCAGTGTAGGCCGACGACGAAAATGGTGTTATCCCGTATAGCTATTTGAACATACACGAATGAATGTTAGGTTTTACGTCCACTCGGCTGCAAAACAGCACATATAGGACGAACCATCAACCAACCATCATTCATCTAAGCAGATCCTGGAGGTACTGCGATATACCAGGTCTGACCTGTCTAATTATTAAATCTGAACGTGTACAACGTGATTGACAATGCTATTTATAGTATAAAGAGAAATGAGCATTACTAAGAAATAGTAAAGAAAACACATGGATGATTATGGAAATGACAAAAAAGACAATTGTAGGTGGTAATTCCTCCGTCTCTCTGCATGTGGGTATTTGTGTGTATGCGTGCGTGCGTGCGTGCGCGCGCGTGTGCATGGCCGGGTGGGTGTACGTGTTCGTATGTACACGAGTGTGTCTGGGCACAAGGGTTAGCTTACGTACATGCATGTGTGCTATGAATGCATGTGTGTGCGTGTGCGTCTCTCTCTCTCAGGCTCTCTCTCTCTCTCTCTCTCTCTCTCTCTCTCTCTCTCTCTCTCTCTCTCTCTCTCCTTGTTGTCATCAATGCTTTTTGTATATGTTCGCTTCATTACTTTGGCACTGTCAATTTGTTGTCATTGCTGCTTTGTTTGTTTGTTTGTTTGTTTTGTGTGTTCGCTTTATAATCCAGATTTGGCGATGTTGATTCGTTGTCATTGCTTTTTTGTGTATGTGTATGTTTTTTTAATTTCTATGTGTTCCTCTGGCCGTGAAGGGGTTAATATTGACTTCGTTGTGCTGACGATTTGTTGTCACTGTTGTTTTTTCCTTTTGTAATCCCCTCCCCTCTGACATGGGCAGAAGGCCTGGATCAGTAAACTTTGTGAATTGTGAATCCATCTCTCTGTCTGTCTGTCTGCCGCCTCTCTCTCTCTCTCTCTCTCTCTCTCTCTCTCTCTCTCTCTCTCTCTCTCTCTCTCTCTACTCTCTCTCTCTCTCTCTCTCTCTCATACTCTCTAGTGCAGACTAGGCAGCTAGTAGGCGTTTGCCTAAAATCTTTATCCTTGAAAAATAAAGTTAAAGTTTCAAGTTTCAAGTTTTCTCTCTCTCTTTTTCCACCTCTAATTCTGTCTGTTGGTCTGTTTGCGGATGCTTAGCAAACAAATAGACGATTTACGGGGGGGGGGGGGGGGGGTGGGCATAGGGGGGGGGGGGGGGGGGGGGGGGGGAAGGGAAATAGGGGAGAGCACTTCGAGAAAAATTAGAGTTGCTTACCTCCATTACTCGGTCAAAATACCATAGCAACAATGCAACAATGGTGTCGAAGCTTGAAACTGCAGGACGACAGTCAGCGACCTGCAGACATTTTTTTAAGAAAAATAAGGGGTGGCCAGTTGCTACAAAGTGATAAAACTTGCAAACTGTCACGTAAAAATATAGATTCAGAATGACGCACTGCCGCTCTACATGCTGTGTGTCTCCTCAAACACACGAAGCGAGGGCTGGGGGATCTACCTGAAGGTAGAGTAACTTCCCCTGTTTGACCGATTGAATCAGGCGAGATCACTCCCACACACCATGAAATTACTCCCCTTCATTATTTCCGAACAATTCCTATTTCCCAGCACTATTCATTGCGATTATGATGTGTACGCCGAGCACTGTGCAGACATTCAAACCAGTCGAATCCACAGACACCCCTTGATCACAACCACAAGTCGTTGCCTTCTCTCTCATGCCTCACGATCAAAGCTAAGGGCTAGTCACTTTAGACCGTGGTTGAATGTGCTCTTACCACATTGAGAAAGGCGCAAAATTATTAGTAAGATGAAACGGATTACAGGGGCGAATAACCTTTCCTCAAAAGTAAGGAAAAGGGAAGTAAATCTCTCTGAAGCCGTAGTCACAGTATGAGGCCTTTATTTCTAGTAAAGAATGTCATTATGTTTATCCATTCATCGCGTTTTTTTAATTTTTTTTAATCTTTTCTTTGACGTAGCCAAAAGTTATTTTTTAACCAGCCGCAGGGCGGAAACTGGTTAATGTTTTCACCGCTGTTTGTCTGTTTGTTACTGGCTGGCTG
>CM065684.1:47935049-47940049 GCA_017654935.2 Phymorhynchus buccinoides | reverse complement strand
GAGGCGAGAGAAAGAAGAGAGAGAGAGGGAAATGCATGCGATGAGAGAGAGTGACGGATCGAGAGGAAGGTCTGAGAGAAGGGGCGAGAGTGCGAGAGAGGAGGAGGATGATCTGAGAGGGGAGAAGAGAGAAACGGTGGAGAGGGAGATAGCGGTGTGAGATAGGACGGAGGAGTGAGAGCTTCTTGCCCAGAGAGAGATGAGACAGATAGAGAGGAAGAGAGGGAGAAGAGATCGACGAGATGAGAGGGGACCGGTAGAGAGATAGAGGAGAGATGAATCAAGAGAGAGAGATTCGGGGAAGGAGATCAGAATAGAATAGGGGATGGGACGAGGTAGAGGGGAGGAGAGTTGAGAGAGAGAATACCGAAGGAGGAAGAGGGATAGATGAAGAGAGAGACGGAGAGACGGAGAGTGAGAGTCTATGATAAGAGAGGAGAGAGCGTAGAGAGAGACCGATTGAGAGTGGATGGAGATTGAAGAGAAAGAGTTAGACTGAGAGAGAGGAGAGACGAGACGGGATGACGGAGAAAGGCCGAGGAGAGGAGAGAAATGCGAAAGTAGATGAGGAGGGAGAGACCGAGGAGCTGATGAGAGAGAGGCTACGATGAGAAGGACGGAGTGTCAAGAGAGAGACCCACGGAGAGAGAAAGGACTCGGAGGGGGACGAGAGAGGAGGAAGACACAGAGAAAGTAGCAGGGAGAGTTGAGAGAGAGAGTGTGAGGGAGAGAGATACTCGAGAGAGGGAGGGGATCCAAAGATGAGAGTGAAACGAGAAGAGAGAGAGATGAGAGGACAGAGAGAGGAAGGATAAGATGATGCACGGACTGACTGAGAGGAAGAAGAGAGATAGTGAGATGAGAGATGAGAAGAGATTGAACCGGAGGACTCTTTACGAGAGAGCGAAGGGAGAATCGAGGAGAGGAGACAGAGAGTCAGAAGAGAGAGAGACCTTGTTGGAGTGGAAGTGAGACGATCTGAGAGATAGAGAGAAGAGGGAGAGGGAGAGAGAGATGAGGAGACTGAAAGGCGAAAGATGAGAAAGAGAAAGAAGAGAGAGAGAGAAGGAGAGATGACGGATGAGAGAGAGAGAGAGACCGATGAGGAGTGGAGAGAGGAAGAGTATGGGAGAGGGATGGAGTGAGAGAAGAGAGAGAGAGAGAGAGCGGGAATTGTGAGAGAGGAGTCGATGGAGAGAGAAGGAGAGAGCGATGTGAGAGAGAGAGAGGACAGGAGAAGAGAGAAGGGGGGAGAGGGCTGAGAGAGATGAGAAATAGAGACAAAGAGAGGCGCGATGGGAGACGGACACATAGAGAGACAGAGACACATAGAGATAGAGTGAACGGACAGAGGAGAGACCCGAGAGGACCTGAGGAGAGGAGACCCGAGAGGGGAGAGGAACGAGGACTGACGGTGAGAAGAGACAGAGAGAAGGAGATGGTGAGAGAGAGAAGGAATGGAGAGCGGAGGAAGGAGAGGAGAGAAGAGAAGATGATTTTCGAGTGGAGAGAAGGCAGAAGTAGGATGCGAGAAAGGAGAGAGAGGAGAGCAGGGCTGGTGAGGACACTGACAATGTTTAAGATTATGCCATAGAGGGATTATCCATGGAGTGTTTACAAAGCTTGTTTGGGGGGGATGCAGAGGGAGAGAGGAGAGAGGAGACGGAGAGACATAGAGGGAGGGAGAGAGAGAGAGACATACCGACACAGATAGAGAGAGAGAGAGAGAGTGAGGATGGAGAGAGAGGACGAGAGGATGAGACAGGATTGGGGGATTGGAGACCCCGAGACGAGGGGGGGGGGGGGGGAGGAGAGACGTTTGAGAGAAGAGGAGAGGAGACCGAGAGAGAGAGACGCGAAAAAAAAAAAAGAGAGAGAGAGAGGGACGAGCACCCGAGGGAGACTGGAGATAGAGAGAGAGAAGAGAGACGAGGGAAGAAGGGGAGAGAGTGGACGATGATGTGAGACGAGAAAGATTGGAGAGAAGGAGATAGGAGAGGTGATGAGGAGAAGGAGAGTTGATGAGAGAGAGAAGTGGAGAGGACGAGTTGCTTTGGGGTGGGAGGACGCGATGAAGGATTGGGGAGAACGAGACGAGGCTCTTGACTTGAGACATGGTATGAGGAGTGAGAGTAGAGAGAGAGGAGACGAGATGCGACGAGGAGAGAGGGAAGAGAGGAGTGGAGAGAGATAGGGACAGAGAGAGGGAGACGCGACAGATGAGAGTCTGGACGAGATGAGGATGAGAGAGAGAGACGGATGGGACGAGAGAGACTGAAGGGACGTGTGAGGGAGGAGGCCAAGATGGGAGAGAGAGATTGGGGATAGAGAGAGAGAGGGGGGGGGGAGATTTGAGAGAGAGAGAGACGAAAGGAGAGAGAGAGAGTGAGACGAGAGATGATTGATGAGTAGGGGGAAGGGAGAGAAGAGACCTGAGGAGAGAGGACTGACGGGAAAGGTGGAGGTGAGAGAGGGAGACAGAGAGAGAGAGAGGAGATCGGAGGAGAGAGGAGAGAAAGAAACAGAGAGAGAGAGAGCTAAGAGAGGAGAAGAGAGGGAGTAGACGAGTAGAGGGAGAGAGAGAGAGAGAGAGGAGAGAAGGGAGAGAGGGCGAGATGAGAGGATGGCGAAGAGAGAGTGAGAAGAGGGAGGAGATGATGAGATCAAGGGAGAATGAGACGAGAGGAGGAGAGAGACCTGAGAGTCTTCAGAAGAGAGGAGAGGAGAGGTGAGGAGAGGAGAGAAGAGGAATGAGGACGTGGAGATGGAGAGATGGAGAGGAGAGGAGAGAGAGAGGAGAGAGAGGGAGAGTGGAGAGAGATGAGTGAAGAGAGAGTCGGAGGAGATGAGAGGGAGATTGAGAGAGAGAGCGAGAGAGAGAAGGGAGAAGGAGAGAGGGAGAGAGAGAGGAGAGAGAAGAGAGGACGAGAGGAGAGAGGAGGAAGACGAACGGGAGAAGACGAAGAGAGGAGATGAGGAGGAGAACCGTGGACGGAGAGAGAGAGGAGGAAGGAGGGAGGAGGATAGCAGAGGAGGAGAGAAGCAAGAGTGGACAGAAGATCGTTTTGATGGAGAGAGAGAAGAGAGAGACAGAGGGAGAGACGAGGAGAGAGAGAGAGGAGGAGAGGTATGAGATGAGCGAGACAGAGGAGCAGGAGACGGAGCGCGCTGGAGAGAGATGAGGAGATGAGGATCAGAGGAGAGAGTGATGAAGTGAGAGATGAGAGGAGAGAGAGAGGGGGCGAGGATGGACTGATGAAGAATCGAGAGAGAGGCGAGAGAGGGTGGCCTCGTTGAGAGGCGAGCGGGAGAGAGATGGGAGCGGAGAGGAGAGAGAGGAATGAGAGAGAGCGGAGAGAGGGAGCACCCCCAGAGTGAGAGGCCGGAGAGAGGAGAGGGAGAGAAGGGGAGACGAGAGAGAGCGATAGAGTGAGAAGAGGGAGAGAAGAGATAGAGAGGAGAGGGATAAGGAGAGAGAGAGGAGAGAGAGGAGAGAGACGGGAGAGAGAGAAGGACTGAGGAGATGAGGAGAGAGAGAGAGGAGAACTTAGAAAGAGTGAGACCCGGAGGAGAGGAGAGATGAGGGTGAAGAGAGGAGAGAGGAGAGAGGGGAGGACGACGGGGAGAAGAGAGAAGGGACGGAGAGTGAGTGAGAGAGGGAGTGAGGGAGAGAAAGAGAAAGGGAGGAGATAGGAGACCGAAGAGAGTAGAGAGAGGAGAGAGAGAGATGGAGAAGGAGAAAGAGAGAGAGGGAGAGGGAGAGGGAAGGTAACGGGGTTTGAAAGTGATGGAAAAAGGGAAAGATGGAAAGAGGTCGATGGGCAAGAAGGAGAGAGGGAGAGTGACGAGACGCGAGTGAGAAAGAGATAGGATCGAGTGAGGAAGTAGAGAGAAGATGGGAAGAGAGAGACTGGGAGCGAGAGAGAGAGAGGACGGGGGAGACGGATGGAGAGACCTCGAGGGACGAGCCCTGTTTGTTTTTCTGACGGGAGAAGCAAGTCGCCCTCACGATGTAGGACCCACGCATAAGAGAGCCCGAGTTTTCCGAGACACAAGAGATGACGAGAAAGCGAGCCCAGGGACGATGGAGGACTGAGCGATTTGAGGATGCAAATGAACGAGAGGTTGATTTGAGATTTGTCGTTGGAGTTGTGAGTATGAGGTGATGAGAGAGAGTTGATGCGCGGTGTGTTTTGGTGATTGGGGAGCTATGCTGTGATGGGAGGTCGAGATGGATATTGATGGAGTGGATAATAATGGTGAATATTTTGGGTGATTGATGAGATAGATGAAAGAGGGGAAATACTGAGAGAACGAGAAATGTGAGGTAATTGAGGAGGTGTGATGTCTGATGTGAGGGGGAAACAGTGAAAAACAATAAAAAAAGGGTGAGGAGAAAATGGAGTGAGGGAAGAAACGACATGCGAGGAGATGCCCGAGAGAGGAGAGAGATCGGCAGGGGCGAGGAGACCAAGGAGGGTTTAGATATTGTACCAAAGGAGAGAAGAGAGAGAAAGAGAGAGGAGAGAGAAAGAGACGAGAGAGAGAGAGAAGAGAGGGAGAGAGAAAGAGCAGAGAGAGAGGGAGAGAGAGAGAAGAGAGAGAAGAGGGAGAGAGAGAAGGAGAGAGAGCGCCTTAGAGACAGAGGTTTAAGGCTAAAAGAGAGAGTAAGAGAGAGAGAATAGAGAAAGAGAGAAAAAGAGAGAGAGATAAATGAGTAGAGAGGAGAGAGAGAAGATAGAGGAGAGAGAGAGAGAGAAGAGAGAGAAAAGAGAAGAGAGAGAGATAGAGAAAGAGAGGAGAAGAAAGAGGAGAGAAAGTATAGAGAGGGCGAGAGAGAGAGAGAAAGAAAAAGAGAAGAAAGAGAAGAGATAGAGAAGAGAAGAGATAGATAGAGAGAGAGAAAAAGAGAGAGAGTAGAGAATAGAGAAAATATGAATATAGAAGATATATAAAGATAGAAGATATTAAGAGAGAGATAAGAAGAGAGAAAGAGAGGA
>CM065684.1:47929802-47934549 GCA_017654935.2 Phymorhynchus buccinoides | reverse complement strand
GCAATTTTCTTTTATCCATAAGGTTCTCTTTGGAGTCTGTCTTTTCCGTTTCTTGCTAAAAGATCATCTACCTATTTTTTCTGACTTGTGACCCTTTCTGTCTATGTTTTGTTTTAAAAATCCTTCCAAGGATTGGTGCTTTGAGCACCTCCGAAATCGGAATGCGTCGGCTAAATGCAGCGGGATACCAGTGAAACTGAAAACCGGATGCATACTTCCTTCTCTTTTTGCCTATGATCTGGAACGCAGAAGAAGAGAAAGAAGAATTGTAACAATGCTCTCTCTCTCTTCTCTCTCCTCTCGCTCGTTCGATCTCTCATCTTCTCTCGTCTCTCGTCTCTCCTCTCTCTCTCTCTCTGTTTATCCTGTACACCCCTTTATGAGGGGCAAAGCCTAAAGAATACATCATTATCGTCTCTCTCTCTCTCTCTCTCTCTCTCTCATCTTCTCTCTCTCTCTCTCTCTCTCTCTCATCGTTTGTCTATGTCTCTTGCTCCCTGTTTTTCTGTGTCTGTCTATCTTTGTGTCTGTGTCTCTGTGTTCTCTGTGTCCTTTGTCCTCTGTCTCACATACATCCTGACACGCAACATTTACGCACACGTAACAACACACACACACCCAGAGGCAGCGCAACAAGTACTTCCATACTATCACCGCAATGCGCCAGAGAGTCGCAAAACCCTGAGAAGCGAAACCACCGAATCTGCCACCCTGCAAATGACATTCGCTATTGTCCTTGTCATAATTATGTCGACTTTATTTCGGGAAACGTCTGCAGGCTAAACCCAAACAAAAAAATTCCGCAACAACACAGATAATCTATTAGGTCTATTCCATTGAGCTCTTTTTTCCTTCCTTCGTTTTTATCCTGAACTGGTGAGGTTTTTAATAGTAAAAGGATGGTTTCAGCCTAAATTGGGGATATCAAGACCCCGCTAAATGGCAGAACCAAACGTGGAGACACTTCGTTAGCCCTTTCTCCGCCAATGTCCATGTTAGCACCAATAATGAGTATTCCATATGTCATTCAAACTCTTGCATCAGGGTCTATTATTCTATGACACTGTGTTTCCTAAATTAGGCCAGTATAAGTAAAGGGGATTGACCCTATTCTAAATGTGTCACAGAGAAATCCCACAATATTGCAGATGAAATCTTTTCTGCAGCAATAAGGTTAAGGAAATCTGGCTCAAGATGGCGCGTGAAAGGGTTAAAGAAAAACACATATAAACTAAATCCGAGACATTGAATACAATTAATGGTAATTGATCGAAGTAATCAAGCCAAGATAGCTACAAAAACTAAGTATTTCAGTTTTTAAAACATTTGATAGAAAGATACCTTAATCGTGCGCACTTCAATTAACAGGTCTGTGGCAGGAACATTTATAAACAAAGAGTCAAATCCTTCAGGCTCCCGTCTGATTTTTATTACTTTACAGGGCATGGGAATTCCATGACATTCCCATGCCTGTATAGGAGAATACTGTTATGTAGACACTTGTGCATCTGAAACCAGAATTAATTTTTATTTTCTGTGTACATTAATTAGTTCTATGCATTAATTACCCCTACCCTTTCTTAATGTAATTATCTGTAGGTTATTGAAGTTTTAGTTTTTTTTGGGGTGTGTTGTTTTATATATGCGCATGTAACATAGTAACATAGTACACATATTACATAATTTTAATTTTTGGCAAACAGTAATTGAAAAGGATATTGACCAATCTTTCAGAAAAACATAGTGACCAACCCCCCCCCCCCCACCCCCCACCCCAACCCCGCCGGGTAAAGGGGGGTCTACGACACCTGTAGTAGGCCTACATCTTTGCATTAGGTCTAAGCCTCTCCTCTTAGAAAATTAATATTGAATTGCGTAATTCGTATCTGCGTAATCTCCTGATCTGTTTACTGTTGAAAACGATGAAATGAAATTCGATGAAACTTTTTCACATCTCTACATTCCTGTAAGATATTTATATTACCTAATATTTTTTTTCGTTTCGTTAATCCCCCCCCCCCCCCCCCTCTGCCACAAGCAAAGGTCCAAGGTCACAGCCAGCAAGCTCATATCCATGTTTATCTTCCCCTGTACAGTCTCTGGCACATGGTGATACAATCGCTGGCCTAAAAAGATATACGTCGAAGGCAGTGAATCGACGAAGCCTGATTTTCTGTATAGTTTTTTCAAGACTGAAATGAAGTTGGGCTAATGTTAAGTACGCTCGTCTTTATTATGAGTAAGGCGTGATCTTCTTATTCTCTAGGCCTAGGCCTTGTTGCCGAAGTGCTAGCTAAGTATTCATGCGCAGAGATGTGTGCGAAGGAACAGCGAACATCCGTTGTCAACTCAAGGGGCAAATAAAACGAAACACCGGCCGTCACACGCACACACTCAGTACATCCTTTGTTACAGGGGGGAATATGAGTTCACTCACGTTAAAATGTTACCTATTTTGTACGCTACCTGAAGTCTGTGTTTCTTTTAAGAGCGTTTTTTGTATATCTAATGGATAGTCTTCTTTCCAGTTATCGCCGGACTCGTACAACACACAAGTAATCTCTGCACAAATGATTTTCTTTCTTTTGTTCCTTCCGATGTATCTGACTGCTTTGATCGTCATGACTTGAGCTCACGTCAATCAAGTATCCTGCTACTTGACCCTCTAACATCTTATGTTTTTTTGGAACGACACGTTAAAGTTTTAGTGGAGAGTGAGAGCTCTTTACTTGAAGGTGACTGGTCAAAGGTTAAAGGTTACACAACAGTAATCTTGCACAAATGATTAGCTTTTATTTGTTCTTATCAATGATCTACCTGTTTGATCGTCGTGACTTGAAGCTCACGTCAAATCAAGTATCCCTGCTAACTTTAACCCTCTACGCCTTATACATATGTTTTGTAGAGAAAATTACACGTTGGTTTTGAGTTTTAAGGTTAAAGTCGGGGGCCACGGACGCACACACACACACACACACCCACACACACACACACACCCACACACACACACACCGTTAGCACACGAACACACACACAGAGACACACACACACACATACACACAGACACACAACCGACATGTATCGATACTATGACCACTTTGTTTTTAAAATTGACGTGAGCAAAATGACTTACGGTAAGTGTAGGCCTATTTAGAATGGACCGTTGTGTATAGATGTGTGCGTGCGCGCGCGTGTATGTCGATGTGGCGCACCGCGTGTGAATGTGCGCATGCGCGATTCCATAGCATTGTGAAGTATTTTACAATGAGCAGAGAAGCCGAACTTTGCTGCTTTATTTAATATTACGTTGTCACACACGAAAACTTTTTATTGCAACTTGTTTTATGACATTAACTGATATATACACTCATTAATTCGTGTCATTTACTACTGTCTACACCCTTCCCTCTAGGCTGTGATTGCGAAGGAGCACTAGTAGCATTCGTGGGACGCCACAAAGACGCCCAGGACACCCTTCTTTCCCCGAGAGGTTTCAGGACAGGCCATCCTCTGAGCGGTTTCTACTAAACGAGCGCCGCTGATGCAGTAGAAGAAAGAATTGTGCAGTGGTTCACCAGGATGAGTATAACGCCACGCAAACTCCAGTTCTGTTTGGCCACATGTGGACTAGTGGCGAAGATCTGCGTGGAACTGAAACGACTGGTCGAGCATCTGTAGATGGGCAGAGGAGGGTACAGCTGATGACACTGGCAGTAGTCATATGATCAACATCAGGAAAGCTGTCGCTTTTGGAGACA
Source organism: Phymorhynchus buccinoides (assembly GCA_017654935.2). Lineage (NCBI taxonomy): Eukaryota > Metazoa > Mollusca > Gastropoda > Neogastropoda > Raphitomidae > Phymorhynchus > Phymorhynchus buccinoides. The sequence continues at coordinate 47,930,791 of CM065684.1, read as the reverse complement.
TTTTCCCTGAGGTAGATCGCCCCAGCCCCGTGTTTTTCTGTCCCTGACCACCGAGGTGCTTGGCGTCCTCTGATCGCTTCACGTGCAGGATGATTATGACGTTTTGCCCCGATATGGTCAGGAGGACAGCATCAGGGAGCACGTTGTGCATGTTGGCCAGTAGTGGTCGTGGAAAATGCGTACTGCTCGCTGGATATGTCGATGGCGCACAGTTAGCCTTGATCTCTTGGGAACCACGCGAGTGGTGAACGCCACACTTGCCCTTCCTGGTTTTAACGTTCAGAACCAAACTAAAAACAATGTATGTTTTTATCCAAAGATAGCAGGTATACCAAAATGACATTTTTTGTGTAGACTTTTTGTTGTTGAAATATTATGGATGATAATGCAAACCTCAACGTCAGAAAACATATAACATTGTATTGATTACACTTCAGAAGCGATAAATGTATTCTGCAAACGGAGTGGTGACAAACTATATGCAATTCTGCAGTACAGATATGATTACAGTCAGATAATGGTAACCAATGTTTAATTTGTCTGGATTCTGTCGACATTATGTTTTGTTGTTTTAGAAACAAAAAACCGTATTTTTATCATCTAATTACAATCAAAGCGTCCGTCCCAGCAGGCAGACGGCGACGATCTGCCTCTGCGGACTGTGCACAAGGGTGGACGCTTCATAGGAACTGGAGGCGCCAGGAGCGGTCAATGGTCATGGCCAACGGTCAGAACCACTCCCAGGTTACGGTGATCCGCCGGAGAGTGGGCAGATGCACAGATGAAGTGCAGATGACGAAATGGCTGTCAAGATCTGAAATGCACAAGACTGAGCACTCAAAGGAGTTTTTTCTTTATCGTATGCTCAGTTCGTTGAAAAGTGAACATTGAGCATGAATCATTTTGCGTACCTGTATAAGACTTAGTACCATAAATGAAAGAAATGGAACACAGATTGAATAAACAAAAATTAATGTTTGGTCTTGGTC
>CM065684.1:47922302-47924802 GCA_017654935.2 Phymorhynchus buccinoides | reverse complement strand
GACGTGGTTCTGGGCTCTCAAAAGACAGCACTGCTCATGTGGTGGAAGGACCAGTATGCCCAAACATGCCGGGGGGGGGGGGGGGGGGGGGGGGTGAAGGCATTATCATGGAGTCCGTTCCTCACAATTTGGGTGGCAATGTTTCGCAATGAGGCATTCAGCAAATCAAAATGCTGCGAGATTGTGATTTTGGCAGGCCTGAAGAAAAGCGGAAAACTGCCATTGTTATTACCAATCGCCCAAATTCTGCCACCTTCATGACGTGTATCAGCAGTACCAACCTCATAGCAGTGAATCCATGCTTAGGAAGCGAAGCATTGTGATATTAAAAACACTAATGACACAAAGAGTCACTGTACAACTGTTCTCCAACATATCAACACAGAAAGACAACTCTTTGCGTGTCAAATGACGTCATTATCTCACATCCAGCATGAAACGACGTTTGCGATGTGAGCAAGAAATGCCGCTGATTCGGACAACTTTCTTACTTACTTTTATGTTTTCACTCCATTTCAGCGAAATGACACTTCTGCGCTCGAAATTCACGTGATGCACGTAAACAGGAAGTTGGATAAAACAAATTTGAGTGAGCTTGTGTTCACGGATGAATGCTCTTTCCGGTCATGCAATTTTTGTTGCTTACAATTACACTACCTTTTAGCAATCAGGGACGGTATTCATGTCGAGATAGCATGAGACTTAGCATGATGCTAACTTAGAAGCTCTTCCAAAAGTCCTATTAAATCCTATAGGACATTGGAAGAGCTTCTAAGTTAGCATCATGCTAAGTCTCATGCTATCTCGACATGAATACCGTCCCAGGGTTATAAAAGTCTATCCTTAGCAACTTTTGGGCAGTTTATATGAATCTTTTCCCCGTATTCCATTTTGTCAGTCTGCTGTTTTCCCCACCTTCTCGTTCATGAGACGGGAACACGGTTTTACTCCTGGGATTACTTAAAACAACGTGGATAATTCCTCGTTCAGGAATTCCCAAGGAATATTCCCTCATAGTCAGGCGAGTTGTGGGGATTTCCCTTTCTTTCCCATCCTCATCTGGTCTCATGAAAGGGCTTCTATCAGTGGGGTGCATGATGAATCCACTAAGGGATAGTCCTTTGGTTAGAACATTCATTCTCGCTTCTACGTCTGTAAGGTAGAAACCCCACAACGAGCCTATTATTCGAGCTGTATAGTGATCTTGTTCAGTCCAGTCGCTTTTTCTGCGCCAACACGTAATTCCAAGGTGGAATAGTCTTTATTCTCGGCAGCAGTCAGTGCGCGGGTGTGAATAAACACTGGAGGCACCGGTGCCTGTGCGACCGCCATGCTACCATGCTGCCAGGCTGGCACTGGGCAGATTGCAGCTGCCTACACTTGTCATTGGGGTGTAGAGTAAGAAGCTCACCAATAACTGGAAAACTTAGATTAAACAAAGCGAACCACCATCTAGTTCTACACAACGCACACACAAAAGAGTAGATTGCACAGGTCTGTAGAAGTTGATTTTGACGAGAGCTGGTAGGTAGGTGTGCTGTCCGACCGGAAGTCTGAGTTCACATTTCAATGTGTGTGATAAACCGACTTGCATTGTAATTAAATAAAAATGACGGTTGTCAATAACGGGTTTTTTCCATCCTGATCGCTTCTCGGCCTTTTGGCTAAGACAGTGATTCAGGAACATAATTTTTTGTTTATGCCATGGTTGGCTTGTTCAGCCCGTCGTACATGGCGAAAGCCGATACGCGACGTTAAACTGAACTTCCATCCAACGGTTTTTTTAAAGCGGCTTTGGCCGATTATCCGAAGGCCGATAAAACGGATTCCACTGTATATATATTTTTTTTCCAAGCCAACCAAAGTTTCCATAAGTAATCTTTCACAAACAACAAGAATATGTTGTAGTATGTTTGGAAATGAGTTGTATTACTTTGCTATTGTTAGATTTTCATTCACGGGCAGTTTTATTTATGTTTACGATATTAATTATAATATTCAAGAACAATTTCTACTAAATATGTTGCATGATACTACACAACAAAAAATAGTATTTAACATAAATCTGATGGAAGAAATATATCACAAATACTACACAGAACATACATCTCAAATATATTTTATATGGACATGATTGGTAGAATGTTTATCTAAGATTTCGAGATTCAGTGTTTTAACTAAACAGCTTGATATTATGTGTTTTGAACGGCTGTGACAAGAATGCATAGAACACAGAGTAAAGACACATTAAAAATAGGAACCACAAATAATCAACCACTTACTCATCTGTCCCCTCTTGCCTCTCTCGCTTTATCCTCCTCCTTCCCCATTTGCACAGTTCCCACAACATACATGCTCAGAAACAAATTTGTAATATCAATAACGTAAAGTTAGTACACACACTAACATCTTACACATCCATTGTGTTCTCAATAGTAACTTTAGTATAACAAAAAATGCTAAAATATTGGATAGAATTGAGAAAGATATCAAGAAAAAG
>CM065684.1:47909802-47917302 GCA_017654935.2 Phymorhynchus buccinoides | reverse complement strand
CTGTTTAATCAGTTAACAATGTGAAGTGCCAAAGTCTGTAGCCTACTTTACCGCCCAGCAGTGACCATGGGCCAGCGAGGTAGCTAAACGCAAGGGCGTGTAATCAGGAGAGCGTCTTAGACAGTCAACACGGGTAGTAATATGTAACTTAGACTAAACTCCAAAAAACGATTGTCTGTTTAGCCTAATTTCCATACTTCTACACGTGTTGACTGTCTAAAGCTGGAGACAGACTACGCGACTGCCTCATATGACTCGATCAGGTCGTGACGTTTCACCTCATTTGCATACCATCCTGCTTGATCAGTCTGACTCAGTCGGGCCCAGTCAGGTGACAGGACCGATTAGGGCGGGTTCTAAATTTCACTGATCGAGTCTGATCGAGTCAGATGGCTTGTGACCTCTTCTGTGCGGGAAACAATATTAGGTCAACGTCACGACCTGATCGAGTCATATGAGGCAGTCGCATAGTCTGTCTGCAGCTTAGCACGCACTCATGATTACATTCCAAGGTCGGCCCAAGTTGACGGCTCAAGGTCTATTAATGGAGAAAGCCCTTCCGCAAATTGCCTTTGACTTAGGGACACCGACATGTATAGGTAGTATGATTATGATGGACGACCATTGTGTCCGCGAAAGTCATTGACTATAATCGATGGCTTTAGATATCTTTAGATAGTCCACGGACTTATTATTGATGTCATTGCTAAGACTAAGAACTTGTATGAAAAAAGACTGCAAGTAATATAAAATAGGGATGAAGCTTTTTATATTTCTGCAGTCTTTTTTTTATACAAATTATTAGCTATCGCAATAAGTTCAATAATACGTCAATAGACTATCTAAAGATAGTCCGTTTTGACTCCAGGCCATCGATTAATGTGCATAAGCGTTGCGGTTGTTTGTTGGGATAGGGAATGGAGAGATGGGGGGGGGGGGGGGGGGAGGGAATGATCATTATTATGTGGGTGTGGGCCGTGTACACACATAAGCGGATATTCCATGCGGAAATCCGTGCGCAATCCATAAATAAGTGAAACAAAGAAGGGAAAACATTTGCGCACGTGTCCGAATTTCCCCTATGCGTAAACTTTTATCCTTCTTTCTTCCAATTATTTAGGGTTTTCCGTACAGAACTTAAGCGTCTAATGTGAACCCGGCCTTATGCTTGTGAGTAATTTTATAAAAACGGTCACACACATCATGTTCTCATCCCTAGCTGATTCATTTGTAACATAGTGTTCAAGTGCGTCGGCAGTTGGGATGATCCCTGGAGTCTTTTAGCCAGGGTACGACAACAACAACAACGAACTTGTGTTCATCTCTGTAGTAGGGGAGAGTCGCCGATTATGGACTGGGTACAAATATGGACCGTGCTAATTCTGGCCAAGTGACATTGTTTTGGATGGTTTTGCACTTTCAGTCATTTAGATTGCATCATATCCGGCAGACGGCAACCAAAAATATGGCGGCAGCGCCATGCGATAGTAAACGGTGGGTTCTTTTTTTCAATTATAGTACATTTTAACTGGAATGAAATAAACCCTGCCTATTTAATATTCTTGAACTGAAATCTTTTAAAGTGTATATGTAATTAATAACACTAGTGTTTAGGCTGTCAATTGGTATCAGTTGGGAATTCCCGGTCAGTTGAAGCAGGCAGTGGCATTGGTGTTTTTAGATCTAGTCAGATTCCACAAATATGAACCATCCATGTCTATGTATATGAACCTATTAGTCGCCTATCCACAAATATCAACCACCCATGTCGATGTATATGAACCTATTAGTCGCCTATCCACAAACATCAACCACCCATGTCTATGTATATGAACCTATTAGTCGCCTATCCACAAATATCAACCACCCATGTCTATGTATATGAACCTATTAGTCGCCTATCCACAAATATGAACCACCCATGTCTATGTATATGAACCTATTAGTCGCCTATCCACAAATATCAACCACCCATGTCTATGTATATGAACCTATTAGTCGCCTATCCACAAATATCAACCACCCATGTCTATGTATATGAACCTATTAGTCGCCTATCCACAAATATCGAACCACCCATGTCTATGTATATGAACCTATTAGTCGCCTATGTCCACAAATATCAACCACCCTTGTCTATGTATATGAAGACCTATTACGTCGCCTTGGAACAAAGTCGATTTACCGTTATTGTTTTCTTTAGTTTTGAGTTTGTGCTTCAGAAAATGTACAGATAGTACACAAAAACTGATCCATATTTGCAGACTGGGTCGTCCATATTGGTATGATCATACCGATATGGACCGATTTTTTATTTCACTTTTTTCGTCACCTTCAATTATTCTGTTGTTGTTCAAACTTTGGTGTATTGTGGCTTTTGTGCTATCCACAAAATACACACCCAGTGTCGTTATGTTTTGTCTTTGCGTACCAGAGTTATGACACCCATGTGCAATGTATCCATCCATGTGGAGTCTCCCTATGTTCGCGTTTCTGTGAGAATGTTCAATCAAAATGAAGAACAGTACTCCCTTGGGACACCGGGGGGTCGATTCGGTGGAAATTGTTTTCCCCACCTTCTGAGTTTGTGCTTCAGAAAATGTTCAGATTCTAATCAAATCATGGTCATCTTTGCACTCTATCTTTTCCATTTTCTTGCTATCATCTACTATTTTTCTGATATGGACCGATTTTTTATTTCTACTTTTTTCGTCACCTTCCAAGGAATGTATGCTGTTGTTGCACCTCCGAACTTTGGTCGGTATTGTGGCTTTTGTGCAGTGAAAACAGAAAATACACACCCAGTTGCGTTATGTTTTGTCTTTGCGTACCAGAGTTATGACAGTTAGAGAAGTGCAAGTGGTCCATCCATGTGGACTCTCCCCATACTCGCGTTTCTGTGAGAATGTTCGCATTGCTCTCTCCTCTGTGGGCACACCGGGGGGTCTCTTCGGTGGAAATAGTACCCCCACCTTCTGAGTTCTGTGCCAGCAATTTCTTCTAATCTATCATTCTCTTTCACTCGTCTCTTCTCCTCTTTCTTTCTATCATCTACTCCTCTTTCTCTGACTCTCTGACCCATTCTCCTGTCTATGTTTTCTCTTTTAATCTTCTCAAGGAATTGTCTGCTTTCGAGCACCTCCGAAATCGGAATGCGTCGGCTGTTTGCAGCGGGGAGACCAGTAAAAACTGTGGTCTCGGATGTCTCTGCGTACTCTTGTCTCTGTATGGCCTTCATGATCTGGAAACGCAAAAAAGAGAATAAGAATTGTAGCAATGTCTCTCTCTCTCTCTCTCTCTCTCTCTCTCTCTCTCTCTCTCTCTCTCTCTCTCTCTCTCTCTCTCTCTCTCTCTCTCTCTCTCTCTCTCTGTCTCTGTCTTATCCTGTACCCCTTCATGTGCAAAGGCATAAATGAATCTGTGTCTCTCGTTTCTCTCTGTCTCTCTCTCTCTCTCTCACATCCTCTCTCTCTCTCTCTCTCGCTCTCTCTCTCTCTCTCACTCTCTCTCTCTCTCTCTCTCTCGTTGTCTATGTCTCTGTCTCCCTGTTTTTCTGCACGCACTGTCTATCTTTGTGTCTGTGTCTCTGTTTCTCTGTGTCTTTGTCTCTGTCTCACACATCCTGACACTCACATTTACGCACACGTACACACACAGACACAGAGGCACGCGCACAAGTACTTACATAATATGCACACGCAAATGCGCACAGAGAAGTCAGCAAAACCCTGAAAAAGCGAACCAGCAGAAATCTGCCACCTGCAAACATTCGCTATTGTCATTGTCAATAATTATATCGACATTTATTTCGGGAAACGTCTGCAGGCTAAACAAACAAAAAAATCCCCAACAACAACGAATAATCTATTAGGTCTATTCCATTAGCTCTTATATTTCTTTTTCCGGTTTTATCTGATACTGGTGAGGTTTTTATAGTAAAAGATGTACAGCCTAAATTGGGGGATATAAGACCCCGCTAAAATGGAAGAAACCAAACGTGGAGACATTTAGTTAAAAAGAAAAGCACATATAAAACTAGAATCCGAGACATTAGATACAATTAATGGTCGTTGATCGAAGTACATCAAGCCAAGATAGCTACAAAAACTAAAGTAATTTCAGTTTCTAAAAACATTGATAGAAAAGATACCTTATCTGTGCAGACTCAATTAACAGGTCTGTGGCAGGAACATTAAGAAAAAAATCACTTACGGTAAATGTAGGCCTATTTAGAAATGGACCGTGTGTACAATGTGTGCGTGCGCGCGCGTGTATCTCTATGTGTGCGCACACGCGTGTGAATGATGCGCATGCGCGGATGCATAAGCATGTGTGATAGTATTTTACAAGGAGCACATTCATCTCATTAGAGAAGCCGAACTTTGCAGCTTTATTTAATATTACTTTGTCACACAAGAACTTTGTTTTTCACAACTTTGTTTTTATTGACATTAACGTGATATACAACTCATTAATTAATGTCTTTGACTACTGTATACACCCTTCCCTCTAGGCTGTGATTGAGAAGGAGCGCTAGTAGCATTCGTGGACGCCACAAAGACGCCATGACCAACCTTCTTTCCCTTAGGAGGTTTCAAGGACAGGACATCTCTGAGCGCTTCTCTAAAACGAGCGCCGCTGATGCAATAGAGAAAGAAATTGGTGCAGTGGTTCACCTGAATGAGGTAGAACGCCACGGCGAACACCAGGTTCTGTTTGGCCACATCGTAGGGACTGGTGTCGAAGATCTGCGTGGACTGAAACGACTGGTCGAGCATCATGTAGATGGTCTGAGGGAGGGTGCAGCTGATGACACTGGCAGAGTCAATGATCAACATCAGGGAAAGCTGTCGGCTTTTGGAAGACATTTTCCCTGAGGTAGATCGCCCCAGCCCCGTGTTTTTCTGTCCCTGACCACCGAGGTGCCTGGCGTCCTCTGAGCGCTTCACGTGCAGGATGATGATGACGTTGCCCACGATGATGGTCAGGAAGGACAGCATCAGGGAGACGTTGTGCATGTTGGGCCAGTAGTGGTCGTGGAAAATGCGATACTGCTCGCTGAAGTATCTGTCGATGGCGCACAGGTAGGCCTTGATCTCTTTGGGAACCACGCGAGTGGTGAACGCCACGTGCCCTTCCTGGTTTTAACGTTCAGAAAACCCAAACCAAAAACAATGTATGTTTTTATCTAAAGATACAGGTATACCAAAATGATATTTTTGTGTAGGACTTTTCGTTGTTGAAATATTATGGTATGATAATGCAAACCTCAACGTCAGAAAACATATAACATTGTGATGATAAAACTTCAGAAGCGATAAATTTATTCTGCAAACGGAGTGGTGACGAACTATATGCAAATTCCTGCAGTACAGATGTGATTACAGTCAGATAATGGTAACCAAATGCTTAATTTTCTTTGCTCTGTCGACATTATGTTTGTTTGTTTAGAAACAAAAAAACCCATATGTTTCATCAGCTAATTACCATCAGAAGCTCCAGTCCCATCAGGCAGACGGCGACGATCTTGGCTCTGTGGACTGTGCACAGGGTGGACGCCTTCAGAGGGAACTGGACGGCCAGGGAGCGGTCAATGGTCATGGCCACGGTCAGAAACACTCCCAGGTTACTGGTGATCCAGCCGGAGGAGTGGCAGATGGCACAGATGAAGTGCAGATGACGAATGCTGTCAAAGATCTGAAATCACAGACTGAAGCAACTCAAAGGAGTTTTCTCTGTCTGTATGCTCAGTTTGTTGAAAAGTGAACATTGAGCATGAATCAATTTTGCGTACCTGTATAAGACTTAGCACACATGAATGAAGAAAATAGGAACACAGATGAATAAAACAAAAAAATAATGTTTGGTTTAGTCCACTGTGTTTTTTCTCTTCTTACGCATTGAAAGGATTAGTGATAATATATTATTGAAAAACCTATTTAAATTCATAAATGAATTTATGCTCAGAGATGTTCACAATCTATTAGTACGCCAATACTTCGTTTTAGTTTAATAGGAATCCCCGCTCTTTATTTGAATGTTTGTCGTTACGATTTGTTTTTTACAAATACAACCGTTGGTGCATTATTTAGACTTGAGCAATTCTGAAATGTAACGTTGATTATTGTTCAAAGGGTTGTTTTATTTTATCGGCCTATTTCTTCTCAATGTTAAAAACGTTGATACAAAACTAGTGGTAGGTAGGTTACAAAACAAGTTTGGGAACGAAGTTATTATTTTAAACATACAGACAATAATTATGCTTATTGTAAACTACTCACGTGAGGGAAATTGACGTACAAGTAATGCGGAGGCAGAGGTACCAATAAACTGATGGTGTCCACACTGGCACTGACGGCCATGTAGAAGGAAGTGGAAATGTGACGGAAGTGCTTACTGCGCATGACCATGATCACCAAGGTGTTGGTGACAAGGCCTATGAAGAACAGGAATGGAAGGACCCAGAAATCCATACCACTGGCTATTCGTTGTAAAAGTAATGCATTTTCGTCCGTTAGTAATATCGCTCGTGGAGGAGGACTGCTGCTGCTATTTGTGGAATCAGAATCTGATGGTGTCTTCCAGTGGGAAGCGTTATAAAAGTACATGGCGCTGGTGCTAGTATGATTGTTGAGGATCTCTGCTTCTGAACCAGCCGCCATCTTCTTCTGTGGATAACAAGCAACAGTATTTAACATCTGCCCTCAAATTGTAGCTGTTGCCAACGTAGCAAATTGCATAAGAGACACAAAAGCAACAACATTATTATGTTCTTGGCAAATGAATCTTTTCTTATTGTAATCACACCACTTTATCTTTGTTTGTGCTTGTAGTCCTGCCAAATGCACAGACGTTGTGTCCTTAAAGCAAGAGATAAAGAGATTTAAATTCAGTTTTTCAATCAAGGATTATTACTATTTTTATTGAACATTTTTTCAACTGTATACATTTGTAAAAATTCAAAACGTGCACACAGAGACAAATCGACCTGGAGCGACAACATCGATTGGTTTCAATAAAGAAAAGAAAATCGAAAACAGGGGAAAACGACATAATGTGAAAATGACTTTGTGAATGAGAATCATGTTTTTTTGTTACTTTATTTCTTTGCACTGGAATGTTGGTAGTATGACTATCTTGTTGATTTTAATGCATGTTCTTAATGTTGATTTTAATGTTGCTTTTGTAAAGCGCATCGAGCATACTACTGTATGGATTTTAGCGCTATATGAAATAAAATTATTATTATTATTATTATTATTATTATTATTATTCAATTAGATAGATGTATTTCAATATATTATGCATGCTTCAACATAAAATGATTGTAAAACACGCACAAATAAGAAAAGCTAATGTTTATTTCTATCTATTCATTCTTTTTATCCTAACATTTGTTTGGTGTTTGATGCAGCTATCACTTACATGAATGGTGACTCCGTGTGTATGTAATGAACACAATGCGTTCTTCTTCACTGGGTGCTTTGTGATTTACTTTAA
>CM065684.1:47901044-47903544 GCA_017654935.2 Phymorhynchus buccinoides | reverse complement strand
GAAATAATCAGTTGTCTGACAGTTTGTCGTCTTAAGGGTTGTTGGTTCCATACCCCAGCTGTCACTTCTGCGATGTCCAGTTTCCGTTGTAGCCTCCCCCCACCCACCCACCCTCACAATAATTCACCCCTCCTCGCCCATGTCCACATTCCTTCCTTTCGTGCTTTGTTCCCTACGGACACTCATTATTTATTATTTTGATGATTGAAAACCACCTTCCTGTCTATCACAAGCAAAGGAACTTTCGCAATATTGTGAATTTCAATTGATCATGTCTTGCGAATAAAGGGGACAAAAAAACTACAACCCAAACCTTTTACTACAATGCTTAGAACAGTACTGACAGAATACGTTGAAACAGAATAAGTATGATACCAGAAAGACAGGCAAGCGAAAGTAATCGAAACTAGTAGAAGTTTCAGAAAGGAATAATTCCGTGACACCTAACAATATTATACTTGGGAAAGAATGGATGGTATTCATCTTGTGAACATAAATGTTTGAAACCAAAATGTTTACTATAATGTTCAGAACATTAGCAACGTAAAATTCCAACAATTCTGTGTCGAAGTCTTTATTGTCTACTGTACAAAGTATCTTTAGAAATATCCGAACTCTCTGCAGTAGTGACGTGGTAATAGTATACTTGATAATCATTTTCCACCCCTGCCCACTGTCGTATTTCATTTTCTAGAAGCTTCCTATTCTTCTTCTTCGATCGCTCATTTTCCTGTCAATTTTGAGCGCAGATGCGTCATGCTGCCGTTATGCGCCTAACTAAGAAATAGTTAGGCCCAGCAAGTCCGACTTCGGCTGGAGGAAATGTTTTTGAAAGTGTTTCGTGAAAACAAAAAGGCAGGAGAATGGACCGGTAAGGCAGAAAGATAGTAAATGGCAGTCTTTTGCTTAAAGGGAAAAAGCAGAGTCAACGAGAGTGACAGATTAGAGGAAGTTACAAGCGCACAACTTCCAGAAGGTGGGGGAACTATCAGTCTGTCCGTTCGCGGATGGTGATGGTCACGTAAGAGTACGTGCGTGCGTGTGTGCGTTCGTGCGTGCGTGCATGCGTGTGTTACCTGAGTAACACACAGAATCAGAATAAGTGGCAATTGATGGTACACAAGCAGTATCGAACTGAAGAAATACGTTGCTACTTGGTTGGATGTGTGTCCGGGAGTGAGTGAGTGCCACACAAACCTTTGTTCTTGGATGACAATTAAGTCACAATCCTTAGTCATAAACACCCATGTACTAATACGTAGACCCTATGGAAATGAGTCGGGTGTTTTTTTTTGGGGGGGGTTGAATTTTATGCCAATACATAATGCAATATGGCCCATACATGCATCTGGTTTGAACACAATATGCATTTAAAGCACTGCCTGTGCACATCTACCACCATGGCTAATGGTGATACCGCTATTGATATGCTTGCTATTACTGGTTTTGAAGTTCTGATTATTCCATGCTAGCATTCGTCCGTTTATGCTTGGCTATGCATTCTTGTTCTGATTGTTTGCTTGCTTGTTTTGTATAGGTTAGGCTGTGTACACACATAAGCGGATATCCCATGCGGAAACCCGTGCGCAGTCCATAAATAAGTAAAACAAAGAAAGGAAAAGATGTGCGCACGTATCCGAATTTCCCCTATATGCGTATTCTTTTGTCCTTCTTTCTACCACTTATTTAGGGTTTTCTTACGCGTTTAATGTGAACCCGGCCTTACTCGGTATCTCATTTGATCAGTTCTTCTTTTTGTTTTGGGTGCGTTTTGTTCTTTTCGTATTTCATTATAAAATGCGTTGTAAAAAACAACAGCGTTAACCCTTTCACCGCCAGCCATATAGCAGTAAACAAATTCCATTGAATTTTACTTGCGTAGAGAACAATAACCATCTGCAGTATTGGGGATTCTTCTGTGACATATATAAAATAAGGTCTATCCTTACTTCCCAAAACTAAGGCAATAGGGTCTTTGGATAATAGACCCCAATTTGATGCCTTTTAGTGACATAGGTGTTAAGTCACTTTGGTGGTAAAATGCGACTTTGGCGGTGAAAGGGTTAAATAAAAACAACAACAAGAAACTGCCTTCAAATAAAATGGCACCTGATGTCAAGATTTAAAGACCGTAACTCAGCCCATGGAACGAGAAAGGACAGACAGGAAGAAGTAGCTCTGAAACCATTCACTTGACCGCGCCATTAACTTTGATTTCAAAAGGAAAAAAAGGAGAAAGCAAGAAATATGTAAACACGGAAAGGTTTGAGACAGTTGTTTGGGAGATAGATAATTAAAAAAAAGAGCAAGCATCGATTGTCTGAATTGTTGCAATATACTGCATGAACAAAAACAGACAAACGAAACAACAAACAACAAGAAATTGCTATGTCATTTGGCAGTTTCAGGCGCAACATTCACTACACTGTCATTGGCGATGATACTGTCCCTTCCTGTCAATCAGCTAAAAACCTTGGTGTAACCCTCGACTGTCAGCTAA
>CM065684.1:47886044-47888544 GCA_017654935.2 Phymorhynchus buccinoides | reverse complement strand
TCTCTCTCTCTCTCTCTCTCTCTCCCCTCTCTCTCTCTCTCTCTCTCTCTCTCTCTCTCTCTCTCTCTCTCTCTCTCTCTCTCTCTCTCTCTCTCTCTCTCTCTCTCTCTCTCTCTCTCTCTCTCTCTCTCTCTCTCTCTCTCTCCACAACTTTACATTACACTGAGATGGAGCAAGTGTGATGGCATAACCATACGAAGGTGTTTTCTTTTCGTTTCGCTCCTTTTTGTCTGTCATTTTCTGTCTTCGTGTTTGTTTGTTTGGGATTTGTTCGTTCTTTGAAAAATAATGGGTTTTTGTCTCGGGATTAAGAGCTGACCATTTCATTTTAGCGTTTATCACCATCACGCTAGCAAAGCTCACTGGGTAATCGGCTGGTTCGGTAATCATGCGTGCGTCTTAAATAGCGCGTTAACACGGGGCGTAGCATGTCAATTAGCACAAACAGCCAATCGTGTTGCCAGTTTAGCCTCATTTGCATGTTGCTACCCGTGTTAACTGCTTAAGACGCACTCATGATAACGGTTCCTGGTGCCCGGTAGTCTCTTTGATTTCCCTGCACTACTCGTGTGTGTGTGTCTTTTGGGTTTATTTAGTCCTCCGGTGAAGCTGGGGGGGGGGGGGGGGGGGGGGGGGGGGGGGGGGTTATTTGTGGGGGGGGGGGGGGGGGGGGGGGGGGGGGGGGGGGGCTATTGTTTTTGTCTCTGTCCGTCTTTATATCGCGTTTTCTCGAATTCCATTTTTTGTACGACTCAGATGGCTTGGAGTCAAAACGGACTATCTTTTGGATAGTCCATTGACATATTATTGAAATTAGTACGAACACTAATAACTTATATACCGATCTCCAAGTAGTGCCACAGAGGCCTGCCAGCCGTGATATATAAAACAATATCCAGAGATATCATTTGCATATATTAACCCATAGGCTTAGTGGAAATTCGCGTGTAAGAATACACCGTTGCTATTAGAAACTTGACGTCACAGTTATATATCTCACGGCTTGCAACGCAACCACACCCAGAATTTGACAAGCTGTGCAGTGTTACCCCTAGGATTCATTCATCGCTGACGACAACATTTAATGCTAGTACACAACGAAGATTCATGATTTGAATGAATCAATAGTACCAGATGTTACATATCTACACAAGCCATTCTGTGCCTGCCACTTGAAATGTCTAGCCGTGTATCTAGGCCTAGGCTACTCAACTCCATGACCGTGTCGATTAGCAGACGATTCGAGCTAAGCAATTTTGGCACAGGGAGAGTCCATGTTGATAATGTAGACGCAGTACTGTCTCAAAACAGCTCGAATTCATCTTCAGTCCGGAAATAAAAATGAGCTGACTGAACCTGTGCGAAGAGCTACCGCACCTTCGTTAAAAAGAAGAAGAAAAAGAAGCGTGTTTTCGGGGCCTGTGATCGTTCTTGTCAAAGCTGACTTCCCTCTTTTTCACGGTGTGTTGAAATTGACTCGCTTAAGTGTGTAGCCTACGTTTTATTGTTGGTGTTTACAGGTTAAAATAACAGCAATTGTCGTTAGTGTTTCAGTTTGTTGCTTCTGTTTGTGTGTATGTTTTGTTACCACATCTTATGATGTACATTTGAGTTAACATTTTCTATTTTGTTGAACTATATTCTTTGCGCAAGAATGCGTGTTACAGTGTGTGTGTGCTGGGACAACTGGTGTGAAAAATGGATGCGTTTTCATTTCGCTGCAGATCTGAGCCTGTTTCTTTTTCTTGCTTTTCTGTTGATACACATCGGTATATATCCGTTATTATGATTTTGGAGTTAGATATTGCTTTTATCCTATCTCTCGAGCCTTGCTGTTTATGCTCGAGAGATAGGATAAAAGCAATATCTAACTCCCAAATCATAATAACTGATAGTATCAAAACACGACTGCAGAAATATAAAAAGCAAAACCCCCCTTTATAAATATATTCCTGCAGTCATTGTTTGATACAAGTTATTAGTTTTTGTAATAGGTTCCATAATACGCCAAAGGACTATCTAAAGATAGTCCGTTTTGATTCCAAGCCACCAACTGTTTTATTTTTATTTTAAGGTCAAGGTCACGCCGGGTACTGGGTTCGAACCCCAAACAACCTAATCACCATTATCTTGCCAAGCTTTGAACATAATATTATTTCAATGCAGGTTTTTTTCTCAGAATGTTTTCACATGAAAGTGCTGTAATATTGCTACCTTTGATTTGTCTGTCCGTCCGTGCATCCGTACAGGTATGCGTGCGTGCTATTTATGGGGTTCGAACCCCAAGGTTCTATCTCGTGAACTACTGAACAGAATCGCTTCAACTTTTGGATGGTAGTGCAAAACTGCTCATAATGTGCGTGCCCTTGATCTTACCCATTATGAACACGTGAGGGGACTTCGCACCCGCTCGGGTTCAGCCATGTTTCTTCTTTTTTAAATATTCCATTTACTAACCATTACGTTTATACTAAAGTTTTAATGATAATTTGTCATCAAT
>CM065684.1:47876044-47881044 GCA_017654935.2 Phymorhynchus buccinoides | reverse complement strand
CTACACCATTTTGACGAATATCCAAAGAAGTCATATTCAGATGTTCTGCAAATCACATAAAGCAGAACGAACAAACGTGATGCAGCAGAGAGCAGTTTTTAGATAAAAGAAGGCAGTAACAAGATGCGGGTTGCTTAAGGTCTCTGTACACGTTAACATTATTCACAAAATATCACTATTTCCCCATGGCAAGACAGTGAGTTGTAAGTCATATTATGAGTGGCCTAACGCTGTGTTGCCATGGGAATATAGAGATATTTTGTGAATGTGTTAACGTGTACAGAAACCTTTAGAAAGCGAGAGAAAGGGTGATTGATCCGCAACATCTCTTTTATATTAACACATCAACAATCAATACAACATCATATCAACAAGCAATACACTGTCATATCAACAAGCAATAGGCCTATCAATGTCATATCAACAATCAATACAACGTCATATCCACATGATTTAATACACATCATCGTGGATCTCGCACGTGCAAGAAAAGATAAGAAACGAAGGAGAGGGAGAGGGAGAGAAAAGACAGAGAGAGAGAGAGAGAGAGAGAGAGAGAGAGAGAGAGAGAGAGAGAGAGAGAGAGAGAGAGAGAGAGACAGACAGACAGACAGACAGACAGACAGACAGACAGAGAGTCAGAGACAGAGAGACAGAGAAAGAGAGAGAGTAATCAGAAAAATGGAGCCGCGGGCGTTTCTTTCTGGTCAAAGAAATGCGAGATACAAACAAAACACCGAGAGGGAGAGTGGCATTCATGGGTGACCATGTCCAATCCCCCTGTGGCCAGAGAAAGACGTGTTATTAGTGTGGACACATCAAACACCCCTTTCTCTTTGATCCACCTTCCATGGCTTCCTGCTTAACAACGGCTTTCAATAGGCATAGAACCTGGTGGCGGAGAAAGCAAACCCAAAATAAACAACAAACAGTTCTGTGTTGTTATTATTTTCGTAATAATCATTCTAACCGAACGTGCATTTTGATGCATGCTGTAGACTTTTCGTGTGGTTTGTTGAGCGCTAGTTAGTGGTATTACTGGCCTGGGGTAACAATCTCCTTTCTGCTTTCTGGATGTACCTAGAAGGATTCGTCTCATCGCACCTCACACAGGGATTCAAACAAGTCGAAAAGTAGTCTACAAGAAAAGTCCAAATCGAAAATGAGGCGCTCACTGGTGCAACCCGCTTGACAGTACACATCACCGTGTGTGCCCTTCGTCATACAATGTACCTTTTAAATCGATATTTTGACCACATTCCAGTTTGGCATTGTCAATACAAGCACGAAGCCCGTTTCGGAACAACATATATGCAGGAAATGAAAGGCTCTGTATAAAAATGAGTTTACCTAAGACGGTAGTTGCTTGTAGCACTTATGTATAGTAGTGTCATGATTTAAAAAGAACAAAAAAACTATTATCACCATTCGTTTTTATCTCGGAAATAAAATATGATATTGCAACAATGCCCTAAAACCAAATAGTTGTATGCATAATGTTTACAAAGTCGCGTTACGAAAGAGAAACAAAGATAGATCATATATAAAAGTTTGTGGGTCAGCAACACATTGGTACAAGAATCGAAATGATTAATCTCTAGCGAGTCCTGGAGAGTGCAAGAGGACAGGAAAGGTTAGATAAATTAAGATTGTCATAGTCCCCCTAATCCTTCTGTTTCAACAACCTATCTATTATATCGGTCGATATAAACAAATGTTTTGGCAAACAAAAACACCCACGGGAAACATAGTTTTGAAGCACGTCATATTTCAGATTTCATATGGCATTTGATGTCCGCTTATCAAACAGCAACATTCTAGTATGCATAGATACTAGACCTGTGGAGAAAGTCGCAAACACTGAATATGTTGTGTATTGACGGGATGCAACTGTAAACGAAAACAGTGTCACACTAGTGCTCACAACGTCATACAGGATTACATTTGCATTATTAGGTAGTATTATGTAGTATTAGGTATTTTATAGTTACAGAGGCGTCTCTGTGAGATTCGGGTGGTTCCCACCTGGAGAGCGCGTCGCAGCCAGAGGCGCGCCACCCAATATTTTTTTTGAGACGTGCGATTTTTGTGTGACTGATGAGGAAGGAAAGTGAGTGGTGGTAAATGTTGACCAAATGACAACTTTTTCGTGGCCACTGGGATTAACGTGTGCTAAGTGCATGGGCACACGGTAGCTCGGTTTATCGTCTCTTCCGAAATACTCCACGTTCAGACCGTAAGGCATAGTGCAAAGTGAGAGGAAAAATCACCTGTACCCAGGTTCGAACTCGGGTTTACTTGACACGAGGCGAACGCGCTACCACTGTGCCACTCTACAGGTGTTATTTTCTTCCAGATGAAATTAGTTTACAATGAGGTAGATAGATTTAGAAAAGTAACTGTCGGAAATTAGTTTTCACTGAGGTGTGATAAGACTGGAAACACAACTCTACCACGACAATATCAGTAGCGAAGGGTCATACAGACGCAATGTCAGTAGCGAAGGGTCATACAGACACAATGTCAGTAGCGAAGGGTCATACAGACACAATGTCAGTAGCGAAGGGTCATACAGACACAATGTCAGTAGCGAAGGGTCATACAGACACAATGTCAGTAGCGAAGGGTCATAAAGACACAATGTCAGTAGCGAAGGGTCATACAGACACAATGTCAGTAGCGAAGGGTCATACAGACACAATATCAGTAGCGAAATGTCATACAGACACAATGTCGTGGTAGTAGTTGTTTTTCCAGTCTTATCACACCTCAGTGTCAGTAGCGAAGGGTCATACAGACACAATGTCAGTAGCGAAGGGTCATACAGACACAATATCAGTAGCGAAATGTCATACAGACACAATGTCGTGGTAGTAGTTGTTTTTCCAGTCTTATCACACCTCAGTGTCAGTAGCGAAGGGTCATACAGACACAATGTCAGTAGCGAAGGGTCATACAGACACAATGTCAGTAGCGAAGGGTCATACAGACACAATGTCAGTAGCGAAGGGTCATACAGACATGCAATGAATAACCACTTTTAATAAAACGACACTGTAAAATTTCCTGATCAAAAACAAAGAACAAAGAAACAGGAGAAGGATGTAATGTTGTTTGGTACTCTAATTATTGATGGTAAAATTGAACGAAAAAATAATTCGAAAGAAGAAGAGGAGGAGGAGGAGGAGGAGGAGGAGGAGGAGGAGGAGGAGGAGGAGGAGGAGGAGGAGGAGGAGGAGGAGGAGGATGAAGAAGGCCAACAACCGCAAACTTCTCGTGATCAAAAGAAAAGAAGACGAAGAAAGCAGGACGTGCGGTGCACTCTCTGGTACTCTAATGATACTACGTGAAATTAATGAGAAAGGGGGAACAAAAGAAGAAGACAAAAAGAAGAACAAGAACAACAAGGGCATCGCCGAGCGGCAGCAACGCATTGTGACAATGCCAACCCGGCCAGAGTTATGTCCTCTCCCCCCACCCCCACCCCCCAATAAACACACCACTTTCCACCCTTACAGAACGCATAAAATACATAGCCCAAAATTTGAAGCGATTCTGTTCAGTAGTTCACGAGATACAGCTGAACTTTTATACAAACTTCCTTGCACCGAGTTATGTCCTCCCCCCCCCCCCCCCCCCATAAACACACACACTTTCCACCCTTACAGAACGCATAAAATACATAGCCCAAAATTTGAAGCGATTCTGTTCAGTAGTTCACGAGATACAGCTGAACTTTTATACAAACTTCCTGGCACCATGGTACACCACCACACAACTTTGAAGCGATTCTGTTCACTAGTTCACGAAATAAAGCTGGGGGGAAATTACATAGCCCAAAGAAGGAAATGTCGGTTTTCAAGGTCAAACTTCAAGGTCAAGGTCAGCACGGTGTTGATTAACGAAAGGAAGCTTCCTTTTCAAGCTGTCTACCCCTCTGCCAATTTTAATCAACGTCCAAACAGTAGTTTTTTAGATAATCAGATACACAGACACACAGACATACACACACACACACACACACACACACACACACACACACACACACACACACACACACACACACACACACACACACACACACACACACACACACACACACACACACACACACACACACACACACACACACACACACACACACACACACACACACACACACACACACACACACACACAAAAAACCAATCGCAAAACCCCGGCCTCTGGCCGGGTAATAATAAAAACAAGAAGAACAACGAGAAAAACAAGTTAGAGGAACAAGAAGAACATTAAAGGGCTCATGCTTGCCTTTCAGAGCAAACATGGGAGCACTTCCGGTTGTTACTTCCGGTTCGTATTTGTACTGGAAGTTTTGCCAATAGTAGGTAGTATGAACGCATTCCGTTCAGACGTTTTTTTTTAGATATTCAAAATTGAAAAATCGCCAATTTCGCGGTTTGGGGCTGTATTTCGGATGAAAATCATTTATTATTGCTAATTTGGCAATCCCTTAGTGACCCGCAAATTTTCGAAAAAATCAGCCTAATTGGACAAGGGGATGGGAGAGAAAGAAGAAGAAGAAGATGTTTTTTCAATAACGATAGTATTCTTCTTAAAAGGGAAAATGAAAAAGAATTACAACAACATCAAGAAGAACAAAAACACAAACAACAACAACAAGACGAAGAAGAAGAAGAAGAAGAAGAAGAAGAAGAAGAAGAAGAAGAAGAAGAAGAAGAAGAAGAAGAAGAAGAAGAAGAAGAAGAAGAAGAAGAAGAAGAAGAAGAAGAAGAAGAAGAAGAAGAAGAAGAAAACAACAGCTTCAACAACTACTACAACAAGGAGAGGATGAAGAAGAAGGAACAGAATAGAATGATAAAGAAGAGGAGGAGGGGGGGGGGGGGGGAAGATGACGGTTATGAAATAGTAGGGGAAGACGGGGTAAAAAGCGCATGGGCGGGTTAGAAGCCCACCCCAATTATCTCATGAAATAAAGAAAATTTCAGTCAAATTTGCCC
>CM065684.1:47848544-47868544 GCA_017654935.2 Phymorhynchus buccinoides | reverse complement strand
TCAACGAGCCAACGCACCATCGTGGCCATATCCTGGATTGGTTGGTGGTACCGGGAGACTGTGTCATTTCTGACATTCAGGTGATGGACCTCGCGTTAGGCGACCATTTTGCTCTCGTGTGTTGCCTTCCTATCGAAAGGCAAAAGAAAGGTATGCGCTGTGTCACTTCCAGAAATCTGAAGAAAATTAACCTTGAAGAATTCAGGTCAGACGTCTGTACTGTTGTGAATGCTGGTGAGGATGCTGACCCCTCGTCCGTGGTGGAGGTCTACAACGATGGCTTGAGAAAGGTCCTGGACAGCCATGCTCCACTCGTCACTCGCACCATCACTGAGAGACCCGCGGCGCCATGGATGACCACATAAATTAAAAAAACGCAAAACGCAAGGAGCGCCAAGTCGAGCGCTGCTGGAGGAAAACCAAGTCATGCGTGCAGCGCGAGATCTATCAGAAAGAGCGTGACATTGTAAACGATCTTCAGGTTCAGGCTCAAAAAGCTCATTTTGACTCTTTGATCAGTGAATGTTCTTCCAGCAAACAACTGCATGCCATCGCAGATAGACTCATGGGGCATTCTAAAGCACCCATTATTCCAACTAACATTCCACGCTCTGACTTGCCTGATGTTTTCTGTAACTATTTGAGAAAATAGAGACAATTCGTAAAGATTTTGATTTGTCAAAAGAAGACGTTGATTCCAGTACATTTTGTGGTGAGAGTCTGACACATTTTGAGCCAGTTTCACAAGAAGCTGTGCGAACCATTATCATGAGTTCCCCCTCAAAACCTGTGCCCTTGACCCTATCCCCACTGATTTACTAAGACACTGTATCGATGGCCTGTTGCCACTGATCACATGCATTATCAATGCATCGTTGTCTTCTGGTAAAGTTCATGACTCATTGAAACAAGCCTATGTTATCTCACTGTTGAAAAAAACAAACCTGGATCCAAACAGTCTGAACAATTATCGGCCAGTCTCCAACCTCCCTTTTATTTCTAAGATCCTTGAAAAAGCTGTTCTCACACTACTCCAAAAACACCTCTCTGGGAATAGTCTGTTAGAAATCCACCAGTCAGCTTACAGAGCAAACCATAGCACATAAACAGCCCTTCTCTCTGTCACTGACAATCTCCTCACTAACCAGGATGACAGACTAGTGTCAATAACAGCCTTTCTAGACCTAACAGCTGCGTTCGACACTCTTGATCATGAAATACTGATACAGCGTCTCTCTGCAGTCTATGGCATTGGCTCAACTGCTCTCGGGTGGTTCAGATCCTATCTGTCAAACCGCAAACATTCTGTCTCTGTTGCTGGCAATACTTCAAAGCTTGCTGATCTTTCATGTGGTGTGCCTCAGGGGTCTGTCTTAGGCCCCATTCTTTTCACCCTCTACACTCAGCCACTTTCTTCTGTCATCGAGGACCACAACCTGGCGTTTGAAAAATTTGCAGACGATACCGAAATACAGACAGGTGCTCCTCCTACAGACTTTCCTCTTATCTCTCAGAACATAGCTTCTTGTACTGCTGATGTAAAAACCTGCATGAGTGAAAACAATTTAAAACAATGGAGATAAAACAGAACTCTTGGCTACTGCTGACTCTCTCCGACTAAAACAAGTAAAGAAAGAACCACTGTTCCTAGGCTCTAGTTCTGTCTCATTTAAAACCTCTGTCAAGTATCTCGGTGTTCGTCTTGATGAAACTCTGTCCATGGACTCTCAAATATCTTCTCTCTGTCGTACTTCCAACTTTCACTTGCGGCGGATTGCAGCAATCAGACCATATCTCTCAGTAGAAAGCACAGCACACCTTGTTCGCTCACTGATCCTCTCTAGATTAGACTACTGTAACAGCATTCTTGCTGGTCTCCCTTCTTCATCTGTCTCTAGAATACAAAAAGTGCAAAACAATGCTGCTAGGCTCGTACTGCGAAAGAAAAAACGCGACCACATTACGCCTCTTCTCAAACAGCTACACTGGCTTCCTATCGCAGCACGTATCGAGTACAAGATGGCCACCCTAGCTTTCAAATTTCACGACGATTCTTTCCCTGCTTATCTTTCAAGTACGCTCTTACCATATGTACCCTCTCGGTCTCTTCGCTCTAGCAGTCAAAACTTCCTAAAGATCTCAAACTACAATCTAAAATCAGCTGGGCAGAGAGCCTTTCGCTTCCAGTGCGCAAAGATGTGGAATAGCCTGCCCGACAGTTTTCGCAACAGCCCATCTATCCCCACTTTCAAGAAGAACCTGAAAACCTATCTCTTCAGAAAATCCTACTGCACTTCTTTTGTTGAGTGATTCTCCTTTCTTCTCATTCTCCCCTCATTCTTCCCTCTAATGAAGGCCGACGTGTTGGAGCGAAATAGGGAAATGGTGCCTTGGCCTTGATGCGTACACTATGTTTGAGATAGAGAACTCCAAGGTGTGTGTGTGTGTGTGTGTGTGTGTGTGTGTGTGTGTGTGTGTGTGTGTGTGTGTGTGTGTGTGTGTGTGTGTGTGTGTGTATGTGTGTGTGTGTGTGTGTGTGTGCATGCACGTGTATGTCTCTGCGTGTGTATGCTTGCGTGCGTGCGTGTGTGCATGCGCATGCGTGTGTGTTGTGTGTGTGAATCCCCCCCTCCCCTCTCCATTTCTTACTTTATTATTGACTTATGTCATTTTGTTGACTGGAGCGGATTAGTGGGTGGGGTGGGGATTTGATTTTGATTTGACTTTGATTTTTTATGTGTGCATGGGCGTACGCGAGTGTGTGTCGTTTCTCTTCATTTACATTCATTAGTTTTCAATTCTTTTTTAACGAAGTCAATATGTTGGCCTTAAGCTGGCGAGTGCGTGTGTTGTCATTTTTTCTTCCGTTTGCATCTGTTATTATCTCTTATTGTGCATGTGTATATTTATATGTATCTTATATGATCTGTATGTCCTGGTATTCTATTGTGTATTTAAATAATAGTATTACGTGCCTGTATTATCATGTTCATGTGTGCTTTGTATATGCGTTGTATCTGTAAGGCGCTTTGAGCTGTTGTCAGGATACTGCGCCATATAAATGTTATTAATTATTATTATTATTATTAGTGCTCTCCACACATACATCCCTTCTCCCTCATTTCGATCTTCCAAAACCATGTCAATATAAGTACCTAAAACTAATTTAAAGTCTTCTCGCCAGCGCGGCTTCAGTTGTTGTTTTTTGTGCCCCAACTGTCTGGAATTCTCTTTCTGTCCATCTACGTCAACTCTTTACGGTTTCAAAATCCAGCTCAAGACCCATCTGTGTCAGAAAGCCTTCTCTCTGTGGCTTCACACCCTAGAGATATGGTTGCATGAACGTAGAATGGTTCATGTAGGTGCGCCTGCGTGTGATACCGTGAATGCAAGCGCTTCGAGTCTAATTTGTTTTGGGGAAAGGCGCTATAAAAAATACTCTGCATTGTTATTATTAGTAATACTCAGTGATGTGGCTTGTACAACGCAGGGGCTTAGAAAGCTGCGCTATACTGCACTCCACAGCACTCCACAGCACTTCACAGCACTCCACAGCACTTCATAGCACTTCACAGTGTTGTTCAGTCAATTGTACAAATGCACCGCTTGTATCAGGGTTCTCAATGAATGTGCATTATACATTAGCACAATTTACACTATACTTTTGTAATTTTTCTTGATATCTTTCTCAATTCTATCCAATATTTTAGCATTTTTCGTTATACTAAAGTTACTATTGAGAACACAATGGATGTGTAAGATGTTAGTGTGTGTACTACCTTTACGTTATTGATATTACAAATTTGTTTATGAGCATGTATGTTGTGAGAACTGTGCAAATGGGGAAGGAGGAGGATAAAGCGAGAGAGGCAAGAGGGGACAGATGAGTCCAAGTGGTTGATTATTTGTGGTTGCCATTTTTAATGTGTCTTTACTCTGTGTTCTATGCATTCTTGTCACAGCCGTTCAAAACACATAAAATCAAGCTGCTTAGTTAAAACACTGAATCACGAAATCTTAGATAAACATTCTATCAATCATGTCCATATAAAATATATTTGAGATGTATGTTCTGTGTAGTGTTTGTGATATATTTCTTCCATCAGATTTATGTTAAAAACTATTTTTTGTTGTGTAGTATCATGCAACATATTTAGTAGAAATTGTTCTTGAATATTATAATTAATATCGTAAATATAAATAAAACTGCCCATGAATGAAAATCTAACAATAGCAAAGTAATACAACTCATTTCCAAACATACTACAACATATTCTTGTTGTTTGTGAAAGGTTACTTATGGAAACTTTGGTTGGCTTGAAAAAGCGAAGAAAAATATAGATAAACTAAAGGTCCCTCTCTGAACAGCAGTGATGTGTTATTCATGTGCCATTATTATGTTTTTATGTCATGTTTTATGTGTTACATATTTAGAGTTTATGTGGAACTGAAAAAAACCGTTGGATGGAAGTTCAGTTTAACGTCGCGTATCGGCTTTCGCCATGTACGACGGGCTGAACAAGCCAACCATGGTATAAACAAAAATTTATGTTCCTGAATCACTGTCTTAGCCAAAAGGCCGAGAAGCGATCAGGATGGAAAAAAACCCGTTATTGACAACCGTCATTTTTATTTAATTACAAT
The DNA here is from genome assembly GCA_017654935.2 of Phymorhynchus buccinoides. Lineage (NCBI taxonomy): Eukaryota > Metazoa > Mollusca > Gastropoda > Neogastropoda > Raphitomidae > Phymorhynchus > Phymorhynchus buccinoides. Next base: position 47,863,900 of record CM065684.1, on the reverse strand, counting down.
GCAAGTCGGTTTATCACACACATTGAAATGTGAACTCAGACTTCCGGTCGGACAGCACACCTACCTACCAGCTCTCGTCAAAATCAACTTCTACAGACCTGTGCAATCTACTCTTTGGTGTGTGCGTTGTGTAGAACTAGATGGTGGTTCGCTTTGTTTAATCTAAGTTTTCCAGTTATTAGTGAGCTTCTTAGTCTACGCCCCAAAGACAAGTGTAGGCAGCTGCAAACTGCCCAGCGCCAGCCTGGCAGCATGGCGGTCGCATAGGTACCGGTGCCTCCAGGGTTTATTCACACCCGCGCACTGACTGCTGCCGAGAATAAAGACTATTCCACCTTGGAATTACGTGTTGGCGCAGAAAAAGCGACTGGACTGAACAAGATCACTATACAGCTCGAATAATAGGCTCGTTGTAGGGTTTCTACCTTACAGACGTAGAAGCGAGAATGAATGTTCTAACCAAAGGACTATCCCTTAGAGGATTCATCATGCACCCCACTGATAGAAGCCCTTTCATGAGACCAGATGAGGATGGGAAAGAAAGGGAAATCCCCACAACTCGCCTGACTATGAGGGAATATTCCTTGGGAATTCCTGAACGAGGAATTATCCACGTTGTTTTAAGTAATCCCAGGAGTAAAACCGTGTTCCCGTCTCATGAACGAGAAGGTGAGATGGGAAAACAGCAGACTGACAAAATGGAATACGGGGAAAAGATTCATATAAACTGCCCAAAAGTTGCTAAGGATAGACTTTTACAACCTTGATTGCTAAAAGGTAGTGTAATTGTAAGCAACAAAAATTGCATGACCGGAAAGAGCATTCATCCGTGAACACAAGCTCACTCACATTTGTTTTATCCAACTTCCTGCTTACGTGCATCACGTGAATTTCGAGCGCAGAAGTGTCATTTCGCTGAAATGGAGTGAAAGCATAAAATAAGTAAGAAAGTTGTCCGAATCAGCGGCATTTCTTGCTCACATCGCAAACGTCGTACACACAAGAGGCAACGTTTCATGCCCGAAGTGAGATAATGACGTCATTTGACACGCAAAGAGTTGTCTTTCTGTGTTGATATGTTGGAGAACAGTTGTACAGTGACTCTTTGTGTCATTAGTGGTTTTAATATCACAATGCTTCGCTTCCAAAGCTTGGATTCACTGCCATGAGGTTGGTACTGCTGATACACGTCGTGAAGGTGGCAGAATTTGGGTGACTGGTAATAACAATGGCAGTTTTCCGCTTTTCTTCAGGCCTGCCAAAATCGCAATCTCGCAGCATTTTGATTTGCTGAATGCCTCATTGCGGAACATTCCCTTATGATACGCTACACCTACTTTCTGTTGACGTGAGAGGACTAAACCTAAAAAAGAAACGCTTTTATCTTATTCAAAGAATTAAATAGAGAAAATATGACGTTATTGCTATGCAAGAAACTCACATATCGACAGAAGAGGAAGCTAGTCTAGGGGAACTTCAGTGGGGAGGAAAATTGTTCTATTCATTAGGTGGTGATCATTGTTTAGGTCAAATTCTCTTGATATTTGGTATTCTCTGTGAAATTCGGGCTGCTCTCCCCCGGAGAGTGCGTTGCCGCAAGTGCAGCGCCAACCCATTTTGGTGGGGGGTTTTTGGGGGGCAGAGGGTGAGAAGGGTGTGTGGACACATTTGGAAAATCTAGCTATCAATTTGGCTATACCAGGCAGCGGGATTTCTCCCTGCTCTTACCGACTTTCAACTGCCGTGGGATTTTTACGTGCGTAAAGCGCACGGGTCAGACTAGCTTTAAGTCCCCATCCGAAGGACTCGACATTCAGTTCGATTTTCTTGTCAAACTAGAAAGAAAGGGCGAGGCCGGGATTCGAACCCGGGTCACTCACGCTGCAGTCACGCATTACATTTGGCAGGCGAACGTCTTAACCACTCTGCCACCTTTCTGTTAGTGTCGACAAGACACATAATGTATAAAATCGCTTATTATGTGATGGGCATTTTAGGATCGACAGCATCTCCCTGACTAGTTTGACGCCACCTGACTAGTTAGACCATAAAGCAGAAAGCCTATATACTGTCTTGGGTTAGACCATGCCAGCATCTCAACTAAGACTCGCAGCCAATGGCAACGAGTAACAGTATCATAGTTAATAATAACTTTAACCCTTTCACCGCCAGCCATATTTCAACCAAAAATGTCCATTAAATTTACCTGGGTAGAGAACAAAATTCATCTACAGTATTGGGGATTCTTCTGTGGCATATATAAAATAAGGTCTATCCTTACTTCGCAAAACTAAGACAATAGGGTCTTTGGATAATAGACCCCAATTGGATGCCTTTTAATGACATAGGCGTTAAATCACTGTCGTGCTAAAATGCGACTTTGACGGTGAAAGGGTTAATGTTGTTGTGATATTGGTTGTCGAAACAGTTCTGCTATTCTTTTAGACCATTCTTTTCAGTAAATGCATAGGCCTAACTCATAATACTCAATACTAATGTTCATTTATTTTGCTTATTAATCTTCTTTTTTTAACCCTTTCATCGCCAGCCATATTTCAGCCAAACATTTCCAAAAAAACTAAATGTACCTGGGTAGAGAAGATCAGAAAAATCCATCTGCAGCATTGGGGATTCTTCTGTGACATATATAACATAAGGTCTATTCTTACTTCCCAAAACTAAGACAACAGGGTCTTTGGATAATAGACCCCAATTTGATGCCTTTTAGTGACATAGGTGTCAAATCACTGTAGTGCTAAAATGCGACTTTGGCGGTGAAAAGGGTTAAAAAAAACCACACACACAAAACACAAAGAGAACATCATTAATAAATTATTCGCAAAACGAAAGAGTTGTACATTCATTGTTTTGTGGTTGTATCTTGTATTGACTGTAAATAACTTTAAACTCTCAGCTTACACTCAAAATCGCTGTAAATGTTTTTTAGAAAATGTGGTCATGAAAAGCTAAATTTAGTTCAGCTGCACCAACATTTCTTAAATCCGACGAAAGTTTTTCATGGGAACATGAGGGTGTGTTCCTTATAAGCGGAAATTCCTTGTAACTGACTTCCTACTATTCAATGTGTTGTAAGCTATAACAAAGAACAGCTTCACCCAGGGCATTCAACTTGGCTTCCTTATAAGCGGAATTAATTCATTATATCCGACTTCCTACTAAGCGGTATGAACTGTATAAAATGTTCAACCATTCTGGCAGGGCAGAGTCATTGAGTCATTGAGAGCAGAGAGAGAGAGAGAGAGAGAGAGAGAGAGAGAGAGAGAGAGAGAGAGAGAGAGAGAGAGAGAGAGAGAGAGAGAGAGAGAGAGAGAGAGAGAGAGAGAGAGAGAGAGAGAGAGAGAGAGAGAGAGAGAGAGAGAGAGAGAGATGGAGAGAGAGAGAGAGAGAGAGAGAGAGAGGAGAGAGAGAGAGAGAGATAGAGAGAGAGAGAGAGAGAGAGAGAGAGAGAGAGAGAGAGAGAGAGAGAGAGAGAGAGAGAGAGAGAGAGAGAGAGGAGAGAGAGAGAGAGAGAGAGAGAGAGAGAGAGAGAGAGAGAGAGAGAGAGAGAGAGAGAGATGGACAGGGAGAGAGAGAGAGAGAGAGAGAGAGAGAGAGAGAGAGAGAGAGAGAGAGAGAGAGAGAGAGAGAGAGAGAGAGAGAGAGAGAGAGACTCAGACATATCGTGTTGTGTATTTGTAAAGAGTGAGCAAAGAGGGGGAAAAAGTATTGCATGTGTGTTGTTTCAGAATATGAAGTAAAGTGTGTTTATCATTAAAAACGAAAAGACAAAAAAACCATTCTGGCAGCTGCGTGGCTTTGTTTTGTCTGTTCTTTTTCTTTAAAGTATTGTCTGTATTAGTTCATGTGTTTCTGAAAATACCTTGTCGTTTTGCTTGAGGTGACGTTTGAATAAACAATAGGCTACGCTCCGCACTCAGTGTAAACAGGGACAATTTAAGCACTGGCTGTGAAGGCTGCTCATTATTTATTGATTGATTTTTAATTGACAACGGTCGCTCTGTGACTTCAACATTGTAATGTCCCAATTATAGGCCTAATGACTGTATTCTTGTCGTAGCTTTCCGTGCGGGTGTAGTTTGTTGCAGTTGTTTCTTCTTCCGTCAATATTTTGATCTCTCTCTCTCTCTCTCTCTCTCTCTCTCTCTCTCTCTCTCTCTCTCTCTCTCTCTCTCTCTCTCTCTCTCTCTCTCTCTCTCTTTTGAGCTTAATTAACCAAGTCCAATTGCGTGTGTGTGTGTGTGTGTGTGTGTGTGTGTGTGTGTGTGTGTGTGTGTGTGTGTGTGTGTGTGTGTGTGTGTTGTGTGTCTGTGTCTGTGTGTGTGAGAGAGTGTGTATGTGTGTATGTCTGTGTATGTGTGTGTGTCTGTGTGTGACTATGTGCATGTGTGTGTGTGTGTGTGTGTGTGTCTGTGTGACTATGTGTATGCGTGTGTGTGTGTGACTCTGTGTATGTGTGCGTGTGAGTGCGCGCGCGTGTGTGTGTTTGCGAGCGCACGAGTGAATGTTAGTGGGTGCATGTAAGTTTTTAGGTGTCAATAGATGGCATAATATAGGATGGGCTAATAAAATACAATCGTATGTGTAATCATGCTTTTATGCTCAGACATGGATTTATAAGTTTTCTGTATATGCCTGTCTGCCTGTCTGTCTGTCTGTCTCTCTTTCTCTCTCTCTCTCTCTCTCTCTCTCTCTCTCTCTCTCTCTCTCTCTCTCTCTCTCTCTCTCTCTCTCTCTCTCTCTCTCTCTCTCTCTCTCTCTCTCTCTCTCAATGTATTAAACATGTTTGCGTGCACTTAACTAAAGAATTTGAACAGGTAGACTATTATTCTTGCATTCCTAAGTCATTGCCGTGTACAGCGTACCCAAACGGATGGACAGACACATATATTGGTTAACACAGACATACAAACACACGCACATACATAAACAAACACAAGCACCTCATAGGCACATATAAAAGCGCTTATTTGTAAACACACACGCGTGCGCGCGCGCGTGCGCGTTTGTGTAGAGAAGAAAAACTACGACTCGCAATACTTATCCTTAGAATGCTTTCCCTGGTTGAAGCTATTATAAAAGTTAGCATAATATGTACATAGTATTATTGAAGTTGGCATAAGCAGATTTAAAGTAAATCACAAAGCACCCAGTGAAGAAGAACGCATTGTGTTCATTACATACACACAGAGTCACCATTCATGTAAGTGATAGCTGCATCAAACACAAATGCAAAGGTAAAAAGAATGAATAGATGGAAATAAACATTAGCTTTTCTTATTTGTGCGTGTTTTACAATCATTTTATGTTGAAGCATGCAGAAATCAGAATATATTGAAATACATCTATCTAATTGAATAATAATAATAATAATAATAATAATAATAATTTTATTTCATATAGCGCTAAAATCCATACAGTAGTATGCTCGATGCGCTTTACAAAAGCAACATTAAAATCAACATGAAGAACATGCATTAAAATCAACAAGATAGTCATCATACTACCAACATTCCAGTGCAAAGAAATAAAGTAACAAAAAAACATGATTCTCATTCACAAAGTCATTTTCACATTATGTCGTTTTCCCCTGTTTTCGATTTTCTTTTCTTTATTGAAACCAATCGATGTTGTCGCTCCAGATCGATTTGTCTCTGTGTGCAAGTTTTGAATTTTTGCAAATGTATACCGTTGAAATAATGTTCAATAAAAATAGTAATAATCCTTGATTGAAAAACTGAATTTAAATCTCTTTATCTCTTGCTTTAAGGACTCAACGTCTGTGCATTTTGCAAGGCTACAAGCGAAAACATAAGTTAAAGTGGTGTGACTGAAAAGATACATTTGCCAAGAAAATGATGATGTTGTTGCTGTTGTGTCTCTTATACAATTTGTTACGTTGGCAACCTATACCATATGAGGGCAGATGTTAAATACTGTTGCTTGTCATCCACAGAAGAAGATGGCGGCTGGTTCAGAAGCAGAGATCCTCAACAATCATACTAGCACCAGCGCCATGTACTTTTATAACGCTTCCCACTGGAAGACACCATCAGATTCTGATTCCACAAATAGCAGCAGCAGTCCTCCTCCACGAGCGATATTACTAATGGACGAAAATGCATTGCTTTTACAACGAATAGCCAGTGGTATGGATTTCTGGGTCCCTCCATTCCTGTTCTTCATAGGCCTTGTCACCAACACCTTGGTGATCATGGTCATGCGCAGTAAGCACTTCCGTCACATTTCCACTTCCTTCTACATGGCCGTCAGTGCCAGTGTGGACACCATCAGTTTATTGGTACCTCTGCCTCCGCATTACTTGTACGTCAATTTCCCTCACGTGAGTAGTTTACAATAAGCATAATTATTGTCTGTATGCTTAAAATAATAACTTCGTTCCCAAACTTGTTTTGTAACCTACCTACCACTAGTTTTGTATCAGCGTTTTTAACATTGAGAAGAAATAGGCCGATAAAATAAAACAACCCTTTGAACAATAATCAACGTTACATTTCAGAATTGCTCAAGTCTAAATAATGCACCAACGGTTGTATTTGTTGAAAACAATCGTAACGACAAACATTCAAATAAAATCCAAAGAGCGGGGGATCCTATTAAACTAAAATGAAGTATTGGCGGTCTAATTGATTGTGAACGTCTCTGAGCATAAATTCATTTCTGAATTTAAATAGGTTTATCAATAATATATTATCTCTAATCCTTTCAATGCTTAAGAAGATACAAGAACACAGTGGTCTAAATCAAACATTACTTTTGTTTTGTTTTATTCATTTGTGTTCCTATTTTCTTCATGTATGTGTACTAAGTCTTATACAGGTACGCAAAATTGATTCATGCTCAATGTTCACTTTTCAACGAACTGAGCATACAGACAGAGAAAACTCCTTTGAGTTGCTTCAGTCTGTGATTTCAGATCTTTGACAGCATTCGTCATGTGCACTTCATCTGTGCCATCTGCCACTCCTCCGGCTGGATCACCAGTAACCTGGGTGTGTTTCTGACCGTGGCCATGACCATTGACCGCTCCCTGGCCGTCCAGTTCCCTCTGAAGGCGTCCACCCTGTGCACAGTCCGCAGAGCCAAGATCGTCACCGTCTGCCTGCTGGGACTGGAGCTTCTTATGGTAATTAGCTGATGAAACATTTGTGGGGTTTTGTTTCTAAACAAACAAGCATAATGTCGACAGAGCAAAGACAATTAAGCATTTGGTTACCATTATGTGACCGAAATCATATCTGTACTGAAGGAATTTGTATGTAGTTCGTCACCACTCCGTGTGCAGAATACATTTATCGCTTCTGAAGTTTTATATAATACAATTTTATATATTTCCTGACGTTGCGGTTTGCATTACCATACAATAATGTTTCACAAAAAGAGAGTCCTACACAAAAATATCATTTTGGTATACTTGTATGCACATCTTTAGATAAAAACGTACATTGTTTTTGTTTTTCCTTTTTGTTTTCTTCACGTTGTACACCCAGGAAGGGCACGTGGCGTTCACCACTCGCGTGGTTCCCAAAGAGATCAAGGCCTACCTGTGCGCCATCGACAGATACTTCAGCGAGCAGTACCGCATTTTCCACGACCACTACTGGCCCAACATGCACAACGTCTCCCTGATGCTGTCCTTCCTGACCATCATCGTGGGCAACGTCATCATCATCCTGCACGTGAAGCGCTCAGAGGACGCCAGGCACCTCGGTGGTCAGGGACAGAAAAACACGGGGCTGGGGCGATCTACTTCAGGGAAAATGTCTTCCAAAAGCCGACAGCTTTCCCTGATGTTGATCATTGACTCTGCCAGTGTCATCAGCTGCACCCTCCCTCTGACCATCTACATGATGCTCGACCAGTCGTTTCAGTCCACGCAGATCTTCGACACCAGTCCCTACGATGTGGCCAAACAGAACCTGGTGTTCGCCGTGGCGTTCTACCTCATTCAGGTCAACCACTGCACCAATTTCTTTCTCTACTGCATCAGCGGTGCTCGTTTTAGAGAAGCGCTCAGAGATGTTCTGTCCTTGAAACCTCCTCAGGGAAAGAAGGGTGGTCATGGCGTCTTTGTGGCGTCCACGAATGCTACTAGCGCTCCTTCTCAATCACAGCCTAGAGGGAAGGGTGTAGACAGTAGTAAATGAAACGAATTAATGAGTGTTAGTGTTAATTTTTAAAAAAGTTGTTATATACAAAGTTCTTGTGTGACAAAGTAATATTCAGTAAAGCGGTAAAGTTCGGCTTCTCTAATGAGATGAATGTGCTCCTTGTAAAAAACTATCACACATGCTTATGCATCCGCGCATGCGCATCATTCACACGCGTGTGCGCACACATAGACATACACGCGCGCGCACGCACACATTATACACACGGTCCATTTCTAAATAGGCCTACATTTACCGTAAGTGATTTTTTTCTTAATGTTCCTGCCACAGACCTGTTAATTGAGTCTGCACAGATAAGGTATCTTTTCTATCAATGTTTTTAAAAACTGAAATTACTTTAGTTTTTGTAGCTATCTTGGCTTGATGTACTTCGATCAACGACCATTAATTTTATCTAATGTCTCGGATTCTAGTTTTATATGTGCTTTTCTTTTTAACTAAATGTCTCTACGTTTGGTTTCTTTCATTTTAGCGGGGTCTTATATCCCCCAATTTAGGCTGTACATCCTTTACTATAAAAACCTCACCAGTATCAGATAAAACCGAAGGAAGAAATATAAGAGCTAATGGAATAGACCTAATAGATTATCTGTTGTTGTTGGGGATTTTTTTGTTTGTTTAGCCTGCAGACGTTTCCCGAAATAAATGTCGATATAATTATTGACAATGACAATAGCGAATGTTTGCAGGTGGCAGATTTCTGCTGGTTCGCTTTTTCAGGGTTTTGCTGACTTCTCTGTGCGCATTTGCGTGTGCATATTATGTAAGTGCTTGTGCGCGTGCCTCTGTGTGTGTGTGTGTGTGTGTGTGTGTGTGTGTGTGTGTGTGTGTGCGTGCGTGCGTGTGCGTGCGTGTGTGTGCGTGCGTGCGTGTGCGCGCGTGTGCGTGCGCGCGTGTGCGTGCGTGTGCGTGTGCGTGCGTGTGCGTGTGCGTAAATGTCAGTGTCAGGATGTGTGAGACAGAGACAAAGACACAGAGAAACAGAGACACAGACACAAAGATAGACATACACAGTAAAACAGGGAGACAGAGACATACACAACGAGAGAGAGAGAGATGGAAGAGAGAGAGAGAGAGAGAGAGAGAGAGAGAGAGAGAGAGAGAGAGAGAGAGAGAGAGAGAGAGAGAGAGAGAGAGAGAGAGAGAGAGAGAGAGAGAGAGAGAGACGACGACAATGATTTATTCATTTAGGCCTTTGCCCCTCATGAAGGGGTACAGGACACAGAGAAACACAGAGAAACAGAGACACAGACACAAAGATAGACATACACAGTAAAACAGGGAGACAGAGACATACACAACGAGAGAGAGAGAGATGGAAGAGAGAGAGAGAGAGAGAGAGAGAGAGAGAGAGAGAGAGAGAGAGAGAGAGAGAGAGAGAGAGAGAGAGAGAGACGACAATGATTTATTCATTTAGGCCTTTGCCCCTCATGAAGGGGTACAGGATAAACAGAGAGAGAGAGAGAGAGAGAGAGAGAGAGAGAGAGAGAGAGAGAGAGAGAGAGAGAGAGAGAGAGAGAGAGAGAGAGAGAGAGAGAGAGAGAGAGAGAGAGAGAGAGAGAGAGAGAGAGAGAGCATTGCTACAATTCTTCTTCTCTTCTTCTGCGTTTCCAGGTCATATGGCCATAATGGATAAGGTACGTATGCATCCGGTTTTCAGTTTTCACTGGTCTCCCCGCTGCATTTAGCCGACGCATTCCGATTTCGGAGGTGCTCAAAGCATACAATTCCTTGGAAGATTAAAACAAAAACATAGACAGGACAATGGGTCACTAAGTCAGAAAAATAGTAGATGATAGCAAGAAAAGGAAAAGATAGAGTGAAAGAGAATGATAGATTAGAAGAAATTACTGGCACAGAACACCCAGAAGGTGGGGGAACTATTTCTACCGAAAGACCCCCCGGTGTGCCCACAGGGAGACTGCAATGTGAACATTCTCACAGAAACGCGAATATGGGGAGAGTCCACATGGATGGACCACTTGCACAAAAACTGTCATAACTCTGGTACGCAAAGACAAAATATAACGCAACTGGGTGTGTATTTTCCTTAGCACAAAAGCCACAATACACCAAAGTTTGAACAACAACAAAATAATTGAAGGTGACGAAAAAAGTGAAATAAAAAATCGGTCCATATTGGTATGATCATACCAATATGGACCGCCCAGTCTGCAAATATGGACCATTTTTGTATGTACTATCTGTACATTTTCTGAAGCACAAACTCAAAACTAAAGAAAACAATAACAGTAAATCGACTTTGGTTCCAAGCCATCGTACTGTTCTTCATTTTGATTGCTTATGCACACAGTTCGCAAACATAGGCGACTAATAGGTTCATATGCATAGACATGGGTGGTTGATGTTTGTTGATAGGCGACTAATAGGTTCATATACATAGACATGGGTGGTTGATGTTTGTTGATAGGCGACTAATAGGTTCATATACATAGACATGGGTGGTTGATGTTTGTTGATAGGCGACTAATAGGTCCATATACATAGACATGGGTGGTTGATGTTTGTTGATAGGCGACTAATAGGTTCATATACATAGACATGGGTGGTTGATATTTGTGGATAGGCGACTAATAGGTTCATATACATAGACATGGGTGGTTCGTATTTGTGGATAGGCGACTAATAGGTCCATATACATAGACATGGGTGGTTGATATTTGTTGATAGGCGACTAATAGGTTCATATACATAGACATGGGTGGTTGATATTTGTGGATAGGCGACTAATAGGTTCATATACATAGACATGGGTGGTTGATATTTGTGGAATCTGACTAGATCTAAAAACACCAATGCCACTGCCTGCTTCAACTGACCGGGAATTCCCAACTGATACCAATTGACAGCCTAAACACTAGTGTTATTAATTACATATACACTTTAAAAGATTTCAGTTCAAGAATATTAAATACGCAGGGTTTATTTCATCCCAGTTATCGTAAAATGTACTATAATTGAAAAAAGCACCCACCGTTTACTATCGCATGGCGCTGCCGCCATATTTTTGGTTGCCGTCTGCCGGATATGATGCAATCTAAATGACTGAAAGTGCAAAACCATCCAAAACAATGTCACTTCGCCAGAATTAGCACGGTCCATATTTGTACCCAGTCCATAATCGGCGACTCTCCCCTACTACAGAGATGAACACAAGTTCGTTGTTGTTGTTGTCGTACCCTGGCTAAAAGACTCCAGGGATCATCCCAACTGCCGACGCACTTGAACACTATGTTACAAATGAATCTGCTAGGGATGAGAACATGATGTGTGTGACCGTTTTAAAAAAAAATACTCACAAGCATAAGGCCGGGTTCACATTAGACGCTTAAGTTCTGTACGGAAAACCCTAAATAATTGGAAGAAAGAAGGATAAAAGTTTACGCATAGGGGAAATTCGGACACGTGCGCAAATGTTTTCCCTTCTTTGTTTCACTTATTTATGGATTGCGCACGGGTTTCCGCATGGAATATCCGTTTATGTGTGTACACGGCCCCCACCCACATAATAATGACCATTCCCTCCCCCCCATCTCTCCATTCCCTCTCCCAACAAACAACCGCAACGCTTATGCACATTAATCGATGGCTTGGAGTCAACACGGACTATCTTTAGATAGTCTATTGACGTATTATTGAACTTATTGCGAAAACTAATAACTTGTATCAAAAAAAGACTGCAGAAATATAAAAAGCATAATCCCCTTTTTATATTACTTGCAGTCTTTTTTAATACAAGTTCTTAGTCTTAGCAATGACATCAATAATAAGTCCATGGACTATCTAAAGATATCTAAAGCCATCGATTATAGTCAATGACTTTCGCGGACACAATGGTCGTCCATCATAATCATACTACTTATACATGTCGGTGTCCCTAAGTCAAAGGCAATTTGCGGACGGGCTTTCTCCATTAATAGACCTTGAGCCGTCAACTTGGGCCGACCTTGGAATGTAATCATGAGTGCGTGCTAAGCTGGAGACAGACTATGCGACTGCCTCATATGACTCGATCAGGTCGTGACGTTGACCAAATATTGTTTCCCGCACAGAAGAGGTCACAAGCCATCTGACTCGATCAGACTCGATCAGTGAAATTTAGAACCCGCCCTAATCGGTCCTGTCACCTGACTGGGCCCCGACTGAGTCAGACTGATCAAGCAGGATGGTATGCAAATTAGGTCAAACGTCACGACCTGATCGAGTCATATGAGGCAGTCGCATAGTCTGTCTCCAGCTTTAGACAAACAACACGTGTAGAAGTATGGAAATTAGGCTAAACAGACAATCGTTTTTTGGAGTTTAGTCTAAGTTACATATTACTACCCGTGTTGACTGTCTAAGACGCACTCCTGATTACACGCCCTTGCGTTTAGCTACCTCGCTGGCCCATGGTCACTGCTGGGCGGTAAAGTAGGCTACAGACTTTGGCACTTCACATTGTTAACTGATTAAACAGTCAATTAGCCTCCTCTCCTTCCCCACCATCACCCATTTCCTGTTCCTTTGTCCAAAGTTCCCTCCCCCCCCCCCCTTATCACTGACTCCTCCCGTGAGGATACCGGGGGAGGGGGGGGGGGGTCTTTCGCACAATTAGTTTCCCCACCTTCTGGAACTTCTGTGCTTGCAACTTCCTCTAATCTGTCACTCTCTTTGACCCTGCCTTTTCCCTTCGCTTACTGTCATCTACTATCTTTCTTGTATTGCTGGTCCTTTCTCATGCCTTCGTTACAGACACGCTTACAAAGATTTTCTCAAGCCACAGACGGACATGCTGTGTCTTATTTTTTTTAAATTGGCGCATATCGGCAGCATGACGCATCTGCGCTCATAATTGACAGGAAACCGTCTGATAGATCGAAGAAGAAGAAGAAGAAGAAGAAGAAGAAGAAGAAGAAGAAGAAGACTGACTCCTCTTTCTCACCAATGTTAAGTCTACTCCCTTCTTTCTAATCATATGAAAATGAATAGTGGACCTAACATCATCATAAAGAAGGTAACCTAGGTAGTCTGTGTCTATAGCATTAGCGTACACTTTGCTAATCTGTATCTACAGCATTAGCGTACACTTTGCTAATCTGTATCTATAGCATTAGCGTACACTTTGCTAATCTGTATCTATAGCATTAGCGTACACTTTGCTAATCTGTGTCTATAGCATTAGCGTACACTTTGCTAATCTGTGTCTATAGCATTGGCGTACACTTTGCTAATCTGTATCTAAAGCATTAGCGTACACTTTGCTAATCTGCATCTATAGCATTGGCGTACACTTTGCTAATCTGTATCTATAGCATTAGCGTACACTTTGCTAATCTGTGTCTATAGCATTGGCGTACACTTTGCTAATCTGTATCTATAGCATTAGCGTACACTTTGCTAATCTGTATCTATAGCATTGGCGTACACTTTGCTAATCTGTATATAGCACTGGCGTACACTTTGCTAATCTGTATCTGTAGCATTAGCGTACACTTTGCTAATCTGTATCTATAGCTTTAGCGTACACTTTGCTAATCTGTATCTATAGCATTAGCGTACACTTTGCTAATCTGTGTCTATAGCATTGGCGTACACTTTGCTAATCTGTGTCTATAGCATTGGCGTACACTTTGCTAATCTGTATCTATAGGACTGTTGCGAAATGAAAACGGAAGTAACAGACGAGTTCTGTGCCATTAGGACATTGGCTTAGTTCCGGTTAGAAAATGGTGTAAACACGGCATGGCTGCTCCGTAATTGTAATGGAGGGGTGTTTAATTGCTCTGTTATCAGTTTGGAGATTTAATAATATTAAGTCCTCGTTCATGTTTTTTTCTTTATTTAAGTGTTTACATTCGTTGACTATAAACAGTTATGTTCTTATTTGTTTACTTGATACGACCACATTAATACCCTAAGACTTGAAGACAAGAACAAAATATAGTTGTTTAAGGTAGGTAACTTCCGTTTTTTTAATTCTATTTTTGAACCAGAACTACCCCCAAACCGACTTCAAAACGAGACAGTAGAGAAAGATAACCCCAAAAGACCGAATTATGAGACAGTGATATAGCATTAGCGTACACTTTGCTAATCTGTGTCTATAGCATTAGCGTACACTTTGCTTAATCTGTGTCTATAGCATTAGCGTACACTTTGCTAATCTGTGTCTATAGCATTAGCGTACACTTTGCTAATCTGTGTCTATAGCATTAGCGTACACTTTGCTAATCTGTATCTATAGCATTAGCGTACACTTTGCTAATCTGTATCTATAGCATTAGCGTACACTTTGCCCACCAAAATAGTGACAAGTAATAAGCAGCCGTGTCAGTGCATATAATAAGCACATAATATTATGTACTCACGACCGCAGGCAACCGTTCGCACACACGCACACACACGCACGCACACGCACACGCACACGCACACGCACACACACACACACACACACACACACACACACACACAGACTGTTCCTTTCCCAGTACCCATACGTTACATGCACGCGCTTTCTCCTTTCCTCCTTCTTATCTTTCTGCGCGTGTTGCAAAACAAAACGTTCCATTATAGCTTGTTTTTAATCGACAATAAAGTTTTTGAATTGAATTGAATTGAACTTTCTCAGAGAGAGAGAGAGAGAGAGAGAGAGAGAGAGAGAGAGAGAGAGAGAGAGAGAGAGAGAGAGAGAGAGAGAGAGAGAGAGAGAGAGAGAGAGAGAGAGAGAGAGAGAGAGAGAGAGAGAGAGAGAGAGAGAGAATTAATTAATTAATTTTATTTATAGGGAAGTAGGGTAAGCAATAATATATTTTTTTTACATCCAGCCCTCTGGACAAAATACTTTCTTTTTTTAAAGAGAGAGAGAGAGAGAGAGAGAGAGAGAGAGAGAGAGAGAGAGAGAGAGAGAGAGAGAGAGAGAGAGAGAGAGAGAGAGAGAGAGAGAGAGAGAATTAATTAATTAATTAATTACTTTTATTTATAGAGGGTAGTAGAGTAAGCAATAATATGTTTTTGCATCCAGCCCTCTGGACAAAATACCTAGAATGAAAGGAGAGAGAGAGAGAGAGAGAGAGAGAGAGAGAGAGAGAGAGAGAGAATAGAGAGAGAGAGAGAGAGAGAGAGAGAGAGAGAGAGAGAGAGAGA
>CM065684.1:47836044-47843544 GCA_017654935.2 Phymorhynchus buccinoides | reverse complement strand
TTCTAAAGTAGCCAACTGCATCACCTTGAAGATATTTTGAAAAGACATACATGTTCATACACATTTGAAGTGCAATACACTCTTCTACATAATGTTAACACTGTTTGGCCTCCTTTCAGTTGATATTTATCAACTGAATTTCCTTGTGATTGATTAGTGTTTGTGTGTGAGGTGTGTGTGGGGGGGGGGGGGGCGTTTTATTGCAGAAATCTTGTAAACAAAATTATTTACAGTTATTTTATGATTCGTATTTTGTATGTAGAATGTCTACGTCTTGTAAACTTTAAATGTTTGTAAATGAGGTAGAAGGGTATTTTTGTTTTTGCAAAATTTGTCTATTATAATTAGTCACGTAATTGGTATGTTGATGGCAGTACGATTTTATTTTAAGTTGCAGTATTGTATTCAAACTTGATTGAGAATGTGAATGTGGTCTCTATGTTTCTTCTTAGAATGTTCATATTGTAACTATTTTACTCTTGTATAATTAATTGTGTGTGAGTGTGTGTGTGTGCATGCATGTGTGCGTATGTGTGCGTGCGCGCGCGCGTGTGTGTGTGTCTGTGTGTGTGTCTGTGTGTGTCTGTGTCTGTGTGTGTGTGTGTGTGTGTGTGTGTGTGTGTGTGCGTGTGTGTGTGTGTGTGTGTGTGTGTGTGTGTGTGTGTGTGTGTGTGTGTAAGGAAGTAAGAGAACGTTGCAAGCATCGTGCTTATTTTACTTTCTAATGATTAATTATTTGTTTGCCTTTAATGTTCTTGTTATCAATGTAAAGCGCACTGAGCTCATGTGAGAAAGAGCGCTATGTAAATTCCCATTATTATTATTATTATTATTATTTTTATCTATAAATAAAAATTAATTCATTCATTTATTCATTCTCTCTCTCTCTCTCTCTCTCTCTCTCTCTCTCTCTCTCTCTCTCTCTCTCTCTCTCTCTCTCTCTCTCTCTCTCTCTCTCTCTCTCTCTCTCTCTCTCTCTCACACACAGCCCCTTCTGATGGGGTTACAAAACATCAAGAATACAAAAGACAATAAACAATAGATACATAAGTAACGCAATATTCAATAACATTACACTGATGATAAGGAGAAAGCAAAGCGAATTAGGCTAAGTAATATACTACGCAGCTTGAAGGCTTTATAAACGCATAAACAATTTCATTCATAAAAGTTTTAGTAATTTCACAAAGTCGTTCTGACTCCGAGTGACTGTATGAACTTACTGTTTAAAAACCCTAGTACTTTCACATGTCTCTGTGACTAGAATATACCAGATCATACAACCAGGCATCAGAATTGTAGTTTATGTTCTGTATTTGAAAATGCAAAAAAAAAAGGTTCAATAAAATAAATTTAAAAAATAATTGTCAGAGGATCTGCAAACTTCAGAGGATTAAAAGTTTCTGACAGAGGACTGTTTTCTACTGTTAGAGGTTTTGCCTCTTAATTAGATGTCATCTTTTCTGTTAAATCGCATTTTAAAATGATTTATCACTGCATTAAGCCTTTTCGGTGGTGTTAGGAACTGATTTTAGTGTGGTCTCTCTACAGTGTGGGGCCTTTTTGGTCCTAGTACCACGGCTTACAGATGATTGGACCTCAGACGATTCTTTCAGTGTTGTCTCTCTATAGTGTGGGGCCTATTTGTCCTAGTACCACGGCTTACAGAGGATTGGACAGACAGACAGACACACACAGACTTGGCTTTTAAAGATTGCGCTACTGCCTTGGCTAAACTTTAACGAAGTTGTCATATCCAGTAGGAACTTTGTGGGCTCAGATTTCAGAAACAACGTGAAATTATTAGGATTTTAGCAACATATAACAACGCAAAACACAAGAAAGCGAATGTCCAGGCTTCGGAAAGATGTCAAACGTGTTTAGGTTAGGCAAACAAAACCACAGTCTGTGCCGACCGAAAGTAGACAAGCTATTTTCTTATGCACACAATGGAGTGGGTACGAAATCTCTTTTGTAATCTTTTTTTCATCACCAGAAGCAATCGCCGTCTTTTTTTCAACACTCTACCATTTTTCTTGTTCCTTTTCTTTTTCTGTATCCTGACTGCTCACTTATTTCAGATCCTCAAA
The DNA here is from genome assembly GCA_017654935.2 of Phymorhynchus buccinoides. Classification (NCBI taxonomy): domain Eukaryota; kingdom Metazoa; phylum Mollusca; class Gastropoda; order Neogastropoda; family Raphitomidae; genus Phymorhynchus; species Phymorhynchus buccinoides. The sequence continues at coordinate 47,841,454 of CM065684.1, read as the reverse complement.
GAAGAAAACTCCCCTATCTAGATTTAAAACTGAAATTTAAAAAAAGTCAAAATGTCTCCCCCATCACATGTTGGGTACTTTGTCACTGTGGGTCCAGTAAAAAGCGTCTGGGGTCTAGCTTCGTGAGTGCTGTGGCATGTCTTTCCCTTCTGGTGGTTTTACGTCGTCCCGGACATACAATATTGTCAATCTCTGTCTGTCTGTATGTCTGTCTGTCTTTCCGTCTCTCTCTCTCTATCTATCTCTGTCTCTCTTTCTCTCTCTCGGTCAGAAAAAAAAGACAAGACCCTTCTTAAAAGAAGAACTTTTGACAAACGTTTGACATCCTAATGTGATGACTTTTGTTTTAGTGAAGCCTCAAACACAGTACTAAGCAATGTTTCTGCACTCCAAAGTGTCATCAATGTTCAGAATTATCGAAAGTCTTTTTTACTTGACCTTTCAACTATCATTATTTCTGGTTCCATCACGGGGACATCGGTGTGTTAGCGACGGGGAATCTCAGAAACAGAACGCAGGAACTGACTGCATCAGGACCTGCCTGACTTTAGGAACCCAAGCGCAAACAAGTAGGTCTCTGGGGCAGAGCATAATAAAGGGATGAAAGTCTAACACGCACACGAACTTTTTAGCAATCTTGTACTTTAGTCCACCCTCGCCATGTTTACGACCCTTAATCGTAAAGGTCAAGATGTGCCACCCCTCCCACCCACCCCTACCTATCTCGGTTAATTGTATTTTTCCGTTATTGCCTTTCTTACCATACATAAAGCTGTATTTCATGAACATTTTTTAGCTAATAACCTTTTTGGAATACTAACCCTATCCCTAACCCTAGCCCTAAACCTAACCCTACCCCCCACCCTAAGACGGGAAAACGCAACGAACCACAACTGTGACAAATCGCGGTGTACTGCAGTACATAGTGGGGGGTAGAGTTAGGTTTAGGGCTAGGGTTAGGGATAGGGTTAGTGTTCCAAAAAGGTTATTAGCTAAAAATGTTCCTAAAATACAGCTTTATGTATGGTAAGAAAGGCCAAAACGGAAAAATAGAATTAACCGAGAAATGATTGGGGAGTGGCACATCTTTACCTTTACCGTTGCTTCTCGCTGAACATGTTCAATGCGATAATTTGAGGGAGAGGGTAATCAAAGCACACAAAAACAGGAGACGCAACACAGGTTGCACACACAAAAAAAGAATCGCGCTCAAGAAGTTATCTTGATGTGGAGGTAAGGAAGCAGATAGATTTTTCAGACAGATTACGTTAGAGATGGCAAATTGAAAACAAGCGACAATGGTAAAGCTTTACAAATGGGACTCACTTTATCACCTTTTACCACACCAATTTGGGGAGACCATTGAAGTCGTTGTCCTGGTTCCCTTAGTGGTTTAAGACACGCAGTAAGAGGTTAGTTTACGAAAAGGAAAAACAATTACCTCCTTAAACACCCCCCACGTCACGTGTCACATTCCCTCTTATGCTTGGAAGATTTCTTACCAGCTATAAGAGGAAAAACACGTGAAAGCCATGATTTTGACACGTGAGGTGGTGGGTCTTTAATTAACCAAGGAACGTAAATCGTCACCACTAAGCTACTGAGAAGATTAACATTATACAGGCTTTCGTAATGATACATAACGGATTGATAACATAAGATTTTAAATCAATATCATTTTATATCACTGGTGGTAACTGTCTGTACAGATAACTGATCCAGTACTCATCATTTACCAAAAGAAATGAAGATAAAAAAAATAAAAAACAAAGACTTGTTCTGGTAAAAAAAAAAAGTTAAATAAGATTCTTTTTTTGATGCCAAGCATGACACGTAACTGGTTCAGGAAAGTGAAGTCTTTTTTGCGTCAAATAAACTGGGTCCAAAAAATAATAATATTGTTTTTCAATATCTATGTTTAATGTTCAATAATTTACTTGAATTGTTTCAGTTTAACTGTCGAGCCGGAAGTAGTGGTAGACTTCTTTAAATCAAGGATACCATTTTAGAATTTAGTCTTACCATTTTAGATATTACAAGTTAATGACAGAATATTCTTTAACGCGATTTTGCTTAAAATGGAAATAAATATTACAAAATGTAATCATGCATTTTTCAAACGGAGAAGAAAACAATGTCTTGACGAAAATGCAAGTTTGAGAACATAGAACATATAGCAAATATACTAAGCTCTCAAAATCTTTAAACAACGTGCATATAAAAAGCAAAAGGATCTAGTTGTTATGTTCATTTTGTTTACCACAAACACTCTTTTCTATTTCGATATCATGAGAGCCATCATTAGTCGAATTAATTATTTCTCCATTCCGTTAATTTCATCTTACTTTATTTCCTAATTGGCCTGTACCTTATGCAAGCCTTCTGATGATCTTCTTCACATGATCCCATTAATCGTTTTGCCTATTTCTGTGTCTCGGGATATGATTTTCTAGTTGATAGGCTCATATTTCTGGTTCTGTGATTTCACGTTTAATTCTTTTATATTTGTTTGTTTAACTTCCTTTCTTAAAGTTCGACTCCATATTTATTTCAAGCTGTTTCGTTCGTTCTCTCTCTCTCTCTCTCTCTCTCTCTCTCTCTCTCTCTCTCTCTCTCTCTCTCTCTCTCTCTCTCTCTCTCTCTCTCTCTCTCTCTCTCTCTCTCTCTCTCTCTCACACACACACACACACACACACACACACACACACACACACACACAAACGAGCACCCGCGCGCACACACACACGGACGCACGGACGCACGCACATGCACACACAAACACGCACACACAAGATGAATGAAAATATCTGTCTTATTATATTGTATGATTGTGTCTCTTGATTTTATCTTATAAGTCCTTTTTTTCAAAGCTCTTTCTTATACCCAGGTAAATGTTCTAATAATATGATGCACCCTCAAATAGGATTGGTTATTTTTCATATATTTATTTTGTTTATTCGCTTCTATTCGCTGACGATCCGTAGCAATACGAGTAAGATTATTCTCGAACAGAAAGGAAAGGATATATAACATAATATGATATATATTTTACTTTCCCCTTTATGGAACTGAAACTCATGTCGTTTATATTTTCTTTTATATTTCATTGGGTATCTGAGTAGTGTGCCTTCTTTTCATATTATTTCTCGCTTTCTTCTAAAAAAAATAGTATACATTGAAGCAACAAAACAGTTTGGGAGTTGTAATTCAATATTAGCTTGCTTGTCTAGTTACCGGTATTTCTGTCTGTCTGTCTGTCTGTTTGTCTGTCTGTTTGTTGTATGCCTGTCTGTTATGTCTGTCTGTCTGTCTGTCTCACCCTCGTTCTTTCTCTCTTATATTTGTATTTCTTCTTCTTCTTCTTCTTCTTCTTCTTCTTCTTCTTCTTCTTCTTCTTCTTCTTCTTCTTCGTCTTCTTCTTCTTCTTCTTTTTCTTCTTCTTCTTCTTCTTTTTCTTTTTCTTCTTCTTCTTCTTCTTCTTCTTCTTCTTCTTCGTCTTCTTCTTCTTATTATTATTATTATTATTATTATTATTATTATTATTATTATTCTTTTTCTTCTTCTTCTTCTTCTCCTTCTCCTGTTACTGCTGCTTGTTGTTGTTGTTGTTCTTCTTCTTCTTCTTCTTCTTCGGGGGGGGGGGGGGGGGGGGGGGGGGGGGGGGGGGGGGGGGGGGGGGGGGGGGGGGGGGGGGGGGGGGGGGGGGGGGGGGGGGGGGGGGGGGGGGGGGGGGGGGGGGGGGGGGGGGGGGGGGGGGGGGGGGGGGGGGGGGGGGGGGGGGGGGGGGGGCTAATATACATGACAGCCCATAGGCTATCACAAGCAGCACATCCAACTAGAAAACCCGGACTGAACATGCTCAATCTCAATGAAGATGCACAATGTTTGTGTAGCAGGTAATGTCAGAGACTGTGTTAGTGTGGGCCGCACCACAAAGCGCCAGGGGGTCATGAACAAAATCATACACCATCCCTTGATGCATTCAATAAACATTTTTTTAAATATAATTTTTTTTTTTAAACCCACTTCTCTGTACCCATACTATTCTAAAACCCGCTTCTCTATACCCAACTGCAACACTCACAATTCACTGCTCTGCGGTGGTGGGGGTTTTGTCCATCAATGTCTGGTCGTAAAAAGTTCTTCATTGACAGCTCCCGTCCCTCTGAATGAAAGCTTGAAAAATAAGCTTAGAGCCCAAGTGACCTTCAGCACCTTTGATGCGGGATTATTGCAGAGTTGGCCGACCTTTCCTTCCCATACACAGTACACATTGCATGGAGCCAGTGGCAGGGTCAATACTATGATACGCTTACGGTCATTGCTCTGTCTTTATTAACCCTTTCGCCGCCAGCCATTTTTCAGCCAAAAAATACCATTAAACTTAACTGGGTAGAGACAAATAAATCTGCAATATTGCGAATACCTCTGTGACATATATAGCATTAGGCCTATCCTTACCTCCCAAAATTAAGAACATAGGGTCTTTGGATAACATGTCCTGATTTGAAGACTTTTAGTGACATGGGTGTTAAACAATTGTGGTGTTAACATGCAGCATTGGCAGTGAAAGGGTTAACGCTCAGCACCTCTTTGCCATCCAGCCGGCTCCAGGTCCCTTGAGTGAGATATGACCTTGGAATACAAGCACATACTTTTTGTTTAAAGGAATGTATTGTAGAAGAAGGGGAATAGAGAAAGGAATGTTTGTTCATCGCGAGAGATCGACGAATGAGAGAAGTGAAGACGAAAGTGGTGAAGAGTAAGAGGAGTGGAAGGCATGGAAGTAGAAAATCGTTCACAAGATTCCTGTACGTTATTTGGTTCTTAAGTATTGCAAACTGAAACAGACTAGAACCATAGGGCACAGGCGAGTCGGTTCAAGGGGTTACATTATATAATAGTTGTTATGCAAAACACCTGCTTTCACATTCTGTTACTATATCTATTCAACATATGCTTACACATTTCATGCTACGCGTACCTTAACCAAAAGCCACAAAATTATTTTAAAAAAAAGAAAAAAAAAGTATTGGCCGTATTTAAGGGTATTTAGACAAGTGGGATACATGATTTGTTTTGTTCATTTCGCATTGTCATTTGCTTCTACAGAATGAAGAAACCAATCGCTTTGTGTGATCCAGGCTTAATCTGGCTCATTATCCCAATCCAGGTATTCAGTAAAGGTCTCTATGCACGCTAGCATTATTCACAGAATATCACTATTTCCCCATGGTAACACAGTGCGTTGTAACTCATATAATGAGGGGCCTAAAGCCGGCGCCACACAGCGTGTAAAGCCGTATGAGGATGCGATGCGATTGTGTCACGGGAGTCATGATTCACGTGAAATACTTCCGTCTAAAAATAATTCTGCCATTTTCGCTCACTATACTCAAGTAGACCCAAT
>CM065684.1:47821044-47826044 GCA_017654935.2 Phymorhynchus buccinoides | reverse complement strand
ACAAGTCATACAAAAAGGCACAATTAGCTTGAAGAAATGTAAAGCCTATAACTGAATGCATGTTGCTATTTTGATTATAATATGGTGTATGGTTTTCAATAAGATTAGTTAAAAACAAAAGTTTTGCATGGGTGAAATGGAAGACCTGGTTTCAAAACACGTCGTGTTGTTTGCTGTTAGAATCTTGTCTTCGCCCCCGATCGATCTGCACGGTAACGCAAAGGCGCAAATGCATTTTAGTTTATCAGGAGGACCAGTCCATTTCGACCAATCACGATTTGCGTCGCGCTTTGGCAGGAGGACTAGTCCATTTCATCCAAACCCGGAACCTGTATTCACATTGATATATTATGAGATTTATCATCATATATAATATCTTAGAAGTCCTTCAACTAAAGTAGTAGGAACTAATAGGACTTTAGAAATACTTCTAAAATATCATGATGATAAGTCTCATGCTATCTCACTTTTGCCCGGAATGACGATTCAATTGGAACCAATCCCAATTCACTTTGTAACATGACTATTCCATTTCAAGGCAATCACGATTAAAGGTGGGCCCTGACGGATGCGTTTTTGCAAGAAACACGTCGAGATCACCAGAAAGACAGCCTTTTCAAGGATCGGAACACTCACTTTGCTCTGGTTTCCTAGAAGTCATACCGTCAAAACGGCGATTCCTCGTTGGCGGAGATGCCGGAAGAGATAAGCCATTTTGGATGGGGTGGGTGGAGACCACTCATTGTGGTTGGAGCTTTTTCTTCTTTGTAATGCAGTTGTGTTTTTAAATGGAGCTATTTCCTTCGTTGTGAGCGAAACTCCTTTTGGTCAACTGTATGAATTTTAAAAAGAAATAAAGAAAAAGGCTTGTATTGTGGAAATTTCGGGCAAACGATTTAGTCTAACTCAGGCGGCCATTTGAAAAGAGAAGGCACATGCGCTCTCTTTCACTGAAAGAATTTGACTTCCAGCACCTCCACCAAGGAGGAATCGCCGATTTGACGGTTTGAGTTCTAGGAATCCAGAGCAAAGTGAGTGTTGCGATCTCTGTAAATGGAGTTTTCTTGGTGATCTCGACGTGTTTCTTGCACACACTCATCCGTCAGGGTGCCCCTTTAAGCTTCTCAGGATTACTATTCCATCTGAGCCAATCCCGTTTTACTTAGTTGTTAGGCTGGCTATTCCATTAACACAATCACGGTGTACATTGTTAAGACGGCTATTCCATCTCCAGCAATGGCCGTTCACTGTGCAGTTAAGGTGATGGAAGGCTTCCATGCCAGAGCCTGTCGTTGCCCTTATTCTGACTATTTCAGGTCACTGCGCAATTTATCAGTACATCTAGTGATCGCTAAAAAAAATATCTTTGGAAGAAAAAAAAAGGGGGAATGGCTTGAGTGTAACGGTCTCTCCCTTTTCAGCTCATAAAATACTCCCTTGCATTTGGAGAGTTTAGACATATTAAAGGAAAAAGCCATGGCTTCCGTAACGTCTGGAGAAGAGAAATTTGTTAGCATAAGAGAACGAACCGTGCCTTGGCACAAGGCTGTGTCAGACAAATTGACATAAGCCAGAACACCAAGGCTACATCAAAATGTTGTTATGCTATGCCTACTTATGCGGGGATTGCCTTTAGCCATGGCAAGCTCCTAGCATAACATCAATCCAAAATCCTCCGAAGTTGGAGTGTGGCTGCCCACGTGGCGGGGTAATCAAAAACGGTCACACACGTAATGTTCTCATCCCTAGTTGGGGCGTTTGTACAATAATCAATTGCATCGACTGTTGGGATGATCCCTGGAGTCTTTAAGCCAGGGAACGAAAACAAACAACAAACAAAGAACGAACCGCTTTTGTTCATCCAATCAACCTTTTTCACTCTTCTTAGTTTCACCTGCATTGTGGCACTTTTCTTGCATATTTTAATGTTAAATTTGTTTTTAAAACTGTCTGAAGGTTCATTTTGTACATCTATAACCATGATGAAAATCAAACATGTATTCTGTTGTGAGTGCAAATTGTAAAGATCTATGTGTCTACCATTCCTTACAGTCTACAACAATATACTAATTCCGGACGAATCTATATATCTTTAGCTTACAAGACACAAACATAATTATCGTCACTTTCGCCACTTAGCTGTCCGTGTTTCGCCAGCCAGGGTTGAGTATACTTCGTCAGGATGGCCATCCATTTGCCGCAATGGCCCGTTTACTGTGTAGTTAATTGGATTGAAGGTTTCCAAACCAGACCCCGCCGTTACAGTGGGTGGTGTCCCTATTCTGACTATTCGAAGTCACTAGACGTTCGTCTTTTAATCTGCGAATCACTTAAAAACAAATAATGTTGAAAAAAACAAAACCCAACGCACAAGTTGTATAGCTGGTGATATTTTTAGTCCGTCACCAAGACGGACTATTGCGATGGGCTGGTTTGTATTTTTGTTTGTTTGTTTGTTTGTTTTTGTTTTGTTTTGTGTGTTTTTCTGTCTGTCCCAAGGATACCTCCCGAACCGCTTGACCGAATCGCGTCAAATTTTGTGTGAAGGTGTGACTCCTTAATAGGAATAGATCGGCGCAAACCATTTTGCCGTCGTGACCTTGACCTTGACGTACGATCTTGAAAACCGAAAATCTATTTTTAGCCATATCTCGGGCACCGATCAACATAGGATGTTGAAACTTGGTATGAAGGTGGTTTGGCTTATGCCCGTTCTGATGATGGCATACCGATCAAGGTCAAGGTCAAGGTCAAGGTCAAAAAGATCGCTGGAGCCTGAAAATCGGAGGGTCATTTTTTTCTCCTTCTGTCTGTCCCAAGGATATCTTTCGAACAGGTTGACAGAATCACGTCAAATTGTGTGTGCTGGTGTGTCACCATGAGAGGAAGGCATCCGCGCAAACCATATTGCCGTCGTGACCTTGACCTTGGCGTACGACCTTGAAAACCGAAAATCTTTTAGGGGCCATAACTCCCACACCGTTAGTGTTAGAGTCTTCAAATTTGGCATGAAGGTACTTTGGCTTATGCCCGTTCTGATGGTGGCATACCGATCAAGGTCAAGGTCACGGTCCGGGCGATCCGTAGGCCTTGAAAGTGGTAGGGGTCTACACATTGGGTTTTAAGCCATATTTTCCACATTGGTACTTGACAGAAGCGCTTCAGATTGTGTGTGGTACTGTATACCCTAGAGAAGAAAACATCCGAGCATACATTATCACCATGCTGACCTTGACCTTGAAGTGTGACCTTGAAAACCGAAATTTCCTTCTTTGCGCTATATGTTTCTTCTTCAAGCTGTATCTCGTGAACTAGAAGACAGAATCCCTTCCAATTTTGTATCAGGATGTGACACTCTACGGGGTGTCGCAAGTGCGTGGCATTGCTGGTGACGGACATGTCTGCCGCTCGGCGACGCCCTTGTTTCAGAATTTAGTCTTCCTTGACTGAACACAATCATGGACTGAGTGTAAAATTGGCTGTGTGTAATCAAGTCACGTGGGCAGCAACACTCCGACTTCGGAGGTTTTTGGACTGATGATGTTATGCCATGGCTAAAGACAATCCCCGCATAACTATGCAGAACAAGCAACATTTTGATGTAGCCTTGGTGTTCTAGCTTACGTCAATTGGTCTGACAGCCTTATGCCAAGGCGACCTTGTTTAGTGAAAATATACACATATAGATAACTCTCCTTAATTAACTCCCCTCCACCAAACATGCTTACGAGTTTCTCTACATGAGTGAGAGTCAAAGGGAGGCAAACCCTGCATCATCCTCTTACCTTTCCTTACATTCTGCAATATTCACGCTGTTCTCGTGGGGGTTTTCTTAGACCTATAATGATACCCTTAGCTCACAAGATAGGGCCTATGCGAATAGCATCACTTTCACCTACTTTGCTGTCTATCTGCTTCCAGTCAACCAGGATTGAGTGTACTTTGTCAGAACGGCCATTCCATCTCCAGCAATGGCCGTTTACTGCGTAGTTAAGGCGATGGAATTGGAAGGCTCCCCTGCCAGACCCTGCCGTTACAGTGTGCGTTGTCCTTATTCCGCCCCTTCCAGGTCACTGGACGCTTCGCCGTGGAATATGGGGGTCGCTACAAATATTGGGGAAAAGAGGAAAGGGAATGACTTGGGTGTAACGGCAGAGAGAATGTATCAGAGTCTCCAGTGCAAGAAAAAAGCTAATGATTTTCACGGAGTTGCGTCCCTTCCCAATGGGCTGTGGTCTGATACACGTGTTACGGCTAGCTATGCAGTGAAATGAATGAATGAATCTTTAATTTAATGTAGCCTCGGTGTTCTAGCTTACGTCAATGAGAGACTTAGTGCGATTTTTCTCACGCCAGAGGGCATGACGCTCGTGTGGGGCTAATCCTCTCTATATTATTAGTTGGGGATAAAGAAAGAGAGAGAGACAGTGAGTGGTCCTACCATCACTCTCTCTCTCACTACGCCCAAGTAAGAAAATCGCGTGATAAGCCCCTAGTGCATTGACTGCCCTCTGGCGTGAAAAAATATCGCCATAGGTTGACCATTGGTCTGACACAGCCTTATGCTATACAGTGACTGAGTGAGTGAAGGCCTTATCACTACAGCTATCAGCCCATTGCAAAGGGACGTAACCCGAATTCTGGCTTGTATCAGCAAAGAAGAACTGTAGTCTGTGGTAACGGCCTCTCCCTTTTTTGCTCGTTAAATGTTCCCTCTGTTTCGTACGGACGCAAGGTTCGGGAATTTGGTTACGTGGTCACTTTGCAAGGAAATGAATTAAAACATGGCTGGATACACTGTATTTTTGTTATTTTACAGTATTTAATTTATCCATTATGCAAATGGACGGCTTAAACAACTACAGAATGCGATACATTGTCAGGGGGGGTATATCTTTACCGAACGTTTAATATGTTTGTTCCATACATACTTCCTGCAAATGGATTTTTTTTAATAATATAAACGGAGTTAATGATTGTATCATTCTTGGGTGGTGTGT
>CM065684.1:47813544-47816044 GCA_017654935.2 Phymorhynchus buccinoides | reverse complement strand
GGCAAGAAGTACCTTACAAGAAAAAATGTCTGTTACTTTCTTACTATCCCTAACCTATCCCTAACCCTATCCCTAACCTATCCATAACCTATCCCTAACCCTATCCATAACCTATCCCTAACCCTATCCCTAACTTTCTGAGTTTTATGCGACTCTCTGAAATTCGCTCTTTTTGTCATTACTGTTCGCTCTTTTCGGCATCTTGTAGTTCGCGCATTTCGTATCGCGATTTTCGAAAAGTCGCGCTTTTCGAATGCTCCGAGTGATTGATATTCATATCATATTCAGTTCACTGCATTTTGTCAGTCGGAGGCGTCCATTTAATATTCACTTGCTTTTTGTTTGTTGTTGTTGTTGTTGCTGTTTTGCTTGGTTTTGATGTTTGCTTCAGATGTAGATTGTTTAACTTATTGATTGAGTTAAAGTAACAATACTGTTCATAACGAAACAAACTGTTGAGAAAAATAAACAGGAAAAGAAGAAGAACGCATTGGCGGCTTATTGCAACTTAACAATATTATTTCATCTACAATCCCATTCTTTTTTTTGGGTTGCGTTTTGCAGGAAACTTGAATGTATGACTGCTAGATGTACGCCTAATAACCCTTTCATCGCCAGCCATTTTTCAGCAACAAAATGTCCATTAAACTAAAGTAAGGCCTATCCTTACCTCCCAAAATTAAGAGAATAGGGTCTTTGGATAACAAACCCTGATTTGATGCCTTTTAGTGACATGGGTGTCAATGGTTGTGGTGCAAAAATGCGACGTTGGCGGTGAAAGGGTTAAGTTTAACGCTAACTTTCGCTCCTCTATTTCCCTAAACATTGACAAATTACTGCTATTGTCAATCAGTAATCATTTCATGCACATGACCAATAATTCCGTACGAAATTATCGCCGTTACCACCTTCGCCTAAACTTTGCAACTTATTTCAATGATGATATCAAACATGACAGTTTCTCCTTTGTTTGGATTCTTGTTAGTCCCCGAGCCGAAGGTTCGGGGAGCTATTGTTTTTGTCTGGTCCGTCCGTCCGTCCGTCCGTCCGGTGTCCGTCCGTCCGTCCGTCCGGTGTCCGTCCGTCCGTCCGGCGTGCCTCCGTCCGTCCGGCTATTCGTCCGTTTTTCTCAAAAACTATTCAGTCTATCATCATCAAATTTGGTATACTAGTTTGCCAAGATGCAAGCTATCCACTGATGTGTTTAGTTTTACATTAAGGTCAAGGTCGCGCCAGTTACGGGGTTCAAACCCCGAAACACATAATCGCTAATATCTCGCGAAGTTTTGCATGTATTTTAATGCAGTTTGTTTCACAACATTTCTTGATGAATGGTCTATGACACAGTTGTCATGAATTTTTCTGTGCGCGCGTGTGCGCATGATCGCGCGCGCTCAAATCACCGGTCCGAACCCCAAGGCTATATATATATATAAACTATTCAGTTACGTGCTGTTTTGATGCCTTTTTATGTAGTTACGTGCTGTTTTGATGCGTTTTTATGTATGTGTACAGCCGACACATTCCGATTTCCGAGTACCTCGGCGATGCCGCGAGGGGACTTTGCAGCCGCTCGGAGTTGCACTTGTTTTTGTTTTGTTCTTTGCGTTGAACTGGGGGTACGGGTTATATGACTTTACCATCTTATTGGTGTTGTTGTTGTTTTTGTATGTGTGTGTGTGTGTGTGGGGGGGGGGTGATGGAGAGAACCAGAGTAATGTAGAAATTCAGTCTATCGCTGTAGAGATCAGTAATATTATATCAGCATCGCCGTCTGGTTCCAAAATGGGGACAAGCCACATTGCATTTTAATCATCCGTCGCCAGACTAACAGATGTTGATAGCTCTGAAACTCAACACCGCTTGGGAAACACAGTAGTGCTCGTGTAGGCCTACTCTGCAGACTTGCATACTACGAATTAGACTGAAAATGAGAGAGAGAGAGAGAGAGAGAGAGAGAGAGAGAGAGAGAGAGAGAGAGAGAGAGAGAGAGAGAGAGAGAGAGAGAGAGAGAGAGAGAGACAGAGAGACAGAGAGAGACAGAGAGAGACAGAGAGAGACAAAACGAATTTTTATTTATACAGGGTAATGAGATAAGCATTGCTTTTTTTACACTCAGCCCTGTAGAGAGAGAGAGAGAGAGAGAGAGAGAGAGAGAGAGAGAGAGAGAGAGAGAGAGAGAGAGTTCAAACTTAAAACTTCAAATACTTTATTTTACACTAAAGGTGATTGAAATATACTGAATGGTTTTTGAAGAAAACGCGGACGGACGGAGAGAGAGAGAGAGAGAGAGAGAGAGAGAGAGAGAGAGAGAGAGAGAGAGAGAGAGAGAGAGAGAGAGAGAGAGAGAGAGAGAGAAGAGAGGGGGGCAGGGACCAGGAGAGAAAGAGACAGAAAGAAAGACAGAAAGAAAGAAAAAGAGACAGAGAGAGATAGTATAATTATATGTGTGAGCTAATTTCACGGTTTGGAGAAATAGAGCGAGAGAAATAGAGAAAGA
>CM065684.1:47801044-47806044 GCA_017654935.2 Phymorhynchus buccinoides | reverse complement strand
CACATTCTTGAATGTTCATAATCAGACTATGTGCATGGGTGGAGAAACAAACTGGTAATATTCGAACATTGCTGAGAGAGAAAAAAATCCACATTGACTGTGGCTTCTAAATAAATGAAACAGCTAAACACGTAAACAGCAATAACAGGAAACTTATTAAAAAAAAAGGTTGCTCGTTTTAAAGTTTACAACATTAATTAACCCTTTCACCGCCAAAGTCGCATTTTAGCACCACAGTGATTTAACACCTATGTCACGAAAAGGCATCAAATTGGGGTCTATTATCCAAAGACCGTATTGTTTTAGTTTGGGGAAGGAAGGATAGACCTTGTTTTAGATTTATCACAGAAGAATCCCCAATACTGCAGATGGATTTTATTCTCTACCCAGGTAAATGTAAACGATCAAAAATTGAAGAAGAAAAAACAAAAACACCATTAAACTTTCCTCTTATGTATATATATATAATGTAAATGTAAATGTAAAGGAATTTTTTGCCTGAAATATGGCTGGCGGTGAAAGGTTTAACCCTTTCACCGCCAGCCATATTTCAGCCAAACATTTCCATTAAGTTTACCTGGGTAGAGAACAAAATCCATCTGCAGTATTGGGGATTCTTCTGTGACAATATATAAAATAAGGTCTATCCTTACTTCCCAAAACTAAGACAAAGGGGTCTTTGGATAATAGACACCGATTTGATGTCTTTTAGTGACATAGAAGTTAAACCATTGTGGTGCTAAAATGCGACTTTGGCGGTGAAAGGGTTAAATGAAAGTCTTTCATTATTTATCTTCACAAATACTATTTGTTTTGTAAAATCATTCAAAGAAAACCACTTTCACAGTTTTACTCCTACCCCATACCCACTCCCCGCCTTTACCTTTGCATCTCCTCTCCCTCAACTCACCCCCACCCCACCCACCCCTCTCCTCTCCTCATCTTTTCCACCACTATATTGGCGTTCTCCTTTCCCCTAGAATTTCCCATTTGTTGCTGAACCTGCGCTGACGTCATTGGCATCAATAACGTCTTCTATTAAGCAGCCTCTCCTCTGCGCATGCTCCCCGAATCCTGTTTTTCACGTGCAATAGATGTGTCACCCGTTTGTGACCATTTGTTCTCTCTCTCTGTCTCTCTCTCTGTCTGTCTCTCTCTCTCTCTCTCTCTCTCTCTCTCTCTCTCTCTCTCTCTCTCTCTCTGTCTCTCTCTCTCTCTCTCTCTCTCTCTCTCTCTCTCTCTCTCTCTCTCTCTCTCTCTCTCTCTCTGTCTCTGTCTCTCTCTCTCTCTCTCTCTCTCTCTCTCTCTCTCTCTCTCTCTCTCTCTCTCTGTCTCTCTCTCTCTCTCTCTCTCTCTCTCTCTCTCTCTCTCTCTCTCTCTCTCTCTCTCTCTCTCTCTCTCTCTCTCTCTCTCTCTCTCTCTCTCTCTCTCTCTCTCTCTCTCTCTCTCTCTCTCTCTGAGAGAGTAAACAAGCACACTGTATGCTTATGTCATAACCCTGATTAAACAAAATTTCGTTCGTTGGTTCGTTCGTTCGTTCGTTCGTTCTCTCTCTCTCCCTCACCATTTCATTGTATTGTGGCCAATGGCCGACGTACAATTAAAATATTTCAGTGTTCTCTCTCTCTCTCTCTCTCTCTCTCTCTCTCTCTCTCTCTCTCTCTCTCTCTCTCTCTCTCTCTCTCTCTCACTCTCTCTCTCTCTCTCTCTCTCTCTCTCTCTCTCTCTCTCTCTCTCTCTCTCTCTCTCTCTCTCTCTCTCTCTCTCTCTCTCTCTCTCTCTCTCTCTCTCTCTCTCTCTCTCTCTCTCTCTCTCTCTCTCTCTCTCTCTCTCTCTCTCTCTCTCTCTCTCTCTCTCTCTCTCTCTCTCTCTCTCTCTGTCTCTCACACTCTCTATCTCTATCCCTCTGACACTGCACATAAATAACATGGAACCAACCACCACGCGAGTTCTTCTGCTCGTTTTGTCTTCATCCTCAGCCCTGAACCCTTTCTCTGATTGCATCTCATCCCTACCTTCGCTTTCTTTTTGTCCTGTTTATCCGTTCCTACACTTTTCTTCCAGAGCTATCTTCCTTTTCTTTGCTGCGTGCCTTTCTGACCTCTGCTCCATTCCAGGGGAGTAAGAGGCATAAAGCTATTCATAAAGCTGCTCCATCTTACCTCTGCAACAATATTTCCATATATACGCCAGCTCGCACTTTACGTTCAGTTTCTGACCCTCTTTCTCTCCAGATCCCTAGGTATAAGCTTTCAACTGTTGGTCGGCGCTCTTTTGCTGTCTCAGGACCGACCTCCTGGAACAAACTTCCTCTCTCCCTCCGTCAGCGACCGACTCTCTCTGCTTTCAAAGCTAACCTCAAAACCCACCTGTTCCCCCGTCATTAAAGCTCTGCTCTCTTTCTCTTCTCTCTCTTGCCATTAGGTCTGTTTCTGCTATAGTCCATGGTGTTCGCTTTGTATTGCGTTTTTGTTTGAATGCGCTTTGAATGCTAACGTGTGTGTGCGCTTTGATTTGATTTCTATCAAGATTCAGCGCCGTCTAAATACTGTATGTTGTTGTTGTTGTTGTTGTCATGAATTACTTTGAAGAGGACAAAGTATGCATTCAACAGATCTTGTGCTTTAGTCCTCCTCCCACACCCCCTCCATTTTCCGCATTGACAAATGTTCAATGAGCAGCAACAGTCTGCCGTTTGTGGGGAAATGGATAGGGGGTAGGATCAGCCTAGGATTGTTTTCGTAAAACTGAAAGCAGCAGATTTTAATATTAAGGGTCGTAAATATGAGGGGGGTGACTGAAGTACGAGACTGCCCCGAAAGTATTTAACTTGAAACTAAAATGTATGGACTTTGAAATGTTTTTCTTTCTCTTTGTGATTTTAAGAAAGTACTTGAGACACCATGGCCAGGAAATGTGGAGAGAGAAAAAGAAGAACAAAGATGCATGTATCCCCAATCTGTGAAATTGCCTATTTCATTACATTGGCAAAATTCAATTCAAGAAATGGACAATGTATATCAATTTTCTTTTCAATTCCCATTCACATGGGTATTGATTAAGCTTGATTCAACATTTGCATACTTTTCTACATTGTATTTTCACCCCCGTCCTACCCCCCCATCTCTACCAAATGCTGCTCTTGGGCATGCCTGAGCCACATGTTGTATCAAACGTTTTATCAAATTAAGTCTGAATAAAAAATAAATTGTGAACTCATCTACATGTGTGATTTGTCATTCGTTTGAACCATTTTTGGCTCACGTCGTTTTTTTAAAACAAAGTGAGTCTATAGTATCGTACATGTTCGGTTGTGTGTCTGTGTGTATGTGTGTGTGTGTGTGTGTTGCGTCCGTGGCCCCGACATTTAACCTTAACTCAAACCTTAACGTTGTCATTTTCTCTAAACATATAAGGCATTAGAGGGTTAAAGTTAGCAGGATACTTGATTTTGACGTGAGCCTTCAAGTCACGACGATCAAAGCAGTCAGATACATTGATAAAGAACAAAATAAAGATAATCATTTGTTGCAGAGATTACTGTTGTGCAACCTTTAACCTTGACTCAGTCACACTCTTCAAACTAAAGAAGACTCTCACTCTCCACTGAAACTTTAACGTTGTCGTTTTCTCAAAAAAACATAAGATGTTAGAGGGTTAAAGTTAGCAGGATACTTGATTTTGACGTGAGCCTTCAAGTCATGGCGATCAAAGCAGTCAGATACATCAGTAAGGAACAAAAGAAAGAAAATCATTTGTTGCAGAGATTACTGTTGTGTTGTACCAAGTAGGAGATACTGGAAAGAAGACTCTCCATTAGATATACAAAAACGCTCTTTAAAAAGAAACACAAGACTTCAGGTGTGTACAAATAGGTACATTTTAACGTCGTTAACTTATATTTTCTGTAACAAATGGATGTACCGAGTGTGTGCGTTGACGGCCCGGTTGTTTCGTTTTATTTGCGCCTTTGAGTAACCGTTGTTCGTGTTCATTCGCACATCATCTCTGCGCATGCAATACTTAGCCTACCGCACTTCCGGCAACAAGGCCTAGGCCTAGAGAATAAATAAGAGATCGCGCCTTACCTCATAATCAAGACGACGTACTTAACATTTAGCCCACATTCATTTCAGTCTTGAAAAAATATATACGGAAAATCCAGGGTTCGTCGATTTCACTGCCTTCGACGTACGAATCCTTTGTTAGGCCTAGACGATTGATCACCATGTGCAAAGACTGTACAGGGGAAGATAAACATGGATGAGCTTGCTGGCTGTGACCTTGACCTTTGCTTTGTGGCAGAGGGGGGGGGGGGGGGGAATTAACGAAACGAAAATAAAATATTAGGACTAATATAAAATATCTTACAGAAATGTAGATGATGTGGAACAAGTTTTCATCGCATGAACAATCAGTTTAAAACAGTAACAGATCAGGAGTATGGCCTTACGAATTACGCAACTTCAATTATTTATTTTCTAAGAGTAAGAGGCTTAGACCTACAGGCAAAGACTGTAGGCCTACTACAGGTGTCCGTAGACCACCCTTACCCCGGCGCGGGGGGGGGGGGGGGGGGGGGGGGGGGGGGGGGGGGGGGGGGGGGGGGGGGGGGGGGGGGGGGGGGGGGTGGGGGGGGGGATTGGTCACTGTTTTTTTCTGAAAGCTTGGTCAATATGCTTTTCAATTTTACTTGTTTGCCAAAAATAAAAATAGGGCTCCACTATGTTACATGCGCATATATAAACATACATATAATTAAATTTTAAAGAAAGGGGTAGGGGTAATTTAATGCATAGAACTAATTTTAATTTACACAGTAAAATAAAAATTAATTCTGTTTTCAGATGCACAAGTGTCTACATAACAGTATTCTCTCTATACAGGCATGGGAATTGTCATGGGAATTCCCATGCCTGCTATAGTAGTAAAAATCAGACGTGAGCCTTGAAGGATTTGCCTCTTGTTCTTTTAAATCTCTGAGTGTTTAAGAACGCAAA
>CM065684.1:47788544-47791044 GCA_017654935.2 Phymorhynchus buccinoides | reverse complement strand
CACACACACACACACACACACACACACACACACACTATTATCTAGACAAATAGACTATTCAGTGTATCTTTCGCAATCAATTTCAAATCCTTCATTCATTTATCTATTTCAATCATCATTCAAACTAGGCCTACACTGTGCATATTAACCACCCCCAAGCATACTGTTGGTTGCAGTAGCTTCATACCTCCACGGTGCCCTACGCGCGCTACCAGCAGAATGCTAAATCACATGGAACTAACCAGCTTTAGACGGGCACACAGAACTTTTCACCTCTATCGTTGTAAATCGGAAAGTTTTGTAGATAGGAGTTATATAGTACAGAGGAGAATGGAGAACTCTGTGTTGTGGGGAAGTGGTGGGGGGCGGGGACGTGCTGTCTTGGTTTGCAAAAGATGAAATATTTTATAAAGTAGTCTATAGGAACGTGGGAGTTTGTGTTGTGGGGAAATGGTGGGGGCCGGGGACGTGCTGTCTTGGTTTGTAAAAGATGAAATATTTTATAAAGTAGTCTGCAGGAACGTGGGAGTTTGTGTTGTGGGGAAGTGGTGGGGGCCGGGGACGTGCTGTCTTGGTTTGTAAAAGATGAAATATTTTATAAAGTAGTCTATAGGAACGTGGGAGTTTGGAAACAGCGTGACGTGCGATTTTGATAGGTTGCTATAATAAGATAAGACGATTATCATTTTCAGGCAATCGGCAGCATTAGAAAGGGTCCACAGACGAGCAACAAAAAATTAGTTAAAGGCGTTAGTCACCTTGATTACGAACATAGACTAAGGAAGTTGAAATTACCATCTCTGAAATATAGAAGAATTCGTTTGGATCTGATAAACACATACACATTTGTTCACAGTGATAACAATACTAATACATCTTTATTCCGGCTAACAACTGACTCAAGAACCCGTAACAGTGATTTAAAAATACTAACCCAGTATAGCCGAACTAATATTATTAAACACCTATGTTCTAACAGAGTAACAAAGTTTTGGATTACTCTTCCTCCACATATTAAACGAGCACAAAATCTAACACAAGTCAAAAACCTCCTTGATAAATACACCAACATCTCAAAACTACAATATGAGCATGACTAAAGGGCAGATTTGCCGAAAACAAAATATAAAAACCTCTCAGCTGTGCAAAAGTTCAGACAAAAACGAAAGGACAGTGAAGAGGCCGCGAGGCCTAATGTCCTATCTACCTGACCTGACCTAATCTCGACAATGGCAATGACGGTTCTTTGCTTGGTTCTTATGTTAAGCATTGAACGCAGTAGTACTGCTATTTAGACATGGACGTGTTCCTGATGCAACAAGCAGCATGCATATTGTTGCTTGATCCTCTGGTTTTGTCACACATAGCTTGTGTGTGTGTGTGTGTGTGTGTGTGTGTGTGTGGTGTGTGTGTGTGTGTGCACGCGTGTGTGTGTGCGTGTGCGTGTGTGTGCGCGCGCGTGTGTGTGTGCGTGTGCGTGTGTGTGTGTGTGTGTGTGTGTGTGTGTGTGTTGTGTGCGCGCGCGCGCGTGTGTGTGTGTATGTGTGTACGTGCGTGCATGCATGTGTGTGCAGTCTACTGGTTTGATTCCGTTGTGTGTTCCTTTTGGTTTCGTGTTTTTCGGCTTATTTGGCTAAATGTTGTATTTGTGGCGGGTTTTCTTTTTCAAATATTGTTAACCTATAATGCGGCTGTTTCTAACATTTTGATTTACTTGTAGGCTACATTTGTATTAAAGCGTTGCCAACCCTTCATGTGTTTCAGCATTTGGCACAAAAGCAGTCAGGAACAAAAGTACATGAATATACAAGATCTACACGTACGTACATACATACATACAGTAGTATCATCATCCTCACCATTATCACCATCAACATCATCATCTTCATCATCTTATCATCACCATGACTACCACCATCATCATAGCCACCACCATCATCAGCATCATTATTATTATCACCATCATCATCATCACCACCATCCACACCATCACCATCGTCATCATCGTCGTCAACATCATCATCGTCGTCATCGCCATCATCACTATCATGATCACCATCACTACTATCATCATCATCATCATCATCATCACCACCACCATCATCATAATTATTATCACCATCATCATCATCATCATCATCAACACCACTGTCATCATCACCACTACCACTTCTCTAACCATCATTATCATCATCATTACCATCACCATCTTTATTATTATCGTCACTATCACCATCATCATCATCATCATCATCATCATCACCATCATCATCATCATCATCATCACCATCATAACCCATAATTAGTGTCCACATATAAGCACAGCAGTGGGGCACGTAAGTTTTAGACGTTAAACCAACCATCGAAAGGGAGAGAGAGAGAGCAGGTAAGTTTATTTCAGTGTCTTTGTGCCTCCTGTCCAGCCATTTTCTGATAATCCCATTTACGTGAAACAAGACTGTAGGGGAGCTTGTCACACTTATATGTCTATATTTGTGTT
>CM065684.1:47778544-47781044 GCA_017654935.2 Phymorhynchus buccinoides | reverse complement strand
TCGAATATACCATGCAGCCTACAGTCGAATATACCATGCAGCCTACAGTCGAATATACCATGCAGCCTACAGTCGAATGTACAGTGCCGCCTACAGTCGAATATACAATGCAGCCTACAGTCGAATATACCATGCAGCCTACAGTCGAATATACAATGCAGCCTACAGTCGAATATACCATGCAGCCTACAGTCGAATATACCATGCAGCCTACAGTCGAATATACAGTGCAGCCTACAGTCGAATGTACAGTGCCGCCTACGGTCGAATATACAATGCAGCCTACAGTCGAATATACAATGCAGCCTACAGTCGAATGTACAGTGCAGCCTGCGGTCGAATCTACAATGCAGCCTACAGTCGAATATACAATGCAGCCTACAGTCGAATCTACAATGCAGCCTACAGTCGAATGTACAATGCAGCCTACAGTCGACTGGAGGCTGCATTGTATTTTCGACTGTAAATATCTGTCAATTCGACTGTAGACTGCATTTTAGATTCGACTGTAGGCTGCATTGCATATTCGACAGTAGGCTGCATTGTAGATTCGAATGTAGGCTGCACCGTATATTATTCGATTGTAGGCTGCATAGTATATTCGACTGAATTCCGCCCTCCCAACGAAATACGCGAATCAAATCAAATGTCTGATACACAAAATGCATCAGATTATTGTACGGGGGATTACGAATATAGTCAACAAAACTTAGTAGGAATTCATCAGATTAATTTAGACAGTAGAATTTCACGAGAATCATGCCTCACAAATATCAAAATCGGGTCGCAGTCAGTCGAATCGTATGCAGTGTAGCTGAAGGTGTGAGAAGGACAAGGCATAGGGAATGATTGTGTTTTGAACTGAGACAACATGTAACTCCAGAACGACCCATGTCACAACAGGAATTGTTCGGAAATAATTAAGGGGAGAAATTTCATGATGTGTGGGAGTGATCTTGCCTAATTCAATCGGTCAAGCAGGGGATGTCACTCTACCATCAGCTCTCGTAGCGTATCGACTCGTGTGTTTGAGCAGACATACACTGATGCAGCACTTAGAACACCGTGCATCATTTTAAAAATGGTAAGTCATTTATATTTTTACGTCACATTTTGCAAGTCCTAATTTGTCTTTAAAAAATGTTGCAAGTCCCTGACTCACATCCAGCGGTTTCAAGCTTCGACGCCATTGTTGCATTGTTGCTATGGTACTTGACCGAGTAATGGAGGTAAGCAACTCTAATTTTCACGAAGTGCTCTCCCCTAGATTATTTTTCCGACAATCGTCTGTTAAGAAATGACATAATTTGGCATGTAACCAAACAAAAGGGTGCCACTGCGTACGTTGGCTGAGACAACGTTTATTCCAAGCATGAAATCATCTAAATTACAAGTGCAAATAGGTTTTCTTTCATTAACAGATTAGTTGATAGAGAAACCCTTTTTTACCATTTTAATATGAAATAATTATTCTTTCCTTTAGTCAGTTCATCGGGAAGAAATAAAGCAGAACATCTTCTCTTTTTTTTCCTCCTATGTAGGGGAGACTTATTGATATTGTACCTGTCATGCAATTCGTGGCACCTGGTTTCCTAGCAAACGGTAGAAGATTGAGGGTTAATAATAAATGGTGTGTGAAGTTTGGACAATGAGTGGGAACTATTTTATCACAACCAAAATACAACAAATACAATTATTATTATTATTATTATTATTATTATTATTATTATTATTATTATCATTATTATTATTATTATTATTATTATTATTATTATTATTATTATTAATGTAATTGTCATTACTGTACATATGGTCTATCACACCCGTGTCACCTCGCCTGTGCTCTGCCTCCCCCTTTCAATGTTGTTTTAATCAGACAGACACAGACAGTAGAGCTTGCATACAGTCCTAGATTTCATTCAAAAAAGTATCTCCTTTTCTTTAAACTGTCAAGAACAATGGATTCCGTTGTAGGAACATCTTCCCAGACTGATGAAGTTGTACATATTCTTCCTTTTTCATTCATTTCAACCCACTTTTTCTACGTTGAATTTTCACAGCTTCGAGAGTAGCCATGCCACGTGTTTTAAGTAGGTTTCTGCGTACGTGTGGAGGGACATTGTGGACCCGATGTAATGGGTTCTGACATCCTTTTTTTGTTTTCTCTCGTGCGAGCCACCACGAGTTGATTTCCGTCTGTCATGGTCGATTGTTTAAACACCCTCTCGGTGTCCAATACCAAGTTCAGGGAAATCATGGACTCTACATTATGTAGCTATATAGTATACACGGGGAAATGTAGAACACCATTCTCATTCACAGATATTAACATGGCATGTCAGCGACCAGGGGGCCGTTTCACAAGAGCGAACGCTCGTCGCATTTTCACACTTGCCTTTCTTACCAAACATAAAGCTGTATTTTATTAACCTTTTGAGCTAATTATCTTTGTTGAATAATTAATCGCAGTCATGATAAAGGCCATTTTCTAATAGGACCC
>CM065684.1:47768544-47773544 GCA_017654935.2 Phymorhynchus buccinoides | reverse complement strand
TTTTGACATTTGTATGTGGGTCACAGCTACCCAGAAAAGAAAAAAAACCAAGGGACTTAATCGTGGTGCGTCAGTGTGTCTTTAAGAAGTCTAACGGTGTCTGTGACAGCTTCCAGGTTTGCAGGGTGTTTGATGGGAACACGGCGTGTCAGTTTCCCTTTTTAGGGTCAGCCTTCCCTTGCATCTTCATTCCAGCTACCTCCTAATGTATTAGTTCTTATCTTCTTCTTTTTTAATGTTTAACCCTTTCGCCGCCAGCCATTTTTCAGCCAAACAATACCAATAAAACTCACCCGGGTAGAGACAAAAAATCTGCAATATTGCGAATTCCTGTGTAACATGTATAACATTAGGCCTATCCTTACCTCCCAAAATTATGAAAATAGGGTCTTCAGATAACAGGCCCTGATTTGATGCCTGTTAGTGACACGGGTGTCAAACCATTGTGGGGCATAAATGCGACATTGGCGGTGAAAGGGTTAAAAACATTTTTTAAACGTATTGCAAGAGTAGTCTACCTTCGACTTCCTTGACCCTCAGTTGGGGCCACATCGTAAGGGTCCGCTACACACATACGATTCGGATCTGAATGCGATGCGATTTTGAAGATGCGAGTCACGATTCGCGTGAAATTCACGTATTGGGTCTACTTGAGCATAGTGAGCGAAAATGGCAGAATTAGTTTTAGACGGACGTATTTCGCGTGGATCATGACTCACGCTGTCACAATCGCATCGCATTCAGATCCGAATCGTATGTGCGTAGCAGGCCTATCAGAGCCAGAGTTCTGTAAAGGGGCCGCCACACTGCATACGACTGCGATCCGACTGCGACATTTGTGAGGCATGATTCTTGTGAAATGATACTGCCTAAATCAATCTAATGAAATCCCGCTCGTCTCGTTCACTCTATTTCGTAGTTCCCCGTAGTACGTACACGAATCTGATGAAATAGCTGGGGTTTTGTATCAGACATTTTATCGGATTCCTGTACAGTATCGGGGTCTACATGAGGATAGTGAACGAGACTAGTAGGGCCTAGAATTGTTTTTAGCGGAAGTATTTCGAGTGAATCATGACTCACAAATATCGACACAATCCGTGTGCAGTGAATCTACCCCTTTAGAGTCAGAGTTCTGTAAAGCTGGATCGTCCTTGAGGAGATAAGGTTTCATCTCCTGAGAAGAAAACAAAAACCATCACGTATTTTTGACCCACTCTTTGACGGACATTTTATCAAGAGCTGTATCGCACGGGCTTCGCCAAATAGGATACTTTTACTAAATCCACGTACGTTAGTACTCATACCGCTATCAATGTGCAACCAACAAATCAATCAATTAATCAATCAATCATGTATTATCCCCATCTCATTAAAACAAGGAAATTTGTCTTGCAATAACTCAATACAACAAAACAAAGACACAATAAAATGCACTATATGCGAACACCCTAAGGTGTCTGTACACGTGAGCACCCCCACCCCCCACCACGGCAACAGAGCGACAGGCCAGTCACAATGCAACTTGCTCATCGCCGTGCCACCATGTGAAAGAGTGGAAAATGCCCACATGATGCACACAGACCCCAACATCGGACAGCTACTGGACAGGATTTAAAGGTGCACCCGGATGGATACGTTTTTGAAAGAAACCCGTCCAGATCACTAGGAGAGCCCCCTTTACAGAGATCGCAACACTCACTTTGCTCTGGTTTCCTAGAAAGCAAACCATCAAATCGGCGATTCCTCCTTGGCGGAGGTGCTGGAAGTCAGAATTTGTCAGTGAAAGACAAGGCACATGCCTTCTTTTTTCTAATGGCCGCGTGAGTCGCTTTAATTAGAGAGAAAAATAGAGCTTTTACGCCTTCTGGGCCAAAGGGCCATTTGGGGCATTTAAAATTATGCAGATACGCTTTAATTAGAATACAAGCCTTTATTTTATGCAGTTTCAGTTTGCCCAAAGGAGTTTTGCTCACAACAAAAGAAATAGCTCCCTCCCCACCCATTCAAAAATGGCGGGTCTTCTGTCGTCCAGGTGTATTATCACGTCTTTTAACGATTTTGTTATTAAAAAAGCACAGATTAAGTAAGAAAATGTTTATTCATCAAAAGAAGTGTTTTGACCAAGTTTCCTGATTGGTTCGGGTGAAGGTTCTGACTTTCATTTTGTATTTTACTGGGCCTATATCCTTCGTTGTAGAATTTACGCCGTTGAAATAAGCATTAGCATGCGCACGGTTGTTTGTATAAAGAATGTGCTGTTCTTTTTGTTTGTGGCTCAAGCCACAAACCTATAACTCACTTTGTCGGTCGGTCGGTCTGTCTGTCTGTCTGTCGGTCCAAAATTGTCGCACATTTTGACAAAATTGTCGCACTTCAAATCGAGGCTACACTTCAAATTGAGGCCGCTCTTTAAAATGATGTTTTTTAAAAGCGTACAAAATAATAAACATACGTAATACAGACACTACAACAGACACGACGAGTATGCGGTGCTTCTTTTGATGAGTATAAGTAGGATACATAGTTTTAAATGTTTTCCAAAAGATATAAAAAGTTACGAAATGGTGCAGAGATAACATTCTGGTTTACAGAATAAAATTATTGAAAAGCCAGGGGAGGTGACTCATGATTGGAGTGGTAAAAATAGACCGCGCGCCACAAACTATTGCGATTTCGCGCTTGTTAAAATACCCGTTCATGATCGATCATATGATTAGTGGAAGGCTTTGTTTAAGGAATGTTTCAGGAATGTCGAATTTTGGGTGGGGACAGTTTTGGGAGGGGACAGGGACAGGGATATTAATACTACAAAACAATAATTGAGGGGTGGGGGTTGGGAGGACTGCGTTTCAAACCAGTTATATGTTGTCTTGCATTGACAATGTCACTTTGGACCATAGCTATGTGGTATGCAGCAATCCCATTGACATGATGAACGGTGCTCGGTCCGATCACAGCGGCACATAAGGAAGGTGATCTTGATGTCTGCTCCTCGCTTTACGCCCTAATTGGGGTTAGAACCATCGACGTGGCGGTTTGATGGGTCATTACCCAACACGAGCCTGTTGCAATAAAAACGATTCCCTGGAATTCCTAGGAATCTCCAGATTCTGTCATAAAATGACAACGTGGTCATCGTAAGACCCCGCACAGACTTGGGGAAAGATTGGTTATAAAGATGAGGAAGCGTTCTTTGGGTTAAGTGTCACGGGAAGAATGACATTTACAAGAAAAAAAGTTTTGTCAAATTGTGAACGCACAGAGGAAAAATATTTCTTTTTGTTTCTGCTTATAATTAGTTTGGAGTAATTTTACTGTAATTTGTTTTAATGTAATGGCTTACAAGCTTCTGTTTTTATGATTTATGAGGTTTTGTTTTTAATGTGCTATCAACTTTTGCCAACACATTATTTTTTCTGCTTATAATTAGTTTGGAGTAATTTTACTGTAATTGTTTTTAATGTAATGGCTTACAAGCTTCTGTTTTTTTATGATTTATGAGGTTTTGTTTTTAATGTGCTATCAACTTTTGCCAACACATTTATGAACGGTTTCCTAAGCAATAGTTTTGCAGATACACGCTAAAAGCTGCCGCATTTTGGAGATGCTTCTTAAAACTTAAAACAATGAATATCAATCATGGAATGTATATGCGCGCTGGTCTAACGCAATATAAGAGCGCAGGGAACAAAACAAATCAAAATTCAAAACTTTGATGTTTCTCCTACATGTCATTTTTTGTGCTCATGATTCTACAAATAAAGAAATACAAACAACCTGAAAATAAAATAATGATCTTATGTAAACACACAACAAACAAACAACTACAAGACAAGTGTAAAGTGACGTTATTTTATTCACAAGAGACAAAACAAAACAAGTCTCTTGTGAATAAAAATAACGTCACTTTACACTCGTCGTGTAGTTGTTTGTTTGTTGTATGTTCCAGTGACGTTGCAGTCTGTTTCAGTTTATATAAGCTATCCACAAAAAGTTAAGGATCACTTGCAAACTAATTCATAACTTTCCAAATAAGAAAGCCAATGCGTTGAATTTTGGCCAACATTTAATTCAATGCTTTAGTGATAACGATACACAATTGCCTTCAATTTCGAGCAATCGTTTGGTCTGTACATTTGATCAAAGTGGGTACGTATCGAAATTTGATTTCCCAAAGTCATTGAAATCACAAGACAGGGCATTCTGATGCTCCCAAAAGTTCAGTAATGCGTGTATCCGCCATGGCTGTTCTGGCACTCGACGCAGCGAGTCCTCATGGAGTTGACCAGGGTGGTGAAGATCCTCTGTGGAAGCGCCTGCCACTCAGCCTGCAGCATCTGGTAGAGGTGCTGGGCATCCCTGGGAGGGGGGTGGTTGCTCCTCACTTTGCGATCCAGCTCATCCCAGAGGTTCTCAATCGGGTTGAGGTCGGGACTGCATGCTGGCCACTCCATTCTGTTGACTCCAGACTGCTGCAGGAAGTCGTTGACCACCCTTGCCCTGTGGGGGCGAGCGTTGTCATCCTGGTAGACAGCCGGCGGTCCCATCTGCTGCAGTGTAGGCACAGCCAGCGGTCGAAGGATCTCATCCCGGTATCGGAGGCCAGTCAGGTTACCCTGTACATGATACAAGGGTGTTCTGTGGTGAAGGCTGAAGGCCCCCCAGACCATTACAGAACCTCCACCAAAGGCCACCTTTTCTTGGACAGTGGCGTCAATAAAGCGTTCCCCTGGGCGCCTCCAGACCCTCAGTCGGCCGTCGTTGTGGTTCAGGGTGAAGCGTGATTCATCACTGAACAGGACCTGGGACCATTGCTGACGTGTCCACCTCACGTGACGTCTGCAGAAGGCGCGGCGTGCTGCCCTATGGGCTGGAGTTAAGCGTGGCCGTACAGCTGGGCGACGAGAACGGAGGTTAAACCCATGAAGGCGGTTCCGTATGGTCTGCTGGCTGATGTTGATGTTAGTAGCCACCCTCAGCTGCCTTCGAATGATGCT
>CM065684.1:47758544-47763544 GCA_017654935.2 Phymorhynchus buccinoides | reverse complement strand
CACACACACATGACGACAGGGACGATTCAAGATGGCGGAAAGTGTTAGCTGGGAAATTTTAGTCAGCTAAGTATTGAAAATTAACCGCTGCAATGAGGCGTTCTACACGAGTTAAAAATAAGCAGTCTAGTTTCTCTAAGTGCTCGACGTCTGAAACCAGTGCTGCTACTGAAAAGTGTCAAGCAGAATTAGTGGAAAAAGCAGAATTTAAATCAACGGGAGTGGTTGTCAGTTCCAGCAATGTGTCCCTGGAAACCAAACTGGGTAGCAGTCTGGAACCTGAATCATCGGTTCAAGACCTCTCCAAGCCTTCTACCATGCACCAAAAGGCCAGAAAGATCAATTCAACTATTGACAATCTTAGCCAGCGAGTCGAATCACTGGAAGGTCTTGTGAAATATCAAACGAAACTGATCGAAGATCTTATCAACGGTGGATCGTCAAAAAAAGAACACCACCATTTCATTGATATTGGCATCCAGACGGACTCTCCACGCCCCATGTCTTATGCGGAAGCAGCGAGAAGGCCTAAACCTTCAACTGCTGATCCACACCACAAGAAGGTAACTGAAAGTCCGAGAAAATCAGAAAAATCCTCCGAAAAGAACAAAGAACACACGTTCAGAACAAGTGACGCAAGACCAAAGAAAGACGTAACAACTACAATGACGTCAGTCTCCAATGAAAAAGAAAAAGAAAAGTTGCCTTCTGTGGTGTTCTTTCAAGATTCGGTCCTGCGTGGTGTGAAACATAAAAGGCTTGGTGAGTCCTACGATTTCAATTCCTCATTCAAAAGAGTGTACCAAGTTGAAGACCTTGAAAAGGAGATGAAGGCTGTATCTTCTGCACCAGACGCAGTTGTGATACATTGTGGTATAAACAACCTGAAAAAAGATGACCCTGAGAAGATGAGTAAATGCTTTGTTAGTTCTATTAAAAACATTTGCAAATCTTTCTCGAGTACAAAGGTCGTGATAAGTAAACTCGCTCCAGTGAAAGAGGAACAATTAAACATGAAAAGACAGCTTTTCAATGCGCTTGTAACAAAAGAACTGTTTGAAGAGAAGAAGGTGTCATTTGTCTCGCACGATCAGTTGAACTGCAGTCATCTCAAGGATCGTGTCCATCCATCTTTCTACGGTTCCAGCATCCTGGCAGCCAGTTTGGGGAGACATCTGCGGCGTCTGCTCTGGTCGAAGCCAAGGAAAGCAGCAAGAGTCCCACATCAGTCAGGCAGATGGTTTCACCCTCAGAGACCAGGTCCTCCCCCAGGACACCCTCGGTTCTTTGGTGCTCAGGACCCACGGTGGAACATGTACGATGTGCTGCAGAGATGGGGATAAACAGCAGTTGACACTGATGAGTTCATCTGAAATGTTTGATGTATTCTTCCCCAATCGTGTAGAATTTTCTTGCAGTGGTTTTTTTTCCCCTCTTGTGTCTGCCTTTGAAATATTGTGATTGACAGAAAAGTGTTCCGTATCTAATGTGATTGTTTTACTGTCATTTATTTTTAAAGATATAATTGAGACTTACTGCCATTTTGATTTTGTTAGTATTTCCTTAAAAGTGTTAATTATCTTACAAATTAGTTATTATTATACAATATTTTGTGTTAAAAATTAGTTCATGTCATTGGGTAACAACTTTCGTGTTTTTCAATGGAATTGTCGATCAATCACCACAAACTACGACCATTTAGTACAACATCTTGCTGATGATAAGTATCATGTTTTAAGTCTCCAGTCACTGAATGTTAAGAAAGAAAAGCTTCCTAAGTTAGATAATTATTATTTCCCTCCTATCATTCAAAAAGAAGACACTAACGGGAAAATTAATACAGCCATTTACGTGTATACAGGGGTAAATTACACTCTGTGCCCTAGCCCTGTTCCACCAGATTTACCTAATGTACATTCCTGTGCTGTGACAGTTCAAATTGGTAACATATTATTAACTGTCATTTCTGTATACTTACCAAAGGGACCAGATGATAATAACACTGAATTGATCCGTACATTTCAAGCAGATAAAGGTAAAAAAGTACTCATAACAGGAGATGTTAATGCACACGCCCCATTCTGGGAGAAGAACTGTGAAAACATTACAAGCAATCGCTTTATTGAAAATATTGTTGATTCATCCTTATATCTTCTGAACGACGGTCGAGTAACACGTATTCCCGATAATCCTAATCACAGGGCAACCGCTATTGACCTGACTCTTGTATCTCCCAATCTAGCTCCAATTTGTGAATGGAATACTTTAAAGTATAGCCTAAATAGTGACCACATTCCAGTTATTACCAGTTTTGAGTTTACTAATACGGGATCCACAGATACAACAGAGGGAAAAATCCCAAAATATAATTATAAACTTGCTGATTGGGATAAGTTTTCACAGCAACTATCAACATTTCACTTTGGTAACATAAATGATAAAGACGTTCATGAGTTGTACTCTATATTTACTAATGCAGTTCTTAGCGCTGCTAATGAGTCTATCCCTATGAGTAAATCAAAGAAGTCTCATAAACATTCTGGTAATATCTGGTGGAATGAAGACTGTGAATACGCTAGAGCAGAAAAATGGACAAAATTTGAAGATTACATAAAAGAACACTCTCTCCCAAATCATATAGAGTCAAAAAGGGCAAAAAATAGAGCAAACAGGGTTAATGCACAGGCAAAGAGACAGTACTGGTCATCTTTTTGTACGAATGAAGTTTATAGCTATAAAGATATGCAAAAGGTATGGGAAAAAATGAAAACCATGAAGAACGGAATACATTTACCGCAGTGTCCAATAAAACTGGAAAATTCAGATCTACCTTCTAATCAAGAAAAAGCAGAAGCGTTTGTTGATATGTTTGCAAATTACAGTAGAACTACTGGATTATCTGCTGAAAATAGACAATATAGAGAAAATGAAGAGAAAAATAAGACCACAACAGATGAAGATAATAACAAGCCCACAATAAAAAGTTATGTGAATGCCGATATTACTCTAGATGAAGTTAAAGAATGTATTCTACATCTTAGTAAAAACAAAACATCTGTTGGATTAGATGGAATATCGTATGAAATGTTAAGGCATTTACCACATAATGTCATCAGTTTTTTACATGTAATTTTTCAGAAATGTTGGGCTGATGGAGAAATGCCCCTTATCTGGAAACATTCAATTGTTATTCCTATACATAAGCAAGGCAAGCCCAGGTCTGATAGAAACAGCTACAGACCCATCTCTTTGACGTCTCATGTATGCAAACTTATGGAAAAAATCGTATTAAATAGATTAATTCATGTCTGTGAAAAACAAAGCATTATACCTAATAATCAAGCAGGTTTCCGAAAAGGCCGGTCTACTACAGAACACCTAGTAAAACTCACGACACAAATCAAGCAACAGTTTGCAAGGCGAAAAAATATTCTTGCAACCTTCTTTGATGTGAAAAAAGCTTACGACCAAGTATGGCACTATCGACTATTACAAAAACTTCAAAATCACAATGTTACAGGTAATATGTATAACTATATAGAAAATTTCTTATCAGATAGATTTATACAAGTAAGAGTTGGAAGTACATATTCAAATCCCAGAGAACTTCAGATGGGTCTTCCACAAGGTTCTGTTATTTCACCTATCTTGTTTAATATATTGATAGCAGATCTACCAAATAATATATCTAAAGACACAGTCTTAGCTCAGTACGCAGACGATATCTGCATGTGGATGAAGGTAACAATGAAGCGTAAAACTCCACTTAGATCCTTGAACTATACCAAAAAACTATATCAACGTGAATTAGATAAAATAAATACATTTATGAAAGAAAATGGTTTAACTTTATCATTAGAAAAAACACATATAGTACTTTTTAATTCGGGATGCAACCCAGAAAAACTTCCAGTTTTTACCATCAATGGCACAGTAATCAATTATACGCAGAGTGTGAAGTTTCTGGGTGTTTTCCTTTCATCAAAACTTACTTGGAATCAACATATAGATTACATATTAAACAAAGCAAGAAAGGCTTTAAATTTTCTCAAAATTATAAGTAAACAGCGTTGGGGACAAGATACAAAAGCGCTTCTATGTCTTGCTAATTCTCTTGTACGATCTCGATTAATTTATGCTCAGGAAATTTTCTTTAGTGCTCCAAAATATTTGTTAAGCAAACTACAATGTATCGATTGTAAAGCCTTTAAACTGGCACTTGGGGTACCAACCCATGCTTATAATCTAGGATCATATAAAGAAGCAGGTATTCTACCTCTCGATGAATATCGAAAGCTTTCTGCTGCAAAATTTGTATTAAAATCAACAGTATATGACACATTTTGTAAAGAAGAAGTTAAGTTAGATACTGAACATGATTTTGTTAAAAGAGCTAAAACAATTCAATCTTTGCAACCAATTAATTCCTTTGTCTCCGATATTATTAATTGTAAAGAATTAAAAAATAAAGAAATTGCAGCTAAGCCATCTTTTTCGCCAGTACCGCCTTGGGAACAAATTAAACCTGCTTTTGATATTGATCATACAGATGTTAACAAAAGTCAATCTCCAAACATATTAAAAAACTTAGTTAATTTACATATGGAAAGTTGTTATAGTGGATGCATTAAAATATACACAGATGGGTCTGTTCTTCAAAATGGGAATACAGGAGCAGCATTTGTAATACCCTCGTTAAAAATAGAGAAACGATATTATATAGGTAAATATTATTCCATTTTTACTGCAGAATTGTTAGCTATTTTAATGGCATTACAATATACCGCAGAATTACCTATAAATGCTTGTAAAATATTACTTTGTGTAGATTCGAAATCAGCATTACAAGCTATTAAAGGTCAAAATGTTAACATACGCCTTGAAATGATATTAGAGATCAAACATTTAATTAATCAATTATCGAGTAAAGACATTAGTGTAACTTTTTATTGGGTTCCCTCCCATTGCGGAATATACTCAAATGAATTGGTTGATCGAGC
>CM065684.1:47743544-47753544 GCA_017654935.2 Phymorhynchus buccinoides | reverse complement strand
CAGAGGGTTTGTTTTCTTATATTATTAAGTAAATGCTTTTTATTTCGCCGCCAGCCATTTTTCTGCCCAAAAAATACCATTAAATTTAACTGGGTAGAGAAATGTTGTATCTGCAATATTGGGAATTTATCTGTGACATGTATTTAACATTAGGCCTATCCTTACCTCACAAAGTTAAGAAAACAGGGTCTTCGGATAACAGGGCCTTGATTGGATGCCTTTTAGTGACATGGGTGTTAAACCTTTGTGGTGCATAAATGCGACATTGGCGGTGAAAGGGTTAAATGTTAGAAATGTGGTGATACTGAACAGGATACGTTTTATTCCAATGTTGTGGGTTTTCTTTGTATACATGTGGATATATCAACACAACCAGAGTCCAAATCATATATAGCCGCTAAAGGTATTCTACCCACCCCCATCCATCCACCCCAACTCCCACCCAACCCCCAACAAATATATTAGCATATTGGACGTAATCTGGGTTATATTTGGATAGTAATTCTTAATTTTATTAAAAATATCAATTTCAATCTTAAATCAAGTCCCCCCAAATAAACGCAGAATTTTTTATATTTACCCTAGTAAACAAGTTTAAATCCCCCAAATTAGACCACAATTTGTAAACCGATAGAATTAATAATATTGAACCAAATCAAAAAATTTTAAAAAATTCACACAAATCCATATTATCTAAGAAGATAGTAACAAATTATATAACAGTGATCCCCCTTATCTTCACCCTGTCTTCTTAACGTCACGTCATGCTTTCTTCACCAACACCCCCCCCGCACCCACCCACCCCCATTACTTTAGAAAATATTTGTCATCTTGACAGGAACTCAGCAGTTCCGCAAAAGGCATGTTTTATTCAAGAGCACTGCCACCAGTTCTCTCTGCAGGCATAATTTTCTTATCTCTCTCACGGTTTTGACAAGATCAATTATTATTTGTTTTTGAAAAGCATCTTGCCAGGAAATCGGATGGAGCTGTCAAGATCATTAATAGCCTAACCAGTTTGTCGACACACTTTATGAGCAGAGGGTTTGTTTTCTTATATTATTAAGTAAATGCTTTTTAACCCTTTCGCCGCCAGCCATTTTTCTGCCCCAAAATACCATTAAATTTAACTGGGTAGAGAAATGTTGTATCTGCAATATTGGGAATTTATCTGTGACATGTATTTAACATTAGGCCTATCCTTACCTCACAAAGTTAAGAAAACAGGGTCTTCGGATAACAGGGCCTTGATTGGATGCCTTTTAGTGACATGGGTGTTAAACCTTTGTGGTGCATAAATGCGACATTGGCGGTGAAAGGGTTAAATGTTAGAAATGTGGTGATACTGAACAGGATACGTTTTATTCCAATGTTGTGGGTTTTCTTTGTATACATGTGGATATATCAACACAACCAGAGTCCAAATCATATATAGCCGCTAAAGGTATTCTACCCACCCCCATCCATCCACCCCAACTCCCACCCAACCCCCAACAAATATATTAGCATATTGGACGTAATCTGGGTTATATTTGGATAGTTTTGTTTCTTCCTTCCCTAGCCACCACAGTCAAGGTCATGAAAAAGATCACTCCGAAATACACAATTCATCCAGCGTGCCAGGCATTGCCTTGATGCTAAAATGTTGAGGGTGGTATGCAAGGAGTGCCAAAGACTCGCTAATCGTCCACCAGGTATCCTTTCTCGTTTTCTCTGTCTCTTGCTCTCTCTGTCTGTCTGCCTGTCTGTCTGGGTTTTTTCTGCCTGCCTGCCTGCCTGCCTGCCTTACTCTCCCTCTCTCTCTCTCTCTCTCTCTCTCTCTCTCTCTCTCTCTCTCTCTCTCTCTCTCTCTCTCTCTCTCTCTCTCTCTCTCTCTCTCTCCCTCCCTCCTTCCCTTCCTCCCTCCCTCCCTCCCTTCCTCCCTCCCTCCCTCTCTCTCTCTCTCTCTCTCTCCCTCCCTTCCTCCCTCCCTCCCCCCCTCTCTCTCTCTCTCTCTCTCTCTCTCTCTCTCTCTCCCTCCCTCCCTCCCTCCCTCTCTCTCTCTCCCTCTCTCTCTCTCTCTCTCTCTCTCTTTCTCTCTCTCTCTCTCTCTCTCTCTCTCTCTCTCTCTCTCTCTCTCTCTCTCTCTCTCTCTCTCTCACACACACACACACACACACACACACACACACACACACACACACACACACACACACACATTCTGTCTTTCTTTCTCCTTATGTGTTCCTTTCTCTCTTCATTTCTTTATCACGTGTGTGCATAGCCTATGGAACACGCACATGCTTGTGTCTCTTCATTTCTTTATCACGTGTGTGCATAGCCTATGGAACACGCACATGCTTGTGTCTCTTCATTTCTTTATCACGTGTGTGCATAGCCTATGGAACACGCACATGCTTGTGTGATGTTTTAATTGTTAGTATGAACACTATATACTAATTCTTAATAGAATGCTTGCTTACGCGTTTACGCGCGAGCAGTGTGTTACATTTATTTTAAAAAGAGCAACAGAGACATGGGGTAGAAAATGGAAGAAGAGACTGACAGAAGGACTGCTTACACAGATGTGAAGCTTCTAGAATCGATTAAGAAGAACAAGGGGGGAAAAAACACACATTGTTTGGGGTTGTTTATAACAGATGCATCTTGCTACTTTCCCTTAGCCAAGCCAAAGCGAACTGCAATCTCTCTTTTACTTAGTTTCTTAGAAGCAGTTGGTGTACAACCACCGACATGAAGAACCTTTAGAACCTTTTTGTGTACAACCAGCAAGGCACACTAAGATGGTATGCAGTTCCTTACTGTCCTAACCACCTGGCACCTGTATGTCGGTCACTCATTCACTCATCTACTCTCTCTCTCTCTCTCTCTCTCTCTCTCTCTCTCTCTCTCTCTCTCTCTCTCTCTCTCTCTCTCTCTCTCTCTCTCTCTCTCTCTCTCTCTCTCTCTCTCTCTCTCTCTCTCTCTCTCTTGGAAGACTAGGCGTTGCCTAAAATCTTTATCCTTGAAAAATAAAGTTCAAGTTTTCAAGTTTTCAAAGTGTTCTCTCTCTCTCTCTCTCTCTCTCTCTCTCTCTCTCTCTCTCTCTCTCTCTCTCTCTCTCTCTCTCTCTCTCTCTCTCTCTCTCTCTCTCTCCCCCCCTCTCTCTCTCTCTCTCTCTCTCTCTCTCTCTCGCTCCCTCTTGCCACGCATAGCTGAAATAGCCACCTGTACCTCAGCTATTTGGCCTTCAGTTGAGGTCAAGAATGCCAGACTAGGCCAACACAGTCTTATATTTGTGCTGTTAGCACCCGTTTGTTATCTGTTTTGACGGGAAAAGGAGACTGAAACAGAAAAGGAGAAACAAAAACCAACAGTAAGAAAAGGAAAGAATGAAAGAGATAAATAAATATGCACGTATCATTTGCTCGAGAGAAAAAAAAGCAATCCAAAGACAGTCCAGAAGAGCAAAATCACACGCCATTCAATACTGCTACCGGAAGTCATCCAATCATTTTTTTTCTTCCAATTAATTAGTAAAGTTTTATATTTTGTGCATTTGTCGGTTTAGGGTTTGGGTTAGGGTTAGGAATAGAGTTAGGGATACGGTTAAGGTCTGTTTAGAGTCAGTTTGATAGCTTAAAAGATACAGATTCAAGACATTCACTAAAACCAACATTGTCACGTGGCCTAGGTCATTTACCATTTTGGGACGAATGTAAGGACTTTCAGTAGCAGTATTGAACGTCGTGCAGCAAAGTCGGACCCTTGTTTGTTTGGTTGTTAGTGTAGGCTAGTGATGACGTCAGAGAGGTTAGCATTGCAATTAGAGTCCTTCTTTCCACCCTATTTGATCTTTAACCCTTTCTCCGCCAGCCATTTTTCAGCCAAAAAATACCATTAAACTGAACTAGGTAGAGAAAATAAGATATCTGCAATATTGCAAATTCCTCTGTGACATGTGCTAAATTAGGCCTATCCTTACCTCCCCAAATTAAGAAAATAGGGTCTTTGGATAACAGACCCTGATTTGATGCCTTTTAGTGACATGGGTGTTAAGCCATTGTGGTGCTAAAATGCGACATTGGCGGTGAAAGGGTTAATCAAGTTTCAGGCTCACTGGGCAGCAGTGGATCCACCAGAAACAGCTAGACCTCATGTCACCAACCAGAGGGGGAAAATGCCATAATCGGCAGTCACGTGATTCCGAAAAAAAAACATACAGCTAGATGTGCAGCTGTCTAAAGACCCCCAACACGTCAGCACGATTTTTATCCAAAGAAACCAATCCTCGAAGAAATCAACTGTACTGTGTATCGTACCCTGCCCCAGTCCTCCCCCTCAGGGGGGAGGAAAGTGTGTGAGTATGTGTCTGTGAGTGTGAGTACACGTGAGTGCTTTGTGTATGTGAGTGCGCGTGTGTGTGTATGTGTGTGCGTGCGTGCGCGCGTGTTTGTACAATTGTATGCTTGGGTAAGTTTGTGTGTGTTTCAGTGATAATGTGTTTTCTGTGTGTTTGATGAAATGTATGTGGGTATGTGTGTGTATGTTTGTGTGCAAGAACGCGTTCACGCTTGTGCGTGCACGTACGTGCGTGTGTGTCTGTTTTGCGTGTGTGTCTGTTGTGCGTGTGTGTACGTGTGTGAGTGTTTCAATACTGATTGTAAAGCGCTTTGTGCTCGATGAAAAGCGCTATATAAATATCCGTTTTTTATTATTATTATTTTCCTAATCCATAGGCCTTAACGTAATGAAAGTACTACGCTAGTTGTGTGATTTGCCTTATCAAGTTACCAAAGACACATTTCTTTTTAAAAAATATGAATAGTTATTTCGCAATTCTCAGAGTCCATTTTATGATAATTTTGTCCGGCCTTATCACGTCACCAAAGACACGTTAATTTTGTTCAAAGATACGAGTAGTTATTTTGCAATTTTGCAGAGTCTATTGTATGATAATTTTGTCCAGCCTTATCAAGGTACCAAAGACACATTTGTTCTCTAAAAAATATGCATAGTTATTTCTCAATTTCTCAGAGTCCATTTATGACAATGTTGTGCTCATTATTCATATTTTATTTTTATTTCCATCTGACTGTTATATACCATATTATTTTAATTCATTTTATTCTGATGACTTTTAATTAGCGAGTTAAAATAAGCACTCCATGTTATAGTACTGGGTCTACTAGGCGAAAAGGCGTAGCATAAACAGTCTACACTGCCACATATCTTCCGCTAAACTTTCGAGAGTAATAAATTGATTACCCGCAACACCTCCCCCCCCCCCCCCCCCCCCACCACACACACACACGTTTTCTTACTCCTCCCAAACCCCCACCCCTCTACCCAGCTTAACTTCTGTCACATTTTCCTTCTTCTTTTTTTTTCTCCTAAGTTATGGCGTGGATTGAAAGTACTTTGTTTTTGATAAAATGCCCTCGCAAAACGAAACCGATACCGTTAAGCAGTAGTGTTGACTGATAGCTTCATTCTATCCATTTTATTTGGTCACTGGGCTATTTTGAAAGCTAACAGCATCCAATACGTTTTAGTTGAAAATGCAGTTGGAAAATGGTTTAGGACACCATTGCCAATTCTTAGTATCTACAGACTATAGTAGTCGGTCAATGACAAAAAGATAACTGTAGATTGTTTTTGTTCACAAACTTTTATATATTTACTAAAAATGGTTATTCTCTGCCTACAGATCAACGCACTGACAACTTCTCATTGGAGCAGATTTACTATCTCTATTTTAGACATGTCTCATCAGTTATGTGCCTGTGCCACGCAGGAGGGCGTCAAACTAAATTATCTCATTGAAATAGAGTATGCATGCATGTAGTAGTGCTTTTGAAAGTCGATTTGAATGCATTGTGCAATAAACCATACAATAAGTGAAATTGTTCTTTTAACATTATTAGATTTTAAACTCTGATAAGAAAACCCACTAAGTTTAGATTATGTACAATTTAACTTCCTACTTCAAACTACGAAGAATTTTGATCACTCATTTTTTACCGTTTTGGGGGCTAGTTCTGACCAGCATTAGATTATGTGTATGGATATGCGTTTGATGCAGTGCTCCCTTGACAATACTAGTTTACAAAATACATGACCAAGGATACCGTCAAAAATATAGATCAATATTTGTTCAGAGAAACACTCTCTACAATATCTAGACGAGAGGTCTCTAGACTGTCTGGATAACGAATGTGTGCAAAGTTAAGAGAACAGTTTATATCTATTTTGCTTGATGGATCATTTACTTGCTCTGTTGACGATGCAGACATACAGCATTCCCAGATGATCTATAAATTGCCTAAAGAAAGAAACCATAGAATTTTCACGACACAAATACCATCGGAAAGAATCTGAAAATAGCATGAGACAGATTTTACAGACTTGTTTACCCAAGATGGGTCGATTCGCTGTGTAGAAGATTTATGTTTTAAACGCTGTTTAGATTATAACTGTCATTGGAATTGATCGCATATTCTGCAGTAAAAGACATGTTTTATACTGTTTAAAAACTACACATACTTTTTATGGACAATACTAAAAGGAATCTTCTACAGTGGGTTTTTTCTGGAAGAATTGGAATGCAGAAGATGGCTAAACAGTATCCATATATCACTTAGAAACATGCTCTTGAATATCCCAATAGGGAAATTAATGTTCAAAGGGTGTTATATATAAGAAGCTTGTAGAATGTGGAGAGGAATACGCTATGGAATGTCATGATGAAGGCTGCGAATATTGACTAGAAACATGCTTTGCTTTTATATGTTTTATAAGTTGTAAAGACGAGAGGAAGACCTACCCAATGAAAGAATCAATGGGTTTTCCCAGTGGTAGAATTGTGCCACCGATACCCCTCACCCCGAGAACTATTTCTTTCAATGCTCATGGATTTTGCCAGAGAACGATTCAGAAGACTCATAAAAACGGTATTTAGAACAGAAGTATTTAATTCAAAATATCTGCAATTTCTACACGCAGTCTTCATTATTTTCTAATCATACACCCCATACGCAACACTCGAAAATCGACACCAAAAAACTTACTATCTTGCTCTCGTGGTGCGTGTCTTACTCAGTTTTATGTGACTCGTGTCAACTTCGCCAATTTGTTACCAGTGAATCAAGACAGCATGGACTGGATCTCTAAGAAAGTTTCACAAAGGCAACAGTTGATTTCCGTTGCAGTACAGGAAGACAACGTTGCAACACACCAACGTTTGCTAGGAAGAATGTTACTCTGTCACACGAAATTGCCTCGTGGAAACGCACTACCACTGATTGCTGGAAATGGGATCCCATCTTTACGTCTGCCGACCTAAATACATTTGTTATCTTTGGAACTTGGGCACTAAAATATGTGTCCATGTTCCCAATTATTAATCTTATTTTACCGAGAGGAAGCCTTTAACCGTCCTAGACCACGTAACCACTCTTCGTTAGAGCTTTGTTTATTGCTAGAGTCATCAAACGTTTCCGACCACTACCCTGTAACCTTTCATTGGTTTCTTCATCACCATAAAAAAGGACACCTCCCGGCCTCGCCCTTTCTTTCTAGTTCGACGGGAAATTCGAACTGAACGTCGAGTCCTTCGTCTGACCCGTGCGCTTTACGCACGTAAACATCCCACGGCAGTTGAAAGTCGGTTAGAGCAGGGAGAAATCCCGCTGCCTGGTATGGGCAAATTGATAGCTAGGTTTCCCAAGTCTGAGACCCCCTCTGCCCCACCCCCCACCTCCCACCCAAAAAAGGGTGTAGGCACTACGCTTGTGGCGACGCGCTCTCCGCAGGAGAGAAGCCAGAATTCCACAGAGATAAGTCTCTGTGACTAGAATATGCCAAATGCCAAAGACGGCGGGGAACAATGTGTCGAATGCGCTTCTCTCTCTCTCTCTCTCTCTCTCTCTCTCTCTCTCTCTCTCTCTCTCTCTCTCTCTCTCTCTCTCTCTCTCTCTCTCTCTCTCTCTCTCTCTCTCTCTCTCTCTCTCTCTCTCTCTCTCTCTCTCTCTCTCTCTCTCTCTCTCTCTCTCTCTCTCTCTCTCTCTCTCTCTCTCTCTCTCTCTCTCTCTCTCTCTCTCTCTCTCTCTCTCTCTCTCTCTCTCTCTCTCTCTCTCTCTCTCTCTCTCTCTCTCTCTCTCTCTCTCCTCTCTCTCTCTCTCTCTCTCTCTCTCTCTCTCTCTCTCTCTCTCTCTCTCTCTCTCTCTCTCTCTCTCTCTCTCTCTCTCTCTCTCTCTCTCTCTCTCTCTCTCTCTCTCTCTCTCTCTCTCTCTCTCTCTCTCTCTCTCTCTCTCTCTCTCTCTCTCTCTCTCTCTCTCTCTCTCTCTCTCTCTCTCTCTCTCTCTCTCTCTCTCTCTCTCTCTCTCTCTCTCTCTCTCTCTCTCTCTCTCTCTCTCTCTCTCTCTCTCTCTCTCTCTCTCTCTCTCTCTCTCTCTCTCCTCTCTCTCTCTCTCTCTCTCTCTCTCTCTCTCTCGAACAATCTTGATGTAAAGCACAGTGAGCTAGAAGAAACAGCTGAAGATGAAAGTAAATTGGGTTGTAATTATTAAGATACTACATTATTAAGGTTAATACCGAAGGTATAATAATAGATACAATTCGATGTTTCTTTTTTCGTGTTATTCCAGTTCCGCAAGTTAAGGTTTCAAGCTGTTGTGTATTATAATTCTGTTTTTGTTTTTGCTTATAGACTCTACAGGCGTGTTAACATTGGTTTCTTTGTCAACATACTCCTCTGCAAGATTACCTCATGGACTGCACCGGTGCTTTCGTTGAGTACAAGCCACCATCATGTTCACACATTCAATCTTCTAACATAGTTCCAAATAGTCAGCAGTAAAACCTTCTTTCTTGAAACTCCAAAACTACCAACAAGAGGCAAGGAGAGAGAGCCAGTCAGATCAACTAGAAATGTGATTGATTTATATGTGCGCCGTGGATCTATATAAAGCACAAGTTGGAGATATGTATCGTCTATCCTCATATAAAAGTATTCTATAACTTATTATACTTACTTGAAACCGTCTATTCAAACTTGCAGTTTCAAAGGTCAACGCGAGTTTGTGTTCGACTCTGGAAAAGATACGTGCTTATATGAAGAAGAAACGACTTTGGTTTTTTGGGTGAAAGTTTATGGTAGTTTACGAGAAAGTTTATGGTAGTTTACGAGAAAGTTTATGGTAGTTTACGAGAAAGTTTA
Source organism: Phymorhynchus buccinoides (assembly GCA_017654935.2). NCBI lineage: Eukaryota > Metazoa > Mollusca > Gastropoda > Neogastropoda > Raphitomidae > Phymorhynchus > Phymorhynchus buccinoides. The sequence goes on along the minus strand of CM065684.1, from coordinate 47,744,345 downwards.
TGGTAGTTTGTGGGAAAGTTTATGGTAGTTTACGAGAAAGTTTATGGTAGTTTACGAGAAAGTTTATGGTAGTTTACGAGAAAGTTTATGGTAGTTTACGAGAAAGTTTATGGTAGTTTACGAGAAAGTTTATGGTAGTTTACGAGAAAGTTTATGGTAGTTTACGAGAAAGTTTATGGTAGTTTACGAGAAAGTTTATGGTAGTTTGTGGGAAAGTTGATGTTAGTCTCTTAACCCTTTCATTGCCATTGTCGCCTCTTGGCACCACAATGATTTAACACCCATGGTCATGTCACTGAAAGGCATCCAAAGGGTCTGATATCCAGTGACCTGATGTTCTTAATTTTGTGAGGTAAGGCTAGGCCCTATTTTTTGCATGTCAAAGAGAAATCTTCAATATTGCAGACAGAATCTTTTCTCTACCCAGGTAAGGCTAATGAAAAGTTTTGGTTGAAAAATGGCTGGCGTTGAAAGGGTTAATCAAAGTCTTTGATGCATGCAACGTGAAAACATGGAGTAACCCTTCCAATTGCGTTGTACAATGCCAATGGACAATAAAGAAACTTATGACTTATTGTCCCTACCTCATGTGACTGTAACCAATGTTCATATTCAAGTCTTTTTTTCTCTCTAACGGAACAAATGTTGTGATTCATTCAAACATAATTTTGAATTACGGTTGATTCTTTTGTATTTTCCGTAATATGTCATTGTTTTTAGACAGGCAGTTTTCGTAGCACAAAAATAGTTTATTTTTCTTTCCTGTACATTCTAACCTTTGTAATTCTGTCTTCATATTCT